>CM037930.1:13336122-13758622 GCA_021346845.1 Apeltes quadracus | reverse complement strand
ACGTAATATGTCCCTTTTGAATCATCATTTAATCATAATTCATCTTTTGTCACTTGACCAAATCGCTTAATCATCTCCATGTTTCACAACAGCAAGCTTTCAGTAGTTGTATATTTGTATTTAAACAAACAGCTGCACTAGAATAAAGAAAAAGAGAAGCCCCTTCTTATAGATTAGGAAGAAAACTGATTCAGATTGCTGCAACTGAGTCACATGGTCTGAGCTTGCAGTGTGGATTTTCAGGATGGATTCAGATCAAACAAGGACACAAATCTCTAGTGAAACAGCAGCACAGTCCATTCTTCAACTTGCCGGCTGTGGTCCACTGAAGCACCGTGAGCGTCCTGTGGATCTCCCGCCTGCTGCTCGGCCTCAGGTTTTCAATTCAAATTTTCTCCACCGCTCCCAATTTCCTTCAATTTCCCTCCATGTCTTGGGAGTCTTAAAGGAGAGGGGGGGGGGGGGTCCCTTCTCATGCCCTGAGAAGACTTTCTCCTCAGCTGCGCTCTCTCTCCTTCATTATGGAGCCCATCGGTTATAGTGGGGATTGGGAGGGGGTCGAGACCGATTCCACAAGCTGGTGTTTAGACGGCAACACAAACACCTGGGAGGCCAGTCCATTGGGGACACCTGCCGGAGTCTCCCCGCGTAGGTTTTGGGTCTTTGTAAGGCCTGTCTGTGAAGGACATTGCCCAATAAGGGGGTCACGTAACGAAGCTTAGGAACTTGCCCCTGCGGATCCAAGATCCTCTTTCCGCCCATTGTGTTGAATCAATCCACGACCCCACACCGATGAGAACCATAACTCGTCCGGCTACACTCTTGCGCAATTCATTTTCAGTTTGGACGGAGACATGTGCGTCTCCTCTGTGCAGTCTCCAATATCACCATAAAAAGTAGATAAACTTGTTGCTAGCTACTTTTGACACAATAAAAGAGGGTTTGGAAAGGGTTTGGAACAATGGAGGGCAAATTAAAACTGTGCAGAGATCTCAACGCTGATTGGCCATGGCTGTTTTATTGCGTAGTTCACAACATCACCTTTTCTCTTTGTCTCACTCCAATTTCAGAAATGCTGGCTGGCCAACTGGTTGACACCCCCCAATAATGGAGATTTTTACCAAAAGGTTTGCAGATATCTATATACACACACACATAGAAACAAAACATATATAGATAGATAGAATATATAGATTTTTGTACATACACACACACACACACACACACACACACGTTTGGGAGCTGCACATACACACAAACACACAGTTGTCACTTTTAAAAACAAACTGCGTCATGTTTCCAGGGTCTCTGAACAATGATCCTCAGTCCCATCAAAAGGTCGCTTTGCTGAAAGATCCTTATTTTCCGATGACGCGATGACGCAACGCACATCTGCTGTGACATTAGTGCTGGGAAAGTGGTTTTGTGGACGGTCCGTTTCCCGGCGATGGAATCCACATTCATGTTGTGCCCTGGGAGTAGGTGTTGGGGTTGGCTTCAGGACGGAGGGTGAATGAAGCGGGTGTTATGGTTGGCAAGGTGGGGGCCATGCTGGACAGAAACAGGTGCTGTTCATTGGCTCACGCCGGTGTGGCCATAGCCAACAAGGCTCGCCATTGGTGGAAGGGAGACACGGCCGCATTGGGTAGGACATTGTCGATGCCGGATGTGGGCACGAGAGGGCTGAGGGGGGGGCAGACCACCTGGCACAAGAGCCTCAAAGGCTGGCCTGACAGAGTCAATCTGAACAACAGTGAACAGAAGACAGCCAGTCTGCTGACTTCCCCCTCTCTTGCGTTTTCACTGGCTGCTTTCCAACACACACACACACACACACACACACACACACACACACACCCACCCACAAACACACCCACACACTCTGTCCAGCAGAAGACTTTCTAAAGGAGCTCCGACATGGGTTTTTCCACCAAGTTAAGGGGGATTTATTTTTCTTAAACTGTCCGGTGAAGAGAGAAAGTAGGTCAAAAAGGTGCTAAAGCAAGAAACGGTCACTGCTTCTAAAAAGGACAGTGGTGGGATCAAAGAGTAACTATCCGGATACAACAAACATTGCAATCTTTAAGTCAGGGGACACGCAAAGCACAGCGACAAAGGAGAGAATACATGAGATTCATGCCATAAGTTCTCCATCTGAATAACGGAACTCTGTTGCGGGAGGCGGCATCAGAAAGTCAGTTTGGGTCTTTTCACCAAAGCACAGGCGAGAAGTCCATGGCTTTGTCCAGTCCATGTTATAGGTATAAGGGTTGTGGCACCGCGGCCCACGTGGGCCGTCGCTCAACAACAAGCCCCCCCCAACCCCTACGTACATTACCGGGTGCTGCTGTACGAGACCCGCAGTGGGTCGAGGCGAGAAGGCTTCGGATGCGGTGCAATGGGAGTCGTTCCTCGCATTAACTCATTGCTCCCCCCGCTCGTCTCTCGACATTTCTGTCTTGACAGAGCTTATTTTCCCTGCCCTCTTGACCCCCGCATCCTCCTCCATGAGCTCACTCTGCCGTGACTAACGGGGGTGTTCGGGGTAGAGAGAGGGAGGTGGGACTCCTCCTTTTCCTCACTGTGTCGGAGGGGAACAGGAGAAAACAACCAAACATCAACAGAAGGAAAAAAAGAAAAAACGAAGGGGGGGGGGGGGGTCGCTGACAGATAACCCGCACACAAACACACAGCTTCCTCATTACCACACACACGGTTTTATTTGGACTGGACCCTGTGTGACCTCCCGGGTTCTGCTCGCCGTGGGAGCTTTGGTAGAGGACCCGCCTCCTCTTTTTTTATTCTATCTTTTATTCTTTATTGCCATAAGTAGAATTTAACCAGGGAACATTACCCCCAAACGCTCAAAGGATTAACTGATCCCCCCCCCTAACAGGATGTTCACATTGAGACTGAAGAGAGAAACATGATCTGCTCCCTGTGACCAAGTCTCTGAAACATGAATCCATGTTGGGTGATAGGGGAACGTGCTGAATCAATCAATCGCCAAATGAACAAAAACAACACCTCCAGCCACCTCTCCCTGGGGCCACAGCCACGGTGGAAAATCTGTACCATGGCAGCAGGTGTGGGGGGACGGCGGGGGTCTTCATCCTTCCTGCTTAATGAATGAGTACATTACGTGAATTCTCGCGCAATGGCGGCGCCAGAAATCTCTCCATAAGCGGACACGCAGGTGGAAAAAACATTATTCCATTTAAGAAGCTGGACCGAGTGAATGTTTGGCTTCGTCGCACAATGAATCAGCAATAACGACCAATTGACAATCTAAAGAACAACTGTTAAATTACTGCTACAACTCTGTTACAGTAGAGTTGCCTGTTGGTTAACATCCAGACACACAAGTAAGAATAGTGAACTGGAGGGTCACACCCAAATAAGTCAAAAAGACACACTGACAATGAAGAGGAGGGGCTTCAGGGTGGACTGTGGTAGGGGGGGGGGCAGAAAACTGAGCCGAGCACCTTGTCCCTCATGCAGACAGCGGCCTGACGCTGACTGATGGCTAGCTGCCGATCCTGAGGGGCACCGGGAGTTTAATCACCCATAACCGCAATTACAGACGTACACGTCAGACTCATAAAGCGCTGCAACAAGATGAGCGCCTCTCTTCTCGCCCCCCCCCACCCCCGCCCATCGGCCAAATTCCACTAAAGCTTGAGGAGGAGCACTGGGGGCTGAGAAAGAGAGCTACCCAGTGCACCGCATTAGAGGGAGGATTGCTGCGCATTAATTAGTGCTTTTAATACACTCACAAAGCCATAAAACAGTCGTTAGGCCGTGTCGTGGCGCCGCTGCGTTGTCGAAGCAAAAAGGGGGGGGGGGCCTGAAAATATTCAGAGCTCTCTAACAGCCTATTTATGACAGATTCAAAAAGGGGCGGAGCTTCTGCATGCAACGATTGCACAATGAAGCAACATTATCATTTACACTGGGGGGGAAGCTATGTGCTATGCAACACACAGACGCACGCACACACACCTGACACACGTATGCAGGCCGTGCTCATGAGCCCACACTCTTAATGATCACATAAAGGCTCATAGTACAGCGCAAGACAGGCCTTAAGATGGATTAAGACGCACGCCTTTATCGCTGGGTTCCCACAATCCCCTGTGGGAAAGCTCAGCTTTCTCCTTTGCTATTATTTTTTGCATTTGATCCACTCCATCACTCTCCATCTCCTCTGTACCTCAGGGAGAGAGAGAGAGAGAGAGAAAAAAAAAAACAGCAGCAACAAGCAAAAGAGAATGACAGAGGATAAAATAGTAGGAGCCAGCGCGATGCCTGACAGCAAACGGGATCCCAACGGGCTCCCTGTTGTCATTATGAAAAGAGCATTATTAAGGGCGAGCTAGTGGGTGATGGGCTGCCAGGGGTCACAGGGTCAAGTGGTTGCCATGCGCACAGAGGGTGGAGGAAAAGAGAAACGAGATCAGCACTTATGCTGCTTTCCAGTTGTCTCGTAAATCCGCCGCCCGAGTTGGAAAGTGTAAATTACCCAGCTTTCTTGCGGCATTTTGGGAAGACACGCCCCCTTTAGGTTGGGATTCCGAGAGTACCCAGAGTATACGACATACGAACATACGACTCGCAAAACAAAGATGTCTGCGCCCACATTTCATGGAAGTTGATATGAATTAAATTTGTATTTGTACTACGTTGGTCGTTTTAAATGCTCTTACACGCCTATTTACATTGCCGCTTCAGTCCGCTCACCAATGTTTGCATTGCACGGTTTTTCTATGCGTGCAATAAAATGTAACGTTTTGTTTTCGAACTGGTTTGCTAAAGGCTACGTTAGTAACAATAACAACAACTAGCCTGCCACGGCCACCGGTGGCTCGAGAAAAACGCGACTGCACTCGTTATAAAATGAAGTAGGCGAAAATGGCTAAATATTACTGAAAGGTAAGACTTATAATAATGGAATTACTTAAAATGTCAGTGTTTCTGTAATACCTCTACATTATGCTAAAGTCGCTATAGGATTTCTATGGTAGTTATTGTACTGTAGTACTGTATGTCCCAAAATACGATAGTATTTCTATAAGATGCCTATAAGATTACTATAGTATTTTGTCGAAAACATCCTGCATTAGCATGGCAGCTGCTGCATTTGTGGCGTCCATGTTCTTTCCAACTCGTAACTCGCAAGACGCATCTGGAACGCTGTAAGTGGTACGAAACCGGCAATGACGTCACTTTCCAACTCGGGCGGCGGATTTACGAGACAACTGGAAAGCAGCATTACCCATCAGCGTGTGCCCTGGATCGGCTTCAGGGTGGTGGAGACAACGAGCGACTGAAATGCTCCAGTCCAAAATCCCAAAGAGCTCATCTCACGACGGATCGTTTCAACATTTAAGTGGTAATTAAAGGGAAGAAACAATGAGCTGCTCAGAAAATGCATCCTCGTGACAACCCCCCACCCCCCCGCCCCCCCTCCACAATGATGAAGTTCAGCTCAGAGACAAGCTTCAGAGACAACCTTTGAACTCCAAAATTCAACACCGCCTCCCTCCGTCTCCCACACGGGGCCCCTTTTTCAACCAGGGGCCATGAAACTATATGGCACGTGAACGTGAACATCAGAGGAAAACAAAACCCTTGTTCCTTGGCCTGAGCGATCGGTGCGAGAGCGACGAGGAGGGGCGAGCCCCCGCCCGTGTGAGAGGTCAACGTGTCGTTGATCGCCGTGTAAACAAGGCGGGCAGAAGGATCAATCCCGCAGGCCACAGTTATTGGCTTAGCTGGCCGAGGAGGACATCCGCTGGAAACATGACTCGGGGCTAATCGCATGCAGGAAGAGAGAAAAAAAGAAGAAGAGGAAGAAGGCGAGGAAGGGAGGAGGGAGACGAGAACAGACGAGGAAAAGAGTCAAGAGAGTAAAAGGGGAAGGAAGAGGATGCATATGGTTTTTAAATGCACAAGAGTGGAGATAACAGACATTTGATTAAAAAGGGCACAGTAAAGCAATATATCTGTCCCAATTAAAAACACAACTAACAAGCAATGTTTGATTAGACATTAACATGCGTCTCCTCTAGAGTAAACTCCAACCAATAGCAGCCGATGGAAACGCTCACATTTCATCCTGCAACGTTTCCACAGAAATAGAGCTTGAGTAAGCAGCGAAGAGGAGAGCGGGTGAGCGATCCGGTTGGCGAACATTAGCGTTCGTTACGCTGAAAAATGGCTCGGCGGTAAAGTAACGAGGTGAAACCGGTGCAAAGGGAAATCACAGGAAGAGACGCCACAGCGACAACAAACCCCATGGTGAGCTCAACCAGAGGAGATCAATACAACGCGAGCGCCTTGTCATGTTTGATTTCCACATTCATGACGACTCTGCCTCTTTCTGACCCACACACTTCCCAGGCAGCATACAAACAGGAAGACAAAGGCCCGGTCTTCCTGGTTTTGTGGCGCTGAGGAACTAACATAGAACACGGACGCAAACATGCACGGGAACAACAACTGGTCACGTTGTGTCATCCTGTACACGGGTACGTGTCCATTGGGCGGCGGCAAGCCGCACATGGGAAATGGGGAGTAGGCATATTGCATCAATGTATATTGTGTGATTATTATGTCATCAAAAGAGGGGAATGTAATGGAAAAAATGTATGTAACCCAAAGTTACGAGTGCTGGGATGGTGTAGTGGAGTGTCTCACACTGATAAGATGCCAGTGTTCTGGCGGTAGAGACTCAACAAGTTGGTTCACATGGGTTTGATGTAATCAAGTTTTCCCGTTGATGCCACCTGTAACTAGAGATGTTCCGATACCATTTTTTCCCTCCCGATACCGATTCCGATATACGTCCAGTGGGTATCGGCCGATACCAAGTACCGATACCAGTGTCCCCTTAACTTTGGTAAATTTGTCGTGCTCTTAAGCGTGACGCGTCTTCAGATGTTTGATTAACGATGTTTGCGTTAACTAGGTTTGTTTGCCGTGCGTGACGTTCCACGAACCCACTTCACGCTAGTAGAACGCTGGATCTCGCTAACGTCAGCTAACGCCCGCTCCTGAGCTAACGTTAGCGCCTGACGTTAGCTAACGCCCGCTCCTGAGCTAACGTTAGCGCCTGACGTTAGCTAACGCCCGCTCCTGGGCTAACGTTAGCTCCTGACGTTTAGCTGACGTCAGCTCCTGATCAAACATTGAACAATTCTTCGCCCCTCTAAAACAGCAGCTGCTGATGGCAGCACAGCGCAACTTTTTTTAAAGCGACAAAGAAGAGACACGGTACGTGGTATCGGATCGGAGCCTGGACTCCAGTACTCGCCGATACCCGATGCCAGCATTTCGGCAGTATCGGAGGCTTTTCCGATACTAGTATCGGAATCGGAACGACTCTACCTGTAACTGAACTGAAGTACAAGAACGGCGCGGCTCAGTTCGAGGAGAAGAAAGAAGGGTTCTTGGCAGTCTGCTGAGCACGTAGCTGTTGTGACCTTTTTTCCCTTGCAAGGTAATAAACGGAAGACATATTTGACTCACAGCCTTATTCTTATTTATCGATTAGTGTTGTGGAAGATTTTGCACAGACAATCAAAAATATCTGTCGTACAAAATTACACAAATGTTGTGTTTAAGTACTGTAAAGGACACTTTTTATCCCTCAAAAATCAGGGAGAAGAAACCCACAAAAGGGAAGCTGTTCTAGCTGCTAGGGGGAAGGCAGGTCCAAGAAGCGCTTTAGCCAATTGCTAATTAAAGAAAAAGAACGTGTGACATACAATTTAGCCAATCAGCGTGCTTAAATACACTGGAGCAACATTGGTTTTGCCCCAAGCTTGTGCATTCATGTCAAGGATGGTATCGACAGGCGGAGGACATTCTGGAGGAAGTAAAGAGCACCGGTTTCATCGCCATTTAAGCAGACGAGGCAACTGACGTATACTGTATACTCAATATACATAAAATCATGCCGATTATTACTTGGTATAAATATTATACTGAATTGCCTGTCAGGGTGACAAAAATAAAATTGTCAAATGGTTTTTGCATAAATCAACCTGGTATGTTGATTCGATTGTCCTACCTAGAACATTTTCCACCATTGGTTTCATCTCGTTTACAGGATTTCGTTAAGAGAAGATTTATCCGCGATGGTATTTTAAATGACACATGTGGAATAAAAGGTTTTCATGCATCATTTTTTCATCACTTTTCCTGGTTCTTAAGATTTGTGGATATTGGCTGTTTCCACATCTTGTGTGTCTGTTTAAACTGTTTAAAGAAAAGCTGCTTTTGCATCCCCTCTGCGGGTTCTGGGGTTCAGGGGCAGTTATTCGGGCAAATCCGTTCCTCCCTGTGTGAGACTTATTCCCCCGCATACTTCAATATTTCATACGCCGCCATCTGTGCAAACGTCCCCGCTGCTGGGAACGTCTTCCAGAGCCTGGAATCCGCTGGCCGCCCTGTATGTTGCTCGCTGAGCCGAGATGTTTCTGGGCCTGCTTTCATGTCGCTCGCGTCAGTGGCGATTTGTCGCAGGAGAACTGGGAGGATAGACGGGTGATGCAGACGGCCCCGCTTGCCCCGGCGCGTCCGTCCTGGCGTCTGTCACAGTGGTTCTTTGGATGGCGTGATGATGGCCGGTGGGAGCGTTTTTCAGATGTGACAGGCCTGTGATTGTTCCCGGTTTGATGTCGCCGGCTTTGTTCTGGCGGGGACCGGGGTACCACGAGACCGTCGCCGCAGGAGGCCATGTCAGTAGAATTCCATCTTCAGCCTGAATTTGAAACTTTTAGAGCATAATGCTGCTTTTGTTTCAAAGGGCCATCATGGGGAGACCGTTACGGAGGGGTTCAAACCGCGAGAAGAGGGCTGGGGCCCCGTCGAACATTTTGAAAATCACTCAGTGAGGTCATGATTCTGTGTTTAGTTTGTTGAAACAAAAAGGTCGAGATTCTCCAGTCTTGCACTTGCAGTCACCTGCTTTTTTTGCCGTCTCCGAATTAAAAGTAGAATTCAGTGTAGCTGTTTTGAAGGAGACTTCCAAAATAGATAACTGTTCAAATCCCGTTCATGGCATTTGATGGCACTTTTCTAGTAGCGCCCTCCCCCCGACACTAAATCACTAAGGCAAAATTAGGACCGAATAGATCATAATCAAGACAAGAGTTCCCCAACATTCAGCCTGTTTTACTGCTAAAACCTTAATGTTCTTCAATATACACGTTTGACATATAAGCCTTGTTACTCATAAAGTAATAGAAACAATGGAATCTGCGTTTGTTTTGAACGTTAAAATACATCCGTTTGTAATTCTGCAGACCTGCTGACACTGCTGTTTCTGGAGCTGCACAAACAGGTGATCCTACAAGATAAAAGATTATTTTCCAGCCGGCCAAAGTCAACGTGTGGTCTCTCCTCTTCAGATAGCACCCACGTCACATGTGCGAGTGCCATAGAGATAAAGAGTCGGCTCGCGAGCAGCGCTTTCAGGACTCCTGCTCCTTCCGCTTCCCCCCGGCATTCCTCCGAGCGCTCCCACAAGCGACATGTGTGAGCGGGTCACACATAACGAGCAGGCAGACAAACCAAGGTTTAATGATCCCGTCACGCAGAGTTGATAATGGACGCGTTTGTTTTTCCACAAACGCTCTTTTAACCCCTGCGACCTTCGCCTGACAGACGGGGGACAGCGAGGCTCTGGTTGCATTGAGCATACATGTGCATTGTGTACTGGATGCTGCCCGTTTTGAAGGTCTGAATAAAAGGAGCTGGTGGCTCGCCGCGCACGCATGCACGTGTAGCGCCTGTGTAACACACTACATGGAGCAGATGGCGGGGAGGGTGTTTAATAAACACACTGCTCGGGTTACAGCTGCTTCTGCTCTAGAATTAAAAAAAAAAATCATACAGCAACAAACTCTTTAAAGTTTTTTTTTCTACTCTTCCCAATCACTCATCTGGGCGGCAAATATTTTAAGAAATATTATAAAATAGAAATATTATGAAAGAAACAGGAAAGTAATGGGTTTCGATCAACTGGTTTGAAGCGAATGAGCAGGGTAGAAGTAGATTTAAATAAGAATACATATAATGAAGATCAGCTTGGCAATAGAAAAAGAAGAAGATGTGTGCAGGAATATGTTTTAATTGTTCCATTGTTTTTCATTCTGCTTGGAGACTAAGACGAGCTTTGGTGCAGCACGGACAGGTCACAAAAGATACGGCCAGCAGGAACAGCTGGTCACTCAGGTGCGTTAAATGTTTATAGTGGCAAAGTGGGAGAATATGAGGGATTAAGGAACACGGCCATTGACTGCTTTCGCAGAGCTGAAGCTCACGCTCGTTTTGGCTCAATAAATTCATCTTCAAATGCGCCGTAAACAAGCCCCGTTGGGACGCGTCCCGAGCCCCCTGTGCGTGTGGCTGGGAAAGTACGTCATGCTGCCTCTTCAGTCACCTCACAAGGTTTGTGAACCGGCAACTCTTAACATTTTGCATAAAAGGTCCGGTACACACACAGGTCACATCACCAAGTACCAGCCACTAATCTGACTAAAAAGGTCAACTTCCCGCTACACTAGCCCCGCCCAGTCCAAGGTCTCCTATTGGCCGAGAGCACGGCTGGGTTGACGGATGATTTCGTTTCTGTCTGGAATCAGAACACCAGGGTTCCAAGTCACTTGCACCGAAGCCAGCAGTGGAGCAGAATGCCGACCAAACTGAAGACAATGGTCAGACAGTACACGGGGACAGTTCTCACCAACACACGGGGGTGTGTTGGTGAGAAGTGGACCGGGGGGGCCGCCGGCTTCTCAAACCAGCACTTTCAACCAGTCCCCAACAAGACATTTCCATTAGCCGCTGAATTACCATCGCCTCCCTATCCTCCCTTTCCCCCCCACGCATCCCTGAGGAGAAAGCACGTGGGAGTTCCCCCCTCTTTCGACCCCCCCCTTCTCTCACATCCCAGCATTTAGCACACTCGGGTGGGCCTGTTGCTGTGAGACGTGAGACCGTGGGCTGCCTTGCTTGTCCACTCGTCTTCCGCAGACCTCTGTGACCCTCCGTCCTTGAACTTGAACCTTGAACCCGGCCCGCGAGGTAGGCGGGGCAGCAGGTGCCACGTTTCTGACCTACCACTTCATGAGATCGGCTTTGTTGACATTCGGGTCAAGTGCCCCCCCCCCACCCCACTGCCAAGCCAGCTATGATGCCAAGCGTGTCAAATCACTTTAGCATCCAAATACTCAATACCCACCCCCCCGTGCCCTTCTTTCTCACCCCTGTTCTGTCCTCTCCGTCTAAATAACCCAACAACCCTTTCTCCCCTGCTTCCCCTCTTCTAAAGGTGGCGACGGGGGGGTGGCGCGGGGGGGGCTGGCGATCTGTGGCCGACTTGCCCTTCAGAACTCCCATCTAGGAGGCAGCTGACCGTGGGAGGAGAGGAGGAAGTTCCAGCGCGGAGCCTACGCCCCGACCCGCCTCTGGAAGGCCACCTGGGCCCCCTCCCCAGCGACTCGCAGCCACACGGGCCGGTGAACAAACAGGAAGTGGGCCGAGGTGGACGCGCAGACACTCTGCTGTCACATTACGGATTAGAGGCAGAAACACCGAGGCACATGAGAAAATGGTTTTCCTACAAAAATAACAGAAAAGCTGTCCCCAAGTTGGGTGGAACGTTGACACGTTACAAAAGGCCAAAGAGGATGTTCCCGCATTCCTGTGCTGTTGTTTTTCAGCGTCGGATGTCACAAGCGAAGCATAACAACCAGGAGGAGCACGGCTCTGAGAAAATAAGACACCATAAATAAACCACAGAGATTGGCCTCTTCCTTTGCTCTGGCCATTTCCAAATATCTGGCCGTGCTGCTCTTAGCTGATCCAGATGTTTCATGCAAACAATTATTTTTGATGGGGGTGTGGGGGGCGGCTCCAGACACACAGCTTTTTGAACAAGAGTAAATACTTTGGTCTCCACTCGGTATGTATTTGTATATGTTAGCTGGCAGCACGAGAAGACGATGTTTCAGTTTGCACGGTGACGCCAGCACGACTGACAGGCCATGGCTGAAGTGGGCGTGGCGTGCAGCACGCCGGCGCCCCCAGCAGAGGGAGGACTTTGGGGATCTGGGTTAAGACGCACGCCTTCATGTATATTCATGCCATTCGTTAATTTGCCCGCGTGTTTCAGTGGCACACCAGTGTGATTAACATACTGCTCCGTGTTAGGCGACATGGGGCCCAAGAATGAGAACTTGCTTATTCATGTTTAATTGATGTTAATAAAAAATGCAGGGTTTCTTTTCTTTGCTGTTTTTGTCTCTCTCTCGCTCTCCTTTCCAGAAGCAGAAGCTGCACTGTAAAGCACACTCGAGGGGTCACGATCAACTCCGGTGAGAGCTGGAATGTGTGGCACCTCATCGGAGAGACAATACATTACTGACGTGCTAAATATAACAGGATGCGACTGAAAACTCTTTCTGAGACAAAGGGTGCATTTGTATTCTGCTCACAAATTCATTAAGCATTCAACTATGCTGTACTCCTGATCATTTACATTTAATTGCTGCTTTCTTTGCACTGGCATGAATCAACTTCAATAAAAAGCCCTGAACTGTACCACCCTCACTGACCCCGCGGAGGTGCCGACCACTTCCTGCCCGTCCCCTGGCGTCCCTGGCTCTCCGGCCCAGTTGGAGCTGTAACAATGAGATAGCATTTCACTGCGATGCTGCTGCTGTGAGGATTATAGGCTCAGAGAGTTATCAAAGGCTTAGTCGCTCTGATTTCTGGTGACCCGCCGTGGACGGCTGCCATCGCTCTGTGCCAGCGCAGAGATCCATCGCTGCTGCTGCTGGGGAGGAGTGGGGGGGTCCCATTGGCACACATGATGGACAGGTATGACGGGTATTCAGTGAGGCCCCATTAGATAAAGGGACTGGCGTTTTTCAGAGAAAAGTACAAAGTTGAATATATTGCTTCAAAAATGTAAACCGAAAATTTTAAATTAAGATAAATGTTTGCTTCAATTCTTGATATCGGGAGAATTATTTTCTACCATCCGACAATACGTAGTTTAACAATTATGCTGGAATAATGTTCAAGGGAGTGATATTAATCAGGCCGGATGTTCGCTGGCTAACATTGTGTTCATGTTTACGGGTGAGACCAGCTCCTCCTGATCATATCATTCATGGGATTACACTTCTGGGTTGGCAAACTGATTGCGTATGTATGATGTTTGTGTATCTTGCTAAACCACAACTAATACATCCCACAGTATCTGATGAGTTAACAGCCAATTTACTCAACAGTTTGGCAGCTCTTATCCCAGTTATGACAAACCCCAGTCCTCTGGCAGACAGTAACCCCCCCATCATTAAAATCTCTCAATGCTGAGATTAGCTGGTTGTTGCTTAAGATGAGTCAGGGAAGGTTGTGTGTCGTCAAATAACCCGCAATGTGCGTCCTGAATGAACGGGGGCCGGGGCCCGTAATCGGCCCCTCATGGCTCCTGACCCTAACAGGAAGCAGCCGGCGAGAGCTGCCGACTCCGGCCAGCCAATTAGAGTGTAGAGCAGGCCGGGGCTAACGAGCTCCCTCTCTGTGACCCTCCTCACCTCTGCAGGACCCCACGGTGGGAAAGATGAGGAGACGTGAGTCACTTTGACCCCCCCCCTGCACCATCCCAGCTCCTCGTCCCAAACCCTGCTGTGTGACCACAAGGTCCACAAAACACAAGCTGCCTCTCTCCACAGTTCCACCACATGGCTTTTTTTACTGCCTCGCTAATGCTAAAGAGAGGCACACAGAGAAGAAGAAAAAACAATGAACATGTACACACACACACACACACACACACACACACCCCCTTCGGGGGGCCTTGCATTTCCCTGTAGCTTACTCTGGCCCGGTTCTAGGTGGAGCGGCTACTTTCCAAGTACTCTCAACTAGTAAATGGCTTCCAAATTAATTGGCGGGTTTCGCGAGGCAGTGAGATAATTGTGAGGCCCTGTAATGAAGTGGGACCAGCCGCAAACACTAAAGTGGCTTTGGGCAAAAGTACTATTTATGTGAATAACACGTCATCAACGAAGGCCGAGGAATCCAGAACTAACGGCACACCTGGTCGGGTTAATCTCAGCAGGTGGTGGACGTTTCCGGCACGCCGCCATACCGAAGCCCAATTCCAAAAAGAAAGAAAAAGAAGACATAAATAAATGGGGAGCCAATAATAATCATCTAGGTCCAACACCCCCACCCCCTTTTTTCTCCCCGAGGCAGAATAGGTTCTGTCATTTGGACCCTGCAAACACGGACCATATGTGGGTTCAACCCCGGCAATCAGACTGCATTGTGGAGCAGGCGGCTGAGTTCATCAGGAAAAAATTAGCCCGCCGCTCCGCAGGCCCAGGCTCCCATTGGCCAGTCACGCGGCCCCCGCTCCGTTTGAGGGCACCCCAGACATTCCAGCGGCTAATCTTTTCCATTCCTCCGCTCGGCTCGTCGAGGACAGACCGAATCACAGCACAAGGCGCGCATTGTGAGAAACCTTTTTTCAATGCCGTCTCTCCTTTTATGCTATTCCCCCCCCCATTTTCACCTCATGCACTGCAAGTCCCCGCAAAAAAATTATAAAATAAAGAACGCCATTTTTTTTCTTCCTTTAATGACTTCTTATTTTCTATGAAAGAAAAAGAAAAAAAACACAATTATTGTTTTCTTAAATGAAAAAAAAAAACAAGCTCCCTGTTTCTCACAGTCGCGTTCCAGGAAAACTTAAGAAATTAAGCGCAAACAATGTAAAACCGCCAAAAGCGGAGCCGGCCCACATCAGTGCTCAGATCGCTGCCGGGTACGGTTCCCCGGGGCGAGGCTCGCAAGCCTTTTCCCAGAAAACCTCTCCGCCGTGCACGCCCCCCCCCCCCCCCCCTCCTCTGCCCCTTTGGGGTATGTCATTGCGGCCGGCTGCCCGGCGGACTGGAGGACAAATGGCACGATGTGGGGGACACTAGGTGGATTTATAGCAACACGTTCCATAATTAGACGCCAGGGTTATTACAGCCTCTGCAAACTTCACACCGTCGGGACCTGACAGCTAATTCCTTCTACTCCAGAAGCGCACTCCGCTCCCGGCTCCTGATCGCCACGGGCATTAACCTCAGAAAAGATAACAAAATGCTTTCACTCCTCCTCCTCCTCCTCTTCCATCTGCCCCTGGACGGGAGGTAGACACAATAATCTGATGCGATTTGTTGTGTCGCGGCTCCTCAAATAACACAAAAGAAGGGGAACTTTCAACATACTTTTCGGCAAGACCGCACTTCTCATCCAGATGCTCCTTAACTGTTCAGGAAACGCATCCACCCTTACTGCAGGCTGTGACAGTGAAAAATGCTGCAATCAATCAGGATGGCTCAGTAAAGTACACACACCAAGCGGGGGAGGGGGCGTGGAAAAGGGGGCTGCGCGGTGAGCCGGTCGTGCCGAAACACGTCGAGACAAAAAGAAGATGTTTGACGTGGTCTCGTTCGTGCTCAGCTCAGGACGGATACCGCGCGGGGCCTCGTCCTTTCCAGTGACACAACAAAAAGACATTATAGCAATGAGCCGTGTACTCATGTTCCTGTTGGAAGGTTGCTAAGGACGCTCCACTGACTGATTGTTCAAGGCAAACCTTTGATAGGAAAAGAGAAGGAAATGTTTTCAGCAATGGATTTGATCGTCGTAATCTTTGTATGTATCATTTTTCCTTCCTTCTGACAGCCTGTTGGCAGAGATGCTGGAATGAATTTGATGCCAGAAAGAACTAAGAGACAAGAAAGGATCTTATTGTCTCTCAGATTCATATTTGACAGATTTTACAAACGTTTACCGTTTTAGAAATTTGAATTGATACAAGAGCACCTTTCTTTATGACGTTGTGTTGGTAGTCCTAAAAAGGAATAACACATCTTTGCTCGATAAATAGCTTTCATCATTTTCAGGGCTTTTCATTGTCATTTGAAATGTTTTTCCTGGCGTGACCTCGTAGGGAGAACGTGACGACCCGAGGACCAACAGAACATTTTAATAATGTTTGCTTCTACCGTTAAAAAAAATACAGTGAACCGCTTCAAGGAGCAGATTCCGCAGATGCAACCAACAGCACTTCCAGTAGGGCAAAGATGATTGATACTGAGCAAAGCAGAAGGGACCGATTGACCTCCAGGACTCCCGAAAAAGAACAAGAGGCAAAGCTCCGAGCTCGTTCCACAGCACGCTGTCTGATGATATATATTTGTATTCAAGGCTCAGCTCCCCCACCCCCTCCACATATATGATCTGACCCAAGCACCTTCAGTAGCCAGGCAGCAGCGTGCTGTGTTCAGTGAGTGTTACCTGAGGACAGGCGGCGCTGATGGAGGGCACACATGCCGGTGAAGCAGGTGCAAGCCTCGCCTGAGCGGCCTCGCTGCATGGGATGGGCCAACGAGCACTGGGGCTTCAGGAACCCTGCGCGGAAAGACAGGAAGGACAAATGAGAAGGCGCAGAAGGCAAGACGGAGGCCGAGTCGAACCGAAACAACCGCAAAATAAATCTTAGCAGATGTTAAACGGCGCGACAACGAGGGCAAATTCCCCAAAACATGATTTCTGTTGGATTCTCTGGGGTGAAGACCAAAACACGTATGCCCTGACAGCTTTGGGCCGACCGCTCACACACAGCTCTGTACCCAGCTGTCCCTCGCTCTGACCCCCCCTCCCCCCCTCCCCCGGCGAGCACAGACTGAGCCCCCCGCAGAGCGCGGTTAGGGCCGGCTTCAGGAGGAAGGGGAACCGAGGTTAGCGGCGAAATGCCAGATCAGGCCGAGGGTGCCTCGAGGGGCTGGAGGACGCCGCCTCAACGTCTGTCTGCGGAGGTCACGGGGGGTTCACTTTCAATAGAGGAAGTCATTATCCGGCACAATGAGGCAACTGAGTAGACTGTACCTCCCTCCCTCTTCTTCAGACCGCCATTCATCCGTCACTGACATTCTCCAGCGGAGGAAAGAGCAATAAATAAACCTACAGTACAAGAGGTTTTTTGCTTGAATGTCTCTTAAATAACAGCATCCTACACCAGAAAGTTGCCGACGTAAAAGTGCCATACGTCCGGCATTTCACTTCCTCGTTGGCTCTGCGGCCTCGGAGGACGTCTGTGTGCGACGCTCGCTTCTTCCTCCCGTCTGCCACGGGAGGATTCGGTACGTCCTTATCGAGCGTCTGCTTCTGCATGGTTTTCTCCTCGTGAGGATTCCCGGTGTCTCCCATCCCCCACCTCCTCCTGTCACAGCCCTCTGTGGCCAATAAAGCGTCTCTATTTCCATCATGAAAAGCATGTCGCTCCGGATGAGCTCAGAGTGACATTTCAAAACAGGCGGAGGGATATTGAATTAGTTCCCCCTGATAAGCTGTCTGGGATGCTGATGCGTTCTGCTCATAAGGGTGTGCTGGTGTGTGCGCACACCGGACGAAGATGATGAGGTTTAAGTGTGTGTGTGTGTGTGAGTGTTCTTCAAACCTCTAAAATTGGCATTGCGGCCGAAGCCTGGGATTGACAACGCAGAGCAGGTCTGGAGCGGGCAGAACCAGGTGACCCCAACCAACGGATTCAAACAGACTCATCAAAGCAGAACCACTTATACAAACAACAATCCAGCTGTGGCTGTTACCACATGTGTAAAAGAGAACTGCAAGTGTCCAAAACGTCTACAGTTGTGGTCAATCTTAAGGGACTAGTTCACTGCAGACCACGATGAACACGCGTTCTTCCTCTTTGCTATCGTGCAATCAGCCAATTAAGATCCTTTCAGTAGAATCTGCCCAAATTTGGGTTGATCTGTGTACCATCAGCGCCAATGCAATATCATGCTAGTGGTTCAGCCGATGGAGAAGTAACAGTAACTTATAACATAACCCAGAAGGCAGTGTGCAGATTCAGGCTCATTAACAGAGCACATTAACACGTCCCACCGGTCACTCCCCTGCACACCCCCTCATCAGGAGGAGTTAAATACACTTCTTATACACCTACACCTGTGTGGTTTATCCGTTTACCTGTGCAATGCACGGTTAAGATCATACAGCAAAAAGTACATCAGTATAAAACATTAATGCACACAGTTGACCTTAAAGTGTCCAACAAACCTTCTAAATTTCAAATAAAACATACGTCACTGTAAAGGAAAGGAAAAACAGAACCTCATGAAAAGTATTCCTCCTCCTCCTCCTCCAGAGCATCCCAACGCAGAGGGATCCTTTTCTGTATTAATGACGAGGTACATTTTATGTTTTTGGCCTCTTGGAATAATCAGAAGATTGCGTCCGCTCCATCTATTACAATCAGCCAGCCCCTGCCGCCCCCCCCTTGAGGAATCAATTCTCCAGGAACACGCTCCATTCCTGGGTGTACAAAGGGGGTTGAACGGCAAACAATGACACATGGTACGGACTGAACATAAAGGCATGCAAGTCCAGCCTCACAGACACACTGGACTCTAAAAATCAAGAGCAAACCAGATCAGACAGGGCCCCCCGCCCCCAACCTAAAAAAAAAAAGGAATCCAGCACCGCAAGCCAGCACTGAAGCAATGTTAAAGGTATGGTGTTCCCTGAGATGTCACTTTGAGTAAAAGAAACGTGCCCCCCCCCGGCCCCCCACACCCCCAATGTCAACACACAGATCTACTTGAGCGATCAAATAACATAATGAGTCATTGAACAGTCTGGACGACATATTGAGGTTTCAGAGGCGCTTCCCTTTCCTGTGAGCGCAGTAAGTAAGTTTCACTTTGTGCTGCACAGGGACCTGGATTACCTGCTGCTCTTGGCTTCCGAGCAACAGCCAGGATCTCGTTGGCTTTAATAACCTGTATGATCAAATCTTTGGGGGACGAGCTCAAACCGCCCCCTCTCTCACTCACTCACTCAGAGGCCAATCAGCATTATCTTTTGCGGCGATTGGGTTAGGGTGGGGAGTGTGGAGGGGGATCAGAGCAACGTAAACACGCTGCGGCTCTCCTCATTAAAGATAGGCCGCTAATGAAAAGGCCGCTAATGAAATGGCCGCCGGCATTTACAGCCTTGTGCTAATGAAGGCAAGCCTTTGAGACGATCCTCTAATGAAAAACTACCGATATGCGGCTAATAAAAGAACGGCTTAACGACAAGGTTCTAATGAAGCCAAGGTGTGGAAATCCGCCGTTCTGACAGACCCCACTCATAAGAGCAACCGCTGAAGGGCTTCCATTAACGGCCCCGATGCATCAGTGGAAGTGCTGGCAGGACTTTACAAGAACCCACAAACGGGGCCCTTTTCAATGCAATACATTCAAGCGTTTATAGGCTAAAAGAGATGGCAGCCACCATTGTTCTGTGGCCCGCGGTGCTGGAGGGGTCTAGCCCAAGGTCAAAGTTCATTGTTGCCCTTAACGTATATCCCAGGTGCAATAAAACAAGTATTTCCCACATGGGACTCTGGGGGGGTGAGAGCGGCTAAAGACACTTCTAGACACCCTCCATTTGGGGGCCTTGAGGACTCCAGTGGTTGACCACTTTCACATTGAGGGATCCATTTCACTGGATTCTTTGTTTTGTGGGACAGAAGATCTAACAATACCATTTCCCATTTACAGGATTCTTTTTTCATATTTCTTTTTGCTTGCGACGTGTTTGAAGTGGACAAAGCCTGGGGGGCGTCTCCGTTCATGCGATGCAATTTTGAAGCGTCCAGTTTTGGGCTGTCGCCATCTCGGGACGGAGCTTAGTACAACCAGACGCTGATTAGGGCGTTTTTATTAGAAGGTTTGCAGGTTGAAGGTATGCAGACGCGGAGGTTGCCCTCTCGCCCCCGGTTTCCTGTCTTAATGACCTCACCACGAGCTCTACAATTGTCTTTATTAAATGACTAATTGGAGAAATTGCAGTCGTTACAGGCTAATCGCCCAAAAGTCAAAGCTTCAGTCCGTGTGCCAAACACGTTTTGTGTTTGTGCATTGTGCCGGTTTCCTCCGAATGAGGAGATACCGAGCAAGAGACTTAATCAGCACCCGATGTTTGCTTTTCCCTAAAGAGAGTTAATCCACTGCACCAGCGTCACATCACAACAATTACCACAGGAGAAGGCGAGAGAGACACTTCAGGACCAATCAGCTGATAATCAAACACCCCTCATGCCTCTCTGATCAGCAAACAGTCTTCCCCTCTCTCGACAAGATCCATTTTGAAGGAGGAGAAAAAAGAAAAAAAATTAAGCTTGCCTTTAAGCTGATATTTATCTCAACCAGAACAAAAAGGCAGAGGAGATGCATCATGACAACAAAGTAGACCAGATTACTGCAGGCAATACCTAGATGCTGACCGTACCCTCAACTGGAACAAGGCTTCCTTTACGCGCACACACACACGTGCAAATCATTTTGTCCTTGTGTACATGTTTCTCTGCTTATCGGGGACGATCGCCCTTTTCTTTCCGGCCGGCGGGTCGCCGTAGACCTCCCGCGGTACTCAGAGCTTGAGGGTCCTCGAGCAGACAAGCTGCAGGGCGTCAGGTGACCCATCAGATGAACGAGGGCTTCTCTGTGGAATTGTTGAGTTGGGTCAAACCAAAACAGGAAGCCGGTTATATCCAGGAACGCTAAGCAGCTTCACCGCGGCGGCTTCTATAGGGCCACAGATTTCTCGGCCTTGGATGAATTAGGGCAACATGTGCCACCTGAGGGCTTCCTTTTAGCGCTGATGGAAGATTAGAGGAAGTCTGCAGACACAGATACCCATGGGGAACCTTGGCTGGAAGACACAACCTGTAGGTCCTCAGCCACAACAAACAGAGACCACTGGACGAGAAACTTCAAGACCTTTAGGACCAGACGCGTCGCTGGAAAACAAAAACAACAGCGAAAATCTGCAACTTGCGTTCCCCCCCCCACCCCCCCCCAAAAAAACCAACTCGCTGTTTCAGGTCTGCATTGGCAATAAAACAAGTTTAACTGGACAGCTTTATTGAATGACTTATTAAGCCACTGTGTTTTTTTTTGTTGCCAAGACTGAAAAACTGAGGCGCTTTGGAAATGAACAAGAGCAGCTTTCTGCAACGGCTCTTTAAAAGAAACTGAGACACATGTTTCCCTACTCCGACCGAAACTGCGTCTGCGCTCTCACGCCGTCTGGGGAAAGTGGCCGTTGCCCCGGAGAAGCATTTGGAGCTGCGAGGCATCCATACAGAGAGGTAGAGCTGACAAAGATGACCCTTTAAGACCCTTATTGCTGAGCAGCACTCGTCTATCTGCATCTGGGCATTGACATTGTTCCAAACAGCGACACCTGAACCCCGCTCTGTCCCGACTCATCGTGCTCTGTGTTGGAACAGAACAGAAAGTTGGCCGGGACTCCTCTCCCAGAGACACACTTCTTTCACTCCGTGCACAGAGCGCACGTCTGGGGGCGACTAGTTGAAAGTTTGGTTGTGGTAAATGAAATAAAAACTGACTAAGCTCCGCCCACAGGCTCGATTTCCACGCGTTATACCATGCTGACTGACGCGTGGATGAGTTGTTTTTCCCCGCTGGAGAATCGGTGCCCGGCCTCCTCTCCGAGCATTACGCGGCGTAGGAGGGTTAACCTTTCTTCCCCTCAGCCGACACCAATGAGGTAACTCCGGATCATTTAGAGAAGCCACTCGTCTCACTTTAGGAGACGCGTTGGAGGTGAAAGCAGGCCACAGAACGTGTGTGTGTGTGTGTGTGTGTGGTAACTGAGGTTACAGGGGGAAGAAAGGCAGTGGGCCGGCTCAAAGATAGCTTGTGCGTGTCAGTCTTTTATCCGGGGGGCAAACCGGGGGCGGGAGGGCTAAAGTAGGGGGGGGGGGGGCCTTACTGCCGCAGCAGCTCCTCTGGCAAGCGCCTCTAATCAAATTTGTGCAATTGAAATCTGAAAAAGTAGCAGGAGTAGAAGAGGCTCCTTTCACCCGCGGAGCGGATACAAGGGAAGCATTTCAAAATCTATCCCTCCGCCGATCTGTACAGTAACCGGTCACATGACTTGATGGTTTGCCCCGCGCCAACCGCCCTTTGGCACAGCGCACACTGGCCCTTTCTCTGCAGTGGAATGTTCACCTCAGAGAGGTTTTATGGAAGAACGGATCTCAGCTGGAAATTCATCTGATTTCTTTGAGGGCCTCACCATGCAGCGCCTCTATTGTTAGTTTTGCATCGCGGGTTGCGACTCTTCACATCGCGCCTGATATTTCGGAGTGATCAAGGAGAAGCACCTCCAGCAGTATTTCAGGGTGTGGAGGTGAATATGATTACACATCCTGGCAGAGTGGCTCCCAGGCAGGAAGTGAGGTTTGCTGAGGCGACCTTTGCTCCCCTCTCATTGGCCGAGTGGTAGGAAGGCCCCGAGCACGCTTCCTGTTAGCCCACTAGGACTGACGCCGCATGCCGTCGCTGCCACTGCTGAGTGTCCCATCGACCGAGGAGGGAAATGTGTACTAAACACCCAAGTCTCTGTTCTCTTCCCTCCACTTTGTCTCATAACTCTCGCACTTTGGCAGCAACAGTTGCCAGGCACGGTGAATGACACGGCATGAAATGAAGAAAATATAGAAAATATGTTTGAGCTTTTGTGCGCGAAACATTTAAACAGAGTGGTACATCATTCAGAAACTTGAATTGAAAACATCTGGAGGCTCAGCTGAAGGACAATAAAAACACTCAAATTCATAATACTAAGAAGAATCAACGAGAAACGGGGATTAAGGCACACTTTGCCTAAAATGCCTCTTTAAACTGGAGGCATTAGAGATGAATGGGGGCTTTTATTGAAGCAGCAACGTTGGTCCAAGCCTGTGAAGCTCATTTCGGGGGGAGATTCCAGAATGGGAATAAAGTAAAAATGTGAAATAAGCCTGTCCAGGATTTTGAATCCAGAGTGAATTATTTTGTAGTGCACACCTCCGATCATGTGTGCCTGACCAAGGTGAACAAGGACAGAAAAACAGTGTCATGTTCTGGAAAACGATTTTGGGGCTCTCTCAACTGGTAACCTTACGTGTCAACATTTTAAAGTCATGGCTTCGGACTCAAGTACCTTGACTATAAAAAAAACAACCATACATCTGGCACCTCCGCTACAGGCAGGAGCACATCATGTTCCTCAGTGTGCGCACCATTTGTTTTTCTTTTCGAACTTTCCTTCATTGCAAATGTTGTCTCGAACTAAAAATAGCCAGAGGCAAGAACTCACAGGAATTCAAATTACAGATCTTAACTAACACCCGTCTGGGTTTTATGAGTCAGTCTGGCTCCATAATCCTATCTGTGCATTGCTGCCCTTCAATTCAACAAAAAAAACAACAACCCAGGAGTGAATATTCGTAGAAATTGTGTTATTTCTGCCCTTGAAACAAATGCTGCAGGTGTCCAGCCTTGAGGTGTGGATATACAATTAAGCCTCTGTTCTTGTCTCACAACGTGTTCTGCGTGGTAAGGAAATGGATTGAGAGTAATGCAATTGTAATTTTTTCATTTCGCATTGGCGTTGAAGGGTTAGTGCATCATCACCGGCTGGTACTTGCAGAGACACAACAGCATGCAAAGATGATCCTTCGGAGATGTCAAGGTGGCAGCAGGTGACATCATGAGACTATTGTAACTGCAGGACAGAATTGGAGACAAAACCTATAGACCGACTTGAAATATCAAACAATATCCACCTTTGAAAAATCAACTAAGGAACAAGCCGCAAAGAAGAAGTCTCTACAAGATCCATCACAATGGATCTCAGTAATAAAAGCATAATCCTACCGTCTTGTGACAGAAATCGCGAAATTGGTTGGTTTTCAGCACCTTAGCGAGGACACAGCATTGGGCACCACAGTAACAGATATCAGCACACTAAGATGAGCAAGACCAACAATTGGATTTTTTATAGTAACGCAAAATACAAAATTGGCATGGAAACAACAGCCGGCATGGTGAAGCGGACAAAGGGGAGAATGGAAGGAAAGAAAACGGAGTAAAAATAAATAAAGAGAGCATGGACAGGCGGACAAAACTAGGTCAAGTCACATGACTGGAGGCGACCCCCGGCAGGCTTAAATATCCTTCAGCGTGTGGTCATTTACACAACAAAATGTACTTCTCGTTTCAGAAATCATTTCCCTTTGCACGGGGAAGGACGAGGCTCGGCGCAGCGGAGACTGATGCTCCGCTCGGAGGAGAGGCTTATCGCGGCACACAGAAAAATAAATGAAAGCGGCGCATTAAGAAGACTCGAGCGAGCCCTTCTTTCCTCCGAGACGGGGAAACAAAGCCGCGGCCTGAGTCAGCACGGACATGATCACAACAGGAGGGCGTGCGGCTCCGGTGTGAGATCCGAGCGGGCTAATTACACGCACCTTCCATTATCCTCCGTGAAAGCAAAGCAAAGCAAAGGAGAAAAAAAAGGGGAGAAAGGAACAAAGCGGCCACGTGTTTCGGCTCCTTGCAAACGTGACGGAAAGAGTGTCGCAGGGTCTCCGGAGGTGACGCCATCCCGATATCCCTGTTCCCGTCACCCAACTGAAGGAATCGTTTTGATCCGGTTTAGCGACCTAACCCCCCCGCCTCCTCCCCTTGAGCTGCTCCCGACGAGCCCATCGATGCCCCTGAAGGCCCAGGAGTGAGTTTAGGGTGTCACAGGGCCCGGCACGGTCCATACCAGCTGCTAGGCTGATATCAGACATGATGCAAGTGTGGGCCCACGTGGCAATGAAGTCCTGATCTACAAGAGTATCTTTGCTCAAAGTGTAAGACAAACATTTTTAGAGCATTTTAAACCTACGGTTAACTTAACTAGATATCTTTGAAGTTTTACTGTGGAGACAGCGCCGGCCCCCGAGTGCACGGAAACCAAAGACTGCGGTTTGCTACGATACTGTGCAGAGGTCCCGGTCGAAGGGCCGAAGCACCTTTGTCTTGCTGAAATGTCATCTGTGACATCACAACTCCGTCTACGTGGGAAGGCCGGACGCGATGAGCCAGCGAGGCAGAAGACGGCTCTGAAAATACTAAATCTGCCTCCCGTGGGGGGGGGGGGGGGGGGTGCTTTACTCAATTACTGACCAAAAGAGACAGACCGCCAGACTGGCTTAGAGCAGAGCAACAGTGCTTCCTCTCAACACAATGAATACAAAAAGAGGCTGGTATGGATCGGCGAGCGGGAGGCCGAGGCGTCTGAGTGCGCTACACCCTGAGGGCAGAAGGACGATGCACCAGGGTACCACGCGGCCCTCGGCCCCTCGCATTCTACAAGGAGGCATGATGGGATACGTTCACAGCCAACAGGGAGGTATTAACAATAGTGACCCAATGTGATAGCAGATACTGCTTGTGTACATCCGTTTATGTTTTGGTATTAAAGCTGCGACTAGCCATTATCGTCATAATGGAGTCATTGTTGGGTCTGTGAAATGATCCATAGCAGTTTCCAAAGGGGTGCCTTTAAAAGAAAAAAAAGGTAATTTAGTAAAAGAGGAAATTAGGAAACATCGCTATTCAGAGGCTGTAAACAGCCTTTCCTGCCATTTCAGATGTACAAAAGATTTAGTAGAAACGCTAAATACAAGTGTGAACCGAAGAATTTGTGCCGCTTTAGTTACTTAGCAGCAAACATCTTCAGCTTCTTCAAAACAAATTAAATTCAAAAAATTCAAAGACTTTGGCATGGGGTCAGGAAAGCCGGAGCTGACAAATATGTGAATGATGTACAAACATTTTGTCAAACATCCGCTCCCAACTACTATAACCCCCCCGCCCCCTCCCGCCCCCGAAGTAAAAAGAATAAGTCATCCACTTATGCATCGAAAATGAAAAAAAATCATGTTAGTAGCAGCAGTGTTACATGAATATTTGATGTAAATGGGGACATAACTGCAACTACCTGATACTAACACACATGGTGTCACACACACACACACACACACACACACACACACTAGACAGAAGTCAAATGTAGGCCAGTGGTGCAACATGTGAACTACAGGATAGATGGAAACCAGCTGCAGAGTCGGCGCAGGAAGGGGACAGAGCAACACCTTTGCCTCCTGCGTCCAGGCCACCACATAAAGAGGTCAACTGGAATGGAAATGTACCACCACAAGAAGGCTTTATTCATTCAATGCTTACCGCATCCTATTCCTCTGGTGTCTCTCCAACCATCCCTCCCTCCCTCTGTGCTGCCACGTCTTTCTGCTTCGCCTCCCTCCCCCATGCTCAATCACCTCCCTTCATCCCTCAGATCACTGCACAGCATCGCAGCTCTCAAAGAGGGGGGGAGGGCACCTGGACGAGTGCTGTCCTTTTGATCAGCGGCGTTCGCAGCATTAACATCTACCTCTGCGCACTGCACCCCAAACTCCCCTCGCCTCGGGGAGCGCTGCACCTGCCTGTGAACGCACAACCGACCCACAGGGACACCTCGCAGAGGTGCGACGGGAGGCGGGTATCTTTTGAATCTGCTATTGGACACATGTCCGATGAGCGGCCCCGCGGTAGCAAGGCTCATGAACGCGCGTGTTTGGGAGCGACAACAAACCAAACATTTTAAAATCACACAACGATGTCCACGTCGGTACCGGTCGACGACAAAACAAAGACTTTTTTTGTTTACCGTCTGCAGACAGCGGAGACATTACGAGGGTGTGTGTTTGTGTCTGTGCGACCGTGGTCTCGGTCTGGGTGCACAGTTGGCTGCCCTCTCTCTTCTGAGCCACTTAATTAGGCCGGGCACTGTGCAAAGGGGTGTTGGTCACATGGGCCCAATTTGGCTCCCGCTATAAAAATCTGCAAGGGCTCGACAGGACGGATGAGAGTAAAAAAAGTAATAAAAAATATAATAAATGTTAAAAAGGAGGAGGGAAAAGAAATAACCAAAAAGGAGGGCACCTAAAACATCTTTCCAGATGTTTTACAAATACTGTGCCGAGGCGATCCAGATGTGCTCAGCCCGTTCAGTCTCCTTCTGCTAGCGGTTCCAGAGACTTTCTACAAATGCCCCCTCCCCTCATCAGCCCTCATCTGTGTGCCTCTGAGTAAGGCCTTTAATAGCCCCCGGGGCACCTTAGCATCCACTAGGATCCTGTCATAAACATCCACTCTCATTCTCCACAGCACAGATGTGGGAGTATGTGTGTGTAAGAGGGCAGTGGAATTACGGTGCCTTGCTTTTAACCGCTCTTTGGATATATAACCAATTAAGTCCTTTACCAATAGCGCCGCTGATGCTCAGAAACAGGAATGAAAACCACACGCTTCCCGCCTTCTTTTTCTCCAGGTTCGGGTTTGGTTTTTGCCCCCCCAGCTCACCTCTCCCACAGAGCGTGACCCAGCCACAACCCCCCGAACCTCCCTCTCCCAGACAGACGAGCTGCTCACCTCTGCAGCGCTTCAGATATACACCCCCGCGCCCATCAACACAAATTGCTGTAGCATCGACCCATGGCCCATTCAAAGTATCTGTGTAGAACTCGCTGACGCAGGTGAACGAATATGTCTGAAGGAAACTGAGTATGAGCTTTTGAACTCGTCGGGGTTTTCTTGGTTGTGCTTGGGCCGCTGTCGGCACCTTTCCCAGCGCCTGCATGTCTCCGGTCTATCGAGTAGACCTGGTTGCTCAGCGTTCTCCTCCCTAAACAGCGGGGTAACGTACGCCCCGGATCGGGCTGCTACAGCGCCGGATTCTGATAGCATCGCGGAGCCATTTGCGTGAATCCTAACCGGTCTCTGGTTAATATGAACTCAGGCGTCAATGAACACGCTTCCAGCAGGCATTCGGTGGTCCATGTAGCAGTAGTAGTTATGTTTCTACCTGTTGTGTAAGCCCCGCCCCCTCCTTTCTCTAAAAAAAAAAAAAAAAAAACCTTCCTGAAGTTGTGCACATTCCTGGAAGCAGACGGCTCGGCTGCAGCGAGGCGTCTAAGCTGCGGTGGCGCAGCTCTCTGGACTCCTGTGCAGACTTTCGGCATGCGGTGCACATGTCGGCCTGTGCGTGCACGTGCTCACACGTGTAGGTGTGTGTGTGTGTGTGTGTGTTGAAGCCACAGTCGGGGCGGATGTACAAACGTGCTAGGCATGCAGGCGTCAACGAAAAGTGAATCTCTCTCGCTCTCTTTATTGGGGGCAGAGGGAGCGAAAACCTCAAAATCTCAAATGCTATCTTTGTTCTCTCTCGTGCGCAGCAATTTGTGGAAACAATGTTAAACTCTCAACCCGCAAGTATCAATGCGCCGCACTCATTTCTGAGGTGACTGTTTGTGTACTGCTTAACGTCCCTCGGTGTCTGTAATCCAGAACCGTTTTGGTAGCTCCTGTAATGGATCTCCTGTTTATAATTGCGGCCGTGGCCCGTAAGCTCGCAGACTGGTTTGAAGGGCCTCTTCCCGAAGTTTGAACCTGAATCCCAAACTTTGTGACGCACGCCATATTGTCAGCGCTCTCTATCGCCCTAGATCTTTGAAAAGCTTCATCGGGGCTCTTCCCTGCAGGGAACTAATACAAAGTAACAATGTAAAATGTACCAAATCGTCAGCTATGCTTCAAAGCAAATACGGTAAGTGAGATGTCCTTGACAGTATATGCAGCTAATTGAATAGGATCACGTCATGTTCACAGGCCCGTGATCATGCCCAGGGCATCGAGCCAGTACTGGCTTTCCATTGGCCAATAGGTACGCTTTTTTTAAACATTATCATCACATCTGCAGCTCGCGTGTAAATGTGTAAAAGCCTTGGCTATTATGATCTACTTGTGTTTCATGCCCACAGGACAATGCGGCTCATTCTCTCAAATTCTAAATTAAATTATGGATGTTCCCCATTATTCTGGTTATGAAATCCTCTTCTGCATGTTGAAATGAGGAGTATCCCTCTCTCGCTCTCTCTCTCAAGAAGAAGTAGTCCTACATTTTTGCTTGGAGTGGTCTCATACACGTTCGGCAGTCTGAGGTCCGATCTCATTTTAATGCCAGGATAAACCTCAACCTGAACCTTGAGAATGACAAAAAACGCTTAGTTTAAAAGAAAATGTCTACAACTTCTTCCCTGTGTAAATATAAAAACATTCAAAACTTCAACAAAATCAAATATACAAAAATATACAGTAAAGATATTTGTTGGCGTGCATGCAGTGGTAAATTTATGTGACCTCCAACATGTCCTGTCCAACCTGCTGCCTCCTGCTTACGCCCAAACACCCACTCTCACACACACACACACTCACACACAGCCGAGGTGTTTTGCATGCTGTGAGATTTCCGTGACAGTGCGTGGAGGCCCCGCCCCCCCCCCCCCCGCCCCACTGGCGTCTGGCAAGGTGACAGAAAAACATGGCGGCGGCGGTGAGAGGTGCACCCTGGGACACCGCCTCTCGTCCCCTGTGACGGCAAGAAGAAAACTGCGATGCAGCAACGAAAGACACAATCTTAATTACTGTAGCTGTTTCCACAGCGACAGCTAGCGGTTACATGTACATACACGTTTGTGTGTGTTGGCTGCTGTCAGCACGACGGGGGTTCTGTGTGCATTCACCTCAATACACCGTTTTCATTTAAAAAAAGAGACAACTTCACAGTCGGAGTCCCTTTCTTCAGACGCAACATCAAACGCATCGTTCCAGCTTTTGATCATTTAGCACACGGATACATATTATTACAACATGTAAAGCAATGACCTGTTGTAGTCTACATCATCTGCATGCAGCAAGGAAAATCACTCCGGCTGCACTGCAGAACTGCTTCATTCTTCTTCTTTTTTTTTTTTTTTTTTTTACATCTGTGGTTCTCATTGGGGCCAATTATAATTAGCGTGGAAAGAAAATGTGGGCATAACGGAAATACGATGACATGGAGAAGCATAACATATCTGGGATTCACTCCATTCGTCAGCGCTCTCCAGTGAATACCCATCAAAGCCTGTGTGCTCATAACTTAATCACAAAACACATAACAGCAGAAAATCAGAGGAAGAGGCGTTTTTTTATTACTGAAAATGATTATTATTCAGTCAGCCTCCGACAGCCACAGTTTCATGTTTCCTTGTTTTTTTGCGTCTGCTTTTTATCGCATGGTTCTGTGGTTCCACAGCACGTCTCCAACACGCATCGATCCGTTCCATCTCGGCGCGGCCGTGATGCCGAACACGGAGCGGAGCGCTGCGCTGACCTTCCTCTCCGTGCGTATTACAAGCGTGAGCTGTCTGAATCCACACCAGAGACCACGTTTCCACTTCAAAAGAGCGGCTGTACGCAGTCTGAATACAACCCTCCCCCTCCAAAAAAAAGAAAGAAAAAGAGCCATTCAGACTCTCGGAGTCGCAGCAATGAACGCTGACAACAAAAGGTGCTGGGATGACTCCAACGCTGAATGCTGACCAATCCAAACTCAATGTGTCGATAGGCTCCATTTCAGATCATTATTAACCAAAAATTGTACAGGATGTGAGGATGTAAACTCTGTACCTACGTATATGAAGGCTACTTTTTCAGTTTTATTACACTCATTAAACGTCACAATCACAAATTCTGAAACCTAAAATACGAGATCGTAAAAAAGGTAAAAGGAATAAAGACAAAGCGAGTCAAAACAAAAGCAAAGGTGGACGTGCTTCCGTCTTTAAAGCATTTGCAAGCACAGATCGACGCCTGAGGGGAATTCCTGGAATGATCAAGCACCCGGGGGAGCAGAGGTCAAGGTTCGGGGTGCAAAGTTCAGCGCGGGCCGGTATCAATAGAGACCTCCTGCGAGCGAGGAGCTCCTCACACAAATAATTAACGGGCCGTCTGAGCCGTCCCGTGCACCGGGAGGCCCGGCAGAACCTTTGTGATTGCTGCGATGTTCAGAACGTCAGCGAGCAAAGAGGGGAACAGCACGACGGGCCAAAGTGTGCGCCGCCTCTACTCGAGCCAACGCCGACTGCTTCGTAATGATCGGCACAGAGGAGAACAACTAAATAACTGGTCTACAATCCAGTGTCATTTTAAAAAGCTCTCTCGCTGAGTTGGTAATTGCAGCGTAGCCCTGATGTTGTCGGGGTGGGAAAGTGGCACAGGCAGTGCATTAAGCTAATTTTCTTTGATTTGATTCAGTGAAAAGGTCTCGTGGGTGAGAGAAAGAAAAAAAAAAAGACAAAACGGGAGGGGGAGAGAGCTGTCACTTTAAGCCATTAAGTCTCACTATAAAAGTCCTCTAATAAAAATGACAGCTGCAGCCCCTTTTCTCAAAAGGGAACGCAAAACTGGACGGCCGTAAAAAGACAAACTTGGCCAAATGCTAAGTGTACAACCACACACACACACACACACACACACACTCCCTGTGTTACCTTTGTTCCCGAGTTACTGCCAGAAAAGGAATGTCGGTCTCTCCTACACACACACACACACACACACACACACACACACACACACACACACCATCATGAATCTCACTTTCTCATCAAAGACCATGAACTTCATTTGCTTTTCTGCATATGTGTGTGTGTGTGTGTGTGTGTGTGTGTGTGATGGTACTTTGTGTTCCCGTAAACACAGACCCTTTGAGCAGCGTTCAGAGTGAGCGATCACTTTCCCAAAAACCTCCACATGTAATTATTGATAGAAAAAAAAAGAAGTATTGATAGAAAAAAAAAGAAAAAAAGTTATTTTCATCTTTGTCAGAATGTTCGCTCTGCATCTCCATCAACCGTCTGATTGTCGTCAAGCTCACTGGATCTTAAAAATCGCCTCAATCTGTCCCTTGAGGTCTCCTGTCCTAAATAAAAGGCGGCCTGGAATGTGAGAACAGCTGGTTAACGGTGCTTTAGGACAACTACATGGGAGGGGGTGGGGGCATATCAAGAAATGAACCCTGTGGGTTAAGACCACGAACCAGAAGTTTCATTCGCTCAGTTTCACACGATCAGCCCCGTGTCGCTCCAACAGGAAGGACACATTCTCCTTTCAACGGCATCTCTTCCGTCTTCACAGCTTTGTCACGCGCTGAAAGCACCGAGCAGACGGTGCCAACTGTGGTCATCGCAACCGATCCATAACAGCCGCTGTCACTTCAAACAGCTGCGCATCAGGTCCTCTTAATGCCGCCCGGCAGATAATTACACAGAGCGAGCGGCCAATCGATACGTCCCAAGGTGTCCTTGAAGAGGCCCGATTACAAATCGCCACTCAAGTGGCCCCTTAGACGGAGCGGGTTTTAATGGAAGCGGCGATTTAAGGGCAGTGTAGATCCGGCCCGCGGAGGAGCCGCTGATGCAGCAGAATGCAGGGTGGGTTCTAATCATTTAAGTGTTTTTACAGGGAACCCCCCCTGGGCCTTTCCAGACCCGGAACCGTCTTCTTTGAGCGGCTCTGCAGTACGCTCAGGCACACTGAAACTTGAAGAACCGTTGGCGAGGACACACAATACATTGCACCTGTAATAACAGGCCCATCGGTGTGTGCAAACGCTGGCCCCCTCGTAACACAAGAAAGCCTACCCGGCGTCTCAAAAGCCCCCCCCCACACACACACACCCCACCCGGCCCCTCGCCTGTGAACCACCTCGGCTGCGTCCAGGCGGGGCTGAGGATGCACCGCGTGGAGGATGTAACGCGACCCCCCTCATGAAGAGAGTGGCAGACACAATAACATGTCTGGTCTACAGATCTGTACTGTGTCTCGGTCGCTGGGGGGGGGGGTGTCACTTTGACAAACTCACAGCAGCAGCTCAGCATTCATTATTTACAGGGTGGCGTGCTCGTGTGTGCACGTGTCAATGCCTGCTCCAAAAGGAATTTCTTCTAAAAGCAAAGGAGCCCTTGACGACTGGATTAATGGTTTAAAAACTGAGTCATTCATAAAAGTATTTTGGGCTTTTTCTGGGAAAACGAGTGTCATTAATTGAAACGACGACACCTGCGTCAATGCTCCACGTATCACTTACTTTCTCGTGACATGCAGCGAGGGCAAATAAACGTGACAGCGGCCCTCCTCCTCCTCAACAAACAGAGCCCAATCCAGTCACTTCAGCCAGGCACCGTTTCTTTGGTAGTCCGCTGATACACGTGCACCGGTTCGTACCGCAGCTGACATTTAGTTTTCGGTGACAAATGTCAGGTTGTTGCCCCCCAACAAGTCGAGCCTCTTTGTTTGAGCACAGGGCCAAGTTTAAACTCCGCATTCTCACGCTGCTCGGCCCCATTTTCAACCTCCGGAGACAAACGGAGTCACGCGACGGACCATATGAACCGCGTTAAACACACGAAGGAAGGAAGAAGCGGCCTGATTGGGTGCAAACCCCGCGTGCTGAAGCGGCAAACACGAGTCAGGAGAAAGGAACAAGTTCGGAACGCGGCGGCACGTGGACTCCTCTGCGGCGGCCTCTCTCCCCACACTGAAAGTTGAAATACATTTTTTTTTATAACGAGCCGCATTTCATTGCAGCGCACGCGAGGTATGCGCATCAGCCCACATGGCAGCGCGCGCACGACGTGTCCGCTGTATTAACGCACAGTTACGAACCAACGGAGACAAAAGTCCGCAAAAGCTCGGCAAAGAGCTCCAAACGTGTGTATGTGTGTGGCACGCGCTGTCATCATTCTGCAAATGATCATTTCTTTAAAAGTCCCATCATAAACAAATACAACAACTTACCCAATGACAGGAACGGTTTGGTTTCCATGTCGGTCGGTTAGCTCATGCCCGCTCAGACGGCCGCGAGCTTTTGTTGTTGTTATTGTTGTTGTTTGTTTCTTCGCCGGCGGGCTGCGACCGCAGAGCAGACCGGAACAGTTTGCTGCGGTCCTCTCTCAAGTCGGGACTCGGCGCGGAGCGGTAGAAGTGACAGGTCGACGCGTGACACGTCTCGGAAGATAAGCGAAATGTTTGCGCGCCCTCTCGTTTGGCCGCTCAGCTGCTGCTGCTGCTGCGCTCTCGTGCACCTTCTCCTCTCCTCTCCCTCTCTGCGCTCGCGGTGGCAACAACTTCCAACTAGCAGAGAGGAGCGCAAAGGGACCGCGCAGGGGGTACTCCCACCTCCCACCGCGCGCTGCGGAGCAGCAGCGACGCGGCTCCCAACGCGGGCTTATCGCCAACTCTTGAAATCAGCGACGCGGGAAGAAATGAAACGCGCAGCGCATTGGGTTTTTTTTGTTTTAGTTTAGCACTAAACGCGTGCACTTTGCCTTTAAGGACGACGGAGTTTTTTTTCAGGTTTTTTCCCCCAAAATCACGCGGAGTCACTTTTTAAGCTGAGCAGCAGATACTTCTCACTGCTTATCTAACCTGGTCACATCTGGTTGGGTCAGGGCCTCTGCCTCTGGACAGATGTTAGAACTGCGAAGGTCTATAGGCCGCACACCGCTGATGCAATTAGCGAGCGTCTCTCTCTCTCTCTCTCTCTCTCTCTCTCTCTCTCTCTCTCTCCCCAAGCGTTTTATATTTTCTCAATGAAAATGATATATAACCGGTACACTGATTTTTATTTAGTAATAAAGACCTAAAAAACAGGACTGATTGTATATTTACAATATAACATTATCACTGTTGAAAGAAGATGTAGTGTTGTCATCACAAAGCCTGCGTTTTCTTGTCAATCTATAAAAGCGTCTAGAAGACGTCATAGAAATCAATGAATTTTTCAGCAAAAGCTTTACAGCTCCATTATGCATAGCTCGGAGCGATGCTTTCCCCCCCCCCCGCCTCTGTATCTGTCCTGCACATGACAGTTTATGCCTGATTCAAGCCACATTCGTCTTGTGTGCACCTCCTCCCCCTTCTTCGACACCCAGGTCCTGTGCACACACAGAGGCAGACGCATGTTCCAGGAGAGTGAAAAATGTCCCTCCTTTGGCCCAGATCGAAGGAAAGCGCCACAGATGTAGGTTTTACAACCCCTCCCTCGCACACACACTTTGTGAAATCCCTTATGCATTGCAGTATATGCAGTATACGGTATGCATACTCCTCCTGCAGCCATCCTCAAGGCCCGTGTGATGAGCCCACTCCTGTTAAGCATTTGAAGGTGAGGTTCTCCTCGTTCCGCACCAATGAGCGGTGCATGATTAATACAACGCGTGGCACATCGAAGATCAAAGGAAAGGAAAAAGATTAAAGTTAGTTATGTCTGTTTGGGCGTTTAAAAGCGTGTTTGTGTGCGCGCTTTATGTGTAGGCGCAGATGTGTGAGGAGCAATTACTCCATTCAAGGCCTTGCTTTTGTGTGAATGCGTCCTTCATCTATCTTACCAAGTAAACAATTCTCAACCGTCAGAGGGTGTCGCGTTGTCTCAGCGATGTTATTGAGCGACTTAATTGGTGGGGTGAATGCTCATTAGCGAGGGGGATGCAGGGGGGGGGGGGAGCGATTAACATCCCATTAGTTGTCAACTCTCAAGGCCGTTTTGTTTTTTTTTTCCCGCCTGGAGCTCCTGCCCTGTAATAGAAGACAGACACAACACAGCCTTCTCAAACGCCTCCACCGGGCCGGGTTCCCTCGTCGGCCCGAGCTAAACTGAGCTATTTAACCCTCGACTCCTGGGTCGTGATTAATAGCGTTTCGACCCCTCACCTCCACACGTATAAATCCTCTGGAGGCTGTTGTCGGCTCTCCCCAGCAACTCGCACCTCGGCGGGAGGAGGCGTCGAGTTTAAACGTACCCTTCTAATCACGATATCTCTTGGCTCGGTTCTTCTCTTCTTCTCCCTTGGGCCGTGTTTCCCTCCACTTTAAGTGACGCGCTTTGGCCTCGGGAGGGTGGGCGGTTGGGGGGTCTGGGAGGGGGGGTGCACCATTAGGATACACTTTGCTAAGGTTGCTTTGACAGCCAACCTCCTCCTCCCCTCTCTCCTCTCTTTAAGTGGGTGATAAATGAGACAAGAGGCCTTTTGGTCGCCTTTGTACTTGGACCATTCACGAAGAGCTCATCCTTAAAAGTGAATATGGCCTCTTTCAGCAGCAATGACAATGGTGTCTGATGCTGAGGAATGTACAGATGAATATACTCTGCATTTCTTTGCAGTTAATTATTCATCTCATACCTTGTTAGTAGGTAGTCCAATGCAAAGTCTTCAAATTGCTCTTAATGTCCCACCATTGGTCCAATGGAAATCAATTAGCAAAAAGAAAGAATTCTCAATCAGTATGTACACAAGTCTTTTGTACATCTCCAATAAGTGGCCGGAGTCTTGCTTGGGATCCAAGGGCGCAAGAGTTGGTTGCAGTTTTTACACGTCAAATGCGCTCTGCCACCAGAAAGACTAAGAGACAAAAGGGTCCACTATAGCGGCCCGCTACGATCGAGCATGCGTCCCTAACAGACATGCTACCAGCGGGCAACGCCCATCGCAGATTTACAGATGTAGCGCGACTGGCATTAAGAATGGTTTTCTTTTTATCATCACAAATTAAGATGCAGAAGCAGATAGAGGGAACTACTCCAATCAAGGAGAATGGTTGCAATAGTTGCATCTTTCCTTTCAGGAGGAAATATTTGTTTTTGTTTTTTTGTTTTTTTTCAGATAAAAAGAAAAAAAAGTGTGCCACGAGGAATATAAAAGCATGTAGGATCATTAGGGCGTTTGCTGAGGTGTTGGGCATTGTCTGTCCCCGAGGGAGAGTCTTGATCGTCACGGCCCTGGGTTCACATTCCTTAACCCCTGGGTCAGGGCTTTGTCTGAGGAGAGCACACAGGCAACTTCCCCTGCGGAAATCAACAAGAGCTGACACACTGAACGCTGGAGACACGCACGGAGGCAGGAAGGGTGACCGACGCACATAAACCAGGCTATTTTTTGTCCAGCAATCGAGAAAACAGATTTTATTTTGTATTCTTTCCATTCGTTCTACGATAGGCTTCCATTTATTTTCTGTGCAGTGTCCCTTTGCAGTAGCTGCATTATTGCGAGAAAAGACATCCAATTTAAAAATGAAATGGGCTAAAACATGCAGGACGCAACTCAATGACAGCAGCCATGGGTTGGACTAAATAAATCTTTATTTTCCATTTTTGCGGGTATAGGATATGACACGCTTTTAGACAAAGATCTCAAACACATCCTGATTTTTAACAAAGAGCTCCTGAAGCGCGTTTCACATCATGGCTCTGCGCTGTTTTCACAGACAGAGTTCATTGCAGCGGAGGTGATAAGAGCTCTGTGGATCTGCCCATCAAATCCAACTGATGGACGACACAAATCCAGGCTCGGGGCCAGGATGCGGTAGTTTAAAAAAGAAATTGCGGGATATTTTCCTTAAATGATCAGAGCCTATTCTGCTCAGGGCTGTTATCAATATTGAACATTACATCAGTTGTATCTTTTGTCTTTTTTTCTAAAATGCCTGCACGGTGCAGGCATGACTCCCTGAACGGATGCATCATTCTTTAATATCATATTAAAGTGAAATTGGCCACATTCAAAGAGACGACGGCGATAAATCTCACGGATACTTGGCAGAAGGCGGGCGTGCCGTGGATTGGGGAGAATCACCGTCCCCTGCCGAGCATCATCTCCTCGCCCACTATTGAGTCTGGCGTTATTGCGCGGTGATGAAGCTGCTACGCTGCTGCAGCCGACAGATTGAGAGGCTGAATGATGGCTGTGCAAAGGGTTGAAGGTGTAGTCAAACATTTCCCTTGATGCTTTTTCTGGTCTGGTGTATTGAAGGAGGACAGGTGACTGAAGTTCATGTTGGAAGGTCCGGATTTTCATTTGTAGGCTATGATGAGTTTTGATTTTTAGGCACCAAAGTACGTTCAGGGAACGTATAGAACCTAGAAGTCAAACATGCAGTATGCAAGTATCACCTTCAGAACATCTTTTTTTCTTTTCACCACATCTCACAGTAATTCACCTGAGTCACCGCTTCACATTTAGCATGTAGCTGTATTGGAGGGGCGGCGGGGGGAAGTTGGCAGTTTTTCTTTGCAAAGCTCAGCTGCTTTGCGTTGCGTTGCGGCTGATCCTGCTGCCTAATCCTGCTTCGCCTCGCAGCGTCGGGACTTCAAATCACAGCGCACACATGGGTTGAATCCTATAGGCTTAAAGTATAGGAGGCGCGCTACCATGACTGACTGAAGTGTATATATTTTGGTTGTTTTTAATCTTCCTGATATGCGCTTTGATTCGATTCAGCTTCAAATACACACGTGCAGTATAACTTAAAAAAATATTACAGCAAGCAGTACAATTACATATGTAAGGGCCAAAATAAAAAATTCTAAAAGTAGACTCATTGAGATGTTTAAGGAAGCTTTAAAACCCTCAGACAAGCCTGCACGCATCTAAACATGGTCAATAGATGTGTCCTAAGTGACTTCCACTGCAGTCGGTGCAGGACAGCTGGGAGAAAGTGCAACTGGGGTAGACTTCAGCTGGGTAAACATTCCCCATCGAGGCCAGAGATCTTGTGTACACACGGGGCACCACGCACATTCTGCACATCCACAGTAAGGATGGGTGATCCAACCAGGACAGAGTCCATGTGGGCACAGCGGTCAAAATATGACAAGCGATCACTCCCATCTTCTTAAGCCATTGAGCTGCAATGAGTGGACTCGGAACCTGCTTTGAGGCCTCCTGCTTGACACACACACGCGTGTGTGTTTTGTGGACATGCACAATGAGATGGTTGAAGGAAACCAAGGGCCTTTTTCACTAAGGGGAGCATTGGAGTAAAGTGGAGTAACGGGACACCTTTGGATCAGCAGTGGCACACGCACACACACACACACACACGTAGATTATAGTAAACCAATCCGAGTCAGACATGGCAGATGTGAATTAGATAACACCATTTCTTCTTCCAAAATCAAAGTCATTTTTCCTTTGTTTGAAAGGAGGCCTGTGGATATAACAGGGTTAGACATAAGTGTGTGTGTGTGTGTGTGTGTGTGTAGAGTAACAGGGATGCTATTTGTCTGCAATATCCCCTCCTCACAGGACCTCATATTGTTGCCCGTTAGACGTCACACACATAGCATCTTTTACTGTTCGTCTCAGCTAAGGTATCAAGCAGTACTGTTGGATTTTGGTATCTTGGCTCCAGGCTCCTGAAACAAAAACGGAATGGATGCAACATTTCTTTGGTTCTAACCAAAACGGATAGCTTCCACTCTGCGACACATAAGGTACCCCAGTACCTTATACTGAGGCTGAAAATCAGTAAAAACAAGAGTATTTGCCCCAACAGGTAAGTGTTATTTTTATCTGAGCTTCCTACAAGCGAGACAACATAATTTGTCTCCTCTTTGCAGAAAATAATGATGTTTAGTGGTTTGGGTAAAGCAATTAAAAGGTCAAGGGAGTCAATGGTTTGTTGTTCATGGTTACGTTTGTAGTTGTCACGTTGACTGGTGGTTAGAAACATTGGCCGTTTTTTCTTGTGTTCCATTACAAAGATTTTAATTGTAATTTAACTTTACACAAACTCAAAAACACTTTGATGACACACGCACATATAAAAGGTCCAGAATGTTCTTGCAAGATTTTGCACAAATCATTCTACATTTTCCTGAACAAGATCTCTAGAATTTTAAAGTTTCGATAGAAGTCAGCTCCCTTCCTTTGCCTATCTCCCTGTGAACTGCGAACATAGGGCTGTGTGTGTGTGTTTGTGTGTGTCTGCGCCACACTCTCTCTCTCTCTCTGTGATTTACAGCTCCTCTCTCACTCTCTCCCCCTCCGGTCTGCTCGCCGGTCAACTGCCACGGTGAAGGCGGCCACGGAGAGCCATAAATCGGAACACTTCCTACCACTGTCTCACACTTCAAGGGGGACGCCTGTCCTGTTGCAAACACGATTGACCCTCTTCCTCTGTGTCCACAAAGCCTGTGCGCACAACCTCCACCCCCCCCCACCCAAAGAGAGGCCATGCTGCAGGGGGGAAAGACTCAAATCAAGGCCTCCTTCACACCTCAGAGGCAAAGAACCCTGCCGATTGGCCATTCTTCCCCTACACAGCAAACAAGTAATAAACCAGACCCTCAACTTTTGTATCGGAGCTACACAGGCTGCACATAAGTGAAAAAGTTACAAAACAGTGGAAACAAAACCGATCATCCAGTTACAGGACTTCGGCCCCCCCACAGTTTGCACATTGTGGGCAAACGCTTTATTTTCTTGATGATTCTTTTTTTCAATTTTATGAAAGTGCCCCACTTCTCCCAATGGCAGTCAGGCAAAGAAAAAAAAGTTTTCAAAAGGCTTTCAAACCACAAAAGACTCGTTTGAGATGAATAGAGCGATGCCAATTCAAGGAAGTTTGCTCGGTACTGGGCGGCTTAGAGCAGGAATGGAGACACGTTGTCATTGAACTGCCCGAATGGATATGTGACATTTCAGATGGAAGTGTGTACGTGTGTATGAGTGTGTGTGTGTGTGTGTGTGTGTGTCTGTTCCAACAGTGCATAGTCCCCCGACGGAGTCCTTCAGTGAACTGTGACAGCACACTATAACGTGAGCCTTCAGCTATTCCCACTGTGAATCTTCCCCTTCACTTCATTATGATGACGTGGCAGCAGTGAACACTTATTGGAGACAGTGTGTAAAATAACAAGGCTCATATAACATGATGACAACCGGATAAATATATATTTGTACTTTACAGGCTAAAATGAACTCCATTATAGAGTACGCCATGTACTATTGTCCAAACAAACCGTGTGCCTTTCTATTGGCCCTAAAGCACTTCAACACCCCACTGAAAAACAGCTGCAGAGCCCTAATGACTATTCCAGCAATTGCAGTTGTCCAGGTTTAAAGATTTTAATAACATGCCAAAATAAAAAAAGAAGAAAACCAACACAACACAAGGATGATGAAAGCGAATAGTTACTCTGTGTGTCACAGAGCGATCCCTGCGTTCTGCTTTCTCTGTAAAAAGGTCTGTCTGTTGGCTCAGAGTGATCATTAAGGACTTGACCGGGTCTTGGTTCCATCTTAATACGCCACCTTTTCTTTGTTAATAGAAACATGAGCCCATTAGCCATGTAATGATTTACACTAGAAAGACCTGTGGAGGAGGCGCCACCTGCTCCAACATGCGCGTTTGCCCCCCCCCCCCGATTCCCCCGCCTCCACACCTACGCCTGAATGCACCAGCAGGTCATTATGTCGTCATTACAGAAATCCCATTAATAAAGTCTCGACTGTGGTAACGACACCGGTTTGATGCACCCACAGGGATGTATTAAGCAAGCAGTCAGCATCTTTAGTTAGTTAGCTGGGGGGGGGAGGAAATAAATAAATGATGGAGCAACACTGTTTATGCAAATGTGGTTTCACACGCGTCTGATGTTCTGCCACGCTTTCTGGCAGTGCGTCGCTGAGATTTTGTGGGGCAGTTGACAGCGCCGAGGCTGATTTGCTCCGTAATGATAATGTGATTGAGCGCACTGTTTGTGGTAAGCACAAAGGGGGGGATCTGAATGAGAGGAAGTGCAAACGATCAGGGCGACCAGCCTTCTTCATCTAAGGCCGGTAACAAAAAAGGCAGAGCTCAGTCTGCTGTGTGTGTGTGTGTGTGTGTGTGTGTGCGAATGGGTCTCACACCATATGGAAGTCGTCGGGGAGTGAAGTCAGCTATTGTACTGCAGTGATGCATGAGTGTATCTGATGGATTGGTGTCAACATGAGGTGTTCTGTGTAAATGTTGTGTCACTCTAGCTTTCGCTGGCCATTGTTTGCTGCACCCTCCTGCAGCTTTGTAACATCTGGTGAGTGTGGACACATTGCAAGCGCGTGACAAATGTCAAATTAAAGCGCACTCGCTTTTGAATCACAAACCATCCCAGATTCTCTTGAATCCCAGAATTTCATTAACTTGTACTCGATTAAATTTGTTCTTACCATGTATCCCAAACAAACCGTGTGCCTTTCTATTGGCCTTAGGTATTTAGAGGTTGCATTAAGAACCTTTCTATGTGGTTCTTTTTTCCACCTTTCCACCCTCCTAAGGGTGCAGACAAGCAGCCACCCCAGGATTCTTTTGTATCCTACTGGTTTTATCTGCAGCCCATCTGGAGGCTGCTTCTGGCATCTGAATATGGAAATAGTTTTTGTTCTGTTTTGAACAGTTTTGTTCCAAGCAAACGTTTTCATCAGTAAGTTTGACCTTTCTGTCAATAAATATAATGTGAGCAATAGTTTTATATATTATTTGTTAAAAAAGCATTTACCCAAGCAACAAAACAAATAATCCAGCTTCAGAAACAGGTGAAAATACAAGAGGAAAAGAATTAGCCATGTTATGATGGTTGATTCCGTCATTTATTTATAAGCAACTATCCTCGAACCCATTTATTTTCAAAAGCTAATGATTTTTTTAATCTAATCATCAAAGTATTTGTAATTTGTTGTCAATGAATCTGCGGATACAGAAGTGCATGAAATGAGCCTAAAGGAAGCGTCTCATTGGCGATCGGGGGCAGATCTGCAACATCAAAGCGCGATCGGCCGTCACATGTCCGTGCATTGGACGGGAAACCTTCTATCATTTAAATAGAGCGGCAGAGACAGAATCAAAAGGCACAGGCATCCAAAAGCGCCAAGATTTATTTATTTTCTTCCTTTCATTTCTGCCTCTCTGACCCCCCCCTCTCAACTCCGAATCATTCCCAAGCGGATTAACGGGTCACTGCGGGGTATTCTCTCCCTCAGAAGGACTCTGGACACTGTTTTTTCTTTTGGGGAATCTGCCGTCTCATGACAGCGTGGCGGAGTCAACAGTTGGCTAACTTCATCGTGCGGATGGGGGGGTCAGGGCCGGGTCACCTCTAACAGCTCTCCCTGCCCTGCGGTCCGCCAGCCCCTCATCACACTCTGCCCTCGGGGGACCAGAGACGCTCTGGAGGTCGGCAGCCTATTTGCGAGGACACTTGGCGCTCCACGGGGGGGTGAGATATCCTTTACAAGAGCCCCCACCCCCCTCTGTCATCTGGACGATGACTAATGAAGCCAGCAGGGTGACAAGTACTGATGAGCAGCCTCAGGCCGGTTTGGGCTCCATCGCTTCGCTACGACACCAACTGGGGCAACGGCTCCGGCCTGTTTCTAACGCGGGTGTCATCGCTCACGGGCTCTGTGTCCACAAGCACGTCAGCACATATTCACAGCAACCAGCCGTTGGGTCTATGGAAACCATGGGGGCCCATGGCCCGATAAAACATTCACATGGACAGTTGGGCCGATGGGAAAAAGCAGCGCAGATTAAAAGATGACTTTTTATGCAAAAATCTATTATTATCATAGCTTAGCTTTCATAATGCAGGTTGCAGAGGTAAAACACAACCTGTGGCATCGGCATCTGGCTTGGAGAGATGCAAAGATGGACACAGAGCGGCACCACGTCATCCGGGGGAAGAAACATCCATTATTCATAAGCTCCAGGCATGAATTATGGAATGGGATAGGTCATCCCCAACCCTTTAGATGCAGGCGTTTTAATAGAAAGCAAACAAGGGCTGTCAGAGGACAATGCCGTCCACAGCGAGGCCCGACCGCCAAGCACGTCCCCCGCCACAACATAACAGAGTGAACTTACTGCTACGCTGTCTCTACATTTTCTTCTTGTCTTTGAAACAGCATGTCATATATTTTTCTTCCTTTCGTTGTTCACTTAGCATCCCATTTCAAACGGAACACAACAAATGCATTAGAGAATGCAGCGAGGACGTGTTAACACCCATAAATCACACACTTGGTGCGGTTAAGGTGGGCGGCTTCACAGACACTGTTTGTTCCCCATTTTTAAACAGGGGTTGCATTCCTCATGTAGCTTTCTATACTTCATTTGTACTACATTCTACCCAAACAACAATCTATTCAACAAACAAATCATCACAAGGTGGATTCTTGAAACTAAAAACGTGATACAGGAATACGCGAGGGAATGGAACGTTCCCTGCACCCTTATTAATATTTACATATGTATGTTTCACATATCATTCAGATGCAATCTGTCTCTGAATTTTTGAAATTTCTGAAAGTTTTTCTTAGAGAATAAAACTGTGCATAGTGAGGCAAAAATAAAAATGCATACACAGCTCTTTTATAGACTTATGCAACACACACCAGGAGAACAAACTTTGGTGGGTTCTCACTGTTTTATGTACCACTCTCTGTGCTTATAAAAGTCACCAAAAACCACCAGCATGGTTGCTATGAAATCTTCCTTATTTGGTAACCGGTTGCAGGTAGATCAAGGCGCTGAATTTACTGAGCCCTTCACTGCAGTAGGGGATTTAATGCACAGGATGCGTATAAATATCTTTTAGCGGTCATGTTCAGACAAAGGAAGAAAAAAAAATAGATACTGTACAGGGAGGTATTCGTTACCCAGAATTCAACTCAAACGCAGAGCGCTTATCTGCAAATCCCCATCGTGGCGTGGTGATAAACAGTGACAAATGGTCTGTCAGAGGCTCTCTGACTGAAAGCCATAATATAGGCATCTGCACGGACACAGCTGTAAATATTTCAACAGTTATGGTACCGACGGGCCATCTGTGTAGAAGTATCCCTCCCTGGTTTTCTTTCTCTTTACCCTCTTCTCCTAATGTGATTCATCAGGGGCGGGATCTCTTTCCTTTTTTTATCCCCTTCTCATTGAATCTCAGGGGTTTTATTCTTTAATGTGCCTATTTCTAAATATATCTAGTTTCCTAAAGAGAGGAAGAAAAAAAAAAGATAAAGCAAACTCTTTCTCACACACACACACACGCACACACACACACACACACAAGCACACGCACACACACGCACACTCCCAACCTGAAGCGCTTATAGCTGCACACCAAGGATGAGAGAGAATATTTAATTTCAAGGGATGAGAAAAAAAGAAAGAAATCGAGGTATCGAGGAGGCCACGACTTGCTGCTGTTTCTATCTCGCTATCGCTACCGGAAGGAACCGCACTGATTCCTTTATAATGTTTTGGTTTGAAACCATGGCCATGATGCCTTGTAGTCTCTTATTTTGCTGTACAAACAGCTGTATTTTCTAGTATAATTCATCGCCACTTTTCTAGTTAGGCTCGTTGCAAACTGCTAGTTAAAGGTTCATGCACGGGTAGCCTGTATGCGTAAAAGAACGCGTGTATAATTTGGCTTTAATGAATTGTTTAAGCGCAGTTTCCACTTCATTGATTGGAACTAGAAGCGCAGAACTAGATGCTAATATGTGTCTGCTACGTGTTTCACCTATAAAAGGATCTAGTATCGAATTTCCAACCTGGAATTTCTCTTTTTTGGATCACTCAACCCATAAATATCTCATATTTCCATTTCAAAAGGCCGGCTGTAAGGCGCGGAAATAAAAAAATAGGGGTTAATCCCTGATACGGAGGAACAAAAGCGTATGCGCATGGTGGAAAGCTAATCATGTTCTCCACAGCAGGATGGAGAGCAGGACCACATGATTTCATTTGACTTCTTTTCTTTCTCCGGCTGTGGTCTTTCCAAACACTGCTGTTCAGAGATCGGCCCCTGTGGGATTGCTGCATTTACATTCGCATACAGTTTGACTTGGGCCTTCTGTCTGCTCATTGTTCGCATGCAACAACCTACAGACTGGGACAGAAACACGGAAAGAGCCATCCCGCTTCTTTTTTTCTTTCCTGTTAAAACTGACGAACCCATAAATCACACGTTGACCATAAGTGAATGGGGCACAGTGTGTGCAGAGGAGTATCGCAGCCTTTGAAGCTGCTTGTCACACGTACACGGTACAGTACACAAGACGGACGCAGGCCCCCATGAATCACATGATGAAAAGGTAAATCCTCATGGGCGGAGGAAAGGGAAATGTACATTAAAATCATTTTTAAAAAGCTGATTTATTGATAGCCAGCATACAGTTTCATCTGTTTGTCAAGCAAAAAATACACCAGTTTTGCTGCTTTTATTTGTTTTGAAATAAATTCAGATTAAACGTCTCACAGTTTTGGACCGTTGGTTTGGCTTTTTAATAAGTAAACCACAACGACAATCAATTGACTCCATCGTGGAAAATTGCTTAGGAGCTGTCCTACATGTGGCATGAATTTCACCCTGAAACAGACACCAGAGGGGCAGGTAATGGGAGCCGTGGCACCATCCATCATATCCATCCTCCACCTCTGTTACCTTATTAATGAGCGACCAGTCGACGCAGAGCGGGACGAGTTCATGCTGTGTTCGAGAGAAGAAGAAGTGACCCATAATGGCAACTCCGTCCGCATCACAAGTCCCGCCGCCGGCACGACAACGGGACGTCTCGCCGAGCTCCGTGCACACATTTGGGCCCGAGGGGGACGCCTCGGCCCCGTCAGAGGGGCCCCCAGCCCACTTTACTCTGACGAGCGATGAGATGAGCAGCAGCCTGTCGTCGGCTGCGCTGTTGCCCGGCACCAGTAAATCTCCCGCTCAAGTCAGCCCTCGCCTCCGGACGGCTTGGAGGCGCACGTGTCGACACACGTTGGAGGTAGTGTAGCAGGGGGAGTGGCAGGGATCGGATGGGCGCCCCCACCCCCCGGCTGTCTTCGGTATCTCCTGTTTAACATCTTTTCGGCTTCTTGCTGACAGTTGAAGCAGAGGCACCGGCAGTTACACTCATACCCCTTTTCCCCCCAAGCAGAGCCGGTGCTGGTTCGGAGCCAGAGCCCAGTTCCAAATCGATTCTTTGGTTTTCCACCGGCAAAGCACCAGCTTTGTGGTTCTTAAGCGGTTCTTACGTAGCACCATCATCATCATTGCTGGTTTGAAGTAAGAACCGCTTACGTCAGCGGCTGGGGGCGGGGTTACCGTGAGACGAGAGAAACTTGTGACCGCCATTTTTAAAAATCTCCGTCTACGAATAAAGACGAGCTGCGCGAACACGTTGGATCCGCCATGTTTGGATGCAGTCCGCTACGGCGTACCGGAAAGAAAACTGTACGGTCTCAACTGCTATTTAACTGCTAACGGCGCCCGATTGTATGCCCGGTCAGCCCGGCCCGTACCACCAGGAAATAAAAACTACTTTCACCCGCGCGTAACAGTGACGTAGGACCTGACGTAGGACCTGGCTCTGCGCTGGCTCTTTAGCCTGTGGAAAAGCAACCGGTTCTTTGGAGGCTAAAGTTGCTGGAGAAAACTCCACCAGCTGCTGTAAGACATGTTTTCTATTTTCTAATCTGAGGAGCTCCTTGAGCCCCGCACTAATCACTAATCACTAATCACTTAGTATCAACCACTAAATAGTCCTCTTTTCCATCTGGAGTGTCTGAGACGTGGCCGATCCAGAGAAGGCTCCCCCTGTCACGGTTGGTCTGGTGCTGTCTTGTGTTGTTGTCTGGTCTCCCTGGGTTACTGTCACTTCCTGCCTTGTCCCGTCTCCCCTCGTTAGTGTCTGATTATCCCCACCTGTTTCTAATCACCTGCACCTCCTGTCTGTATTTAAGCCCCGGTGTTTGTGAGTCCTTGGTCGGTCGTTGTTACTTGTCACACATTGCTGCCTGTCACCCGTGGCGTCAGTTGTTCCTGTTCCTGTTCCTGTTCCTGTTCCTGTTCCTGTTCCTGTTCCTGTTCCTGTTACATGTCAAGGCCTGTCACCCGTGTCTCTAGTCTCTGTGTGCCCTGCTTGGAATAAAGCCTCTACTCTTGGAAATCCTGCGAATGCGTCCTCTTTCAGCCAACGAGCCTCGCGACCCCGTGACAGAACGACCGACCAAACATGGACGCAGCAGGTATGGATGACCTGTGGTTCGAGCCCTGCTGGGCAGAACCAGCCCACCGACCCCGAGGCCTCTCCCCGCCAGCTGAGCGGGGGGGGCACCGTGAGGCCGAATTTCGGGCCATTTACGAGGAGCTCCTCGAGCAGCAGAGCTGCCCCTTCATGGAGCCGAGATGGCTCTCTGACCCCGCCATCCGTAGCGGACCGAGGCGATCCCCGGACTTCGCTACGCCGCAGCACAACTCATCCCGCGCTGGGCAGCGGAGACCTCCGGACCCCGCCATCCGTAGCGGACCGAGGCGATCCCCGGACTTCACCTCGCCGCAGCGCAACTCATCCTGCGCTGGGCAGCGGAGACCTCCGGACCCCGCCATCTGTAGCGGACCGAGGCGATCCCCGGACTTCACCTCGCCGCAGCGCAACTCATCCCGCGCTGGGCAGCGGAGACCTCCGGACCCCGCCATCTGTAACGGACCGAGGCGATCCCCGGACTTCACCACGCCGCAGCGCAACTCCTCCCGCGCTGGGCAGCGGAGACCTCCGGACCCCGCCATCCGTAGCGGACCGAGGCGATCCCCGAGCCCGGCGCCCCTTGCCACGCAGCCGGAGCCAATGGACCCGGCGCCCCTTGCCGTGCAGCCGGAGCCAACGAGCCCGGCGCCCCTTGCCGTGCAGCCGGAGCCAACTGACCCGGCGTCCCTTGCCACGCAGCCGGAGCCAACTGACCCGGCGTCCCTTGCCACGCAGCCGGAGCCAACGAGCCCGGCGTCCCTTGCCGTGCAGCCGGAGCCGACAAGCCCGGCGCCCCTTGCCGTGCAGCCGGAGCCGACGAGCCCGGAGCCGACGAGTCCGGCGCCCCTTGCCGTGCAGCCGGAGCCAACGGACCCGGCGCCCCTTGCCACGCAGCCGGAGCCAACGAGCCCGGCGCCCCTTGCCACGCAGCCGGAGCCAACGAGCCTGGCGCCCCAAGCCCCGTCGCCGCCGCCGGAGAGGCGGGCGGCCCCAGCCCCGTCGCCGCCGCCGGAGAGGCGGGCGGCCCCAGCCACGCCGCCGCCGCCGGAGAGGCGGGCAGCCCTGAAGTCCCGCAGCCGCAGTCCGCAACCCCTGAAGTCCCGCAGCCGCAGTCCGCGGTCCCCGAAGTCCGCCCGCAGCCGCAGTCCTCACGGCCGGCCCCCCGAGTCCGCCCGCAGCCGCAGTCCTCACGGCCGGCCCCCCGAGTCCGCCCGCGGCCGCCCGGAGACCCGGAGGTCCGGTCGACGTCCCGGGCAACCACCGTCACGCCCGCCGGAGGACCCTGGGGGAACCAGCACCTTCGGGTCCCCGCCCGCCCGCCCCTTGTCTGTCACGTTTTGTCTTGGCCCTCCCTGAGAAGGCTCTATAGGACCGTCTGGAATCCGGTCCTTAAGGGGGGGGCTATGTCACGGTTGGTCTGGTGCTGTCTTGTGTTGTTGTCTGGTCTCCCTGGGTTACTGTCACTTCCTGCCTTGTCCCGTCTCCCCTCGTTAGTGTCTGATTATCCCCACCTGTTTCTAATCACCTGCACCTCCTGTCTTTATTTAAGCCCCGGTGTTTGTGAGTCCTTGGTCGGTCGTTGTTACTTGTCACACATTGCTGCCTGTCACCCGTGGCGTCAGTTGTTCCTGTTCCTGTTCCTGTTACATGTCAAGGCCTGTCACCCGTGTCTCTAGTCTCTGTGTGCCCTGCTTGGAATAAAGCCTCTACTCTTGGAAATCCTGCGAATGCGTCCTCTTTCAGCCAACGAGCCTCGCGATCCCGTGACACGCCCTCCCTCGGGTCCCTCTGAAGGTTTTCTCTCCCAGCGTCCCTTTGATAGCGGTTTATTCTGTGCCGCTTTGACAAGGACCTGAAGGAGGTAATGTTGCGTCTCTTTTCACCGCAGCTCGCTCTGCGTACCTTTGACTGTGACCAAGAGGCGCCTTTGTTTTTTGTTGTGGAACTCGCAGCGTGAGAAGGTGGCGGGTTTACCACGATGAGGCCGTGGTTGTGTTTTCTTGTTGCTTTGTGTTTTCTTTCTACTTCTTTTAAATAGCTTTAGGTTTGTTTCCGTTTGCTTCGCCATCCTGGATCTTGCAGAACTCATAAAAAAGTCCCCTCCTCGCCGGGCGCTCGCATCCCTCTTATTCTTCTTTTTTCTTTCCTCGTTTCCTCTTTGTTTCGCTTCTCAGGAAATAACCTTCGATTGCCTTTTCCAGGCCCAGAGGGCTGAGAGATAAAAATCCCTCCTCGGTCTAGGGGGCTCTGTGGGGAGAGCGGAACCGTCTTCTCTCTCTCTCTCTCTCTCACAGTTACCGCTCCAGGCTGTGTGAGGAAGCCTCTGCCCGTCCTCCTTTCCCTTCCTCTTTTCAACTTGGTCTTTGCCAAATCGGAGCCATTCTCAACAACTTGCGATAGTTTGCAAAAGGGGGCTGCGGCGCTGACGGACAAGGGCGGAGGTGCCAAAATCTCCCCCTCCCACATGTTTATGCTTTTTTAATTCTAGCTCCAGCCACTACTGTGCACTGGCTATTTTCCAACGGATACCCCAAATCATGTTAAGTCTGGATTTTTGCTGCCAAAAAAGCAATTCAAACCAAAATGAATCCCGCTTCAACCACACTAGTGTCGTGGCTCTGTGGGTTACCACATCAGTCCGATGCCGTTTAGCCTGACCTGAATTTCCTCAGCCACTATTGGATGGAGGCTATCCAGACATTTATATTCACTAGTGGATGAAACCAGAGACAGTTTACAAAAGAGACGCCCCGCTGAGAGGCAGATTAGAGGATCTGTCTGACTCACAGAGACACCACTGTCCTTCTGATAATTATACGGACCCCTGGAATCTTGCTATTGAGCCTTTACGGCTTCATTCCACACACACACATGGCACAAACAGTGATGACTATCTGCACTGAAGCAGCTTTCTTGCAAGTAGCAGTAAATATAACCAGTCACAGATGGGCGCTCAGCACAAGGCCGGACTTGGGTTGTGTGTGTGTGTGTGTGTGTGTGTGTGTGTTTGCGTGCACTGTATGTGAGTTCCAGTAGCTCTGTGGGTTGAAGCGGATAGGCTGTGGTGTTTGTTTAACCTTATCAGGGGTTGTCATCCACTGAGGCCGGCGTAGAGTAGATTTCCAAAAAGAAGCTCCATTTCTTACCTCCGTGCAAAGCTCACTTCAACCAGAACTGAGCGTGGTCCTGTGGAAACAACCATTCCGTGGTATTGGAGCGGCTTTTTAAGCCCGCTCCGGTTATGTAATCGTGACCTGTCTCGGTGTGCAGAGGTTTTGTGTGCTGCAGCGTTGCAAAGTATGAGCACAGACAGAATGAAAACCAGCTGTGTTCTTTTTTTCCCCGAAAATGTATTGTTATGAATGAATGATCCTGGTTTTAATCATCATTCATCTTTAAAAAAAAATGTTTGTATGGCCTGGAAAACTCATTTTACAGAAAGATCCCTCACACAGTTTGGGAAAAGATCTTTTTCTTTTTCCTGAAAAAGATTTATGGTCCAAGAGAATGATTAAGAGGCAGTGACCTGTGTGTTTGACCTCCATTCGTCTTCTTTGCTATTGTAATAAGTCCAAGTCTCTGACACGTGGCGCTGCCTCGAACAATAATCAGAGAGCCTTGCCAAGACGTTAAATGCCCTCTTAGTGTGGCGATTAAGTTCTCTGAAAAAAAGAAGAGGTCCCGCTGGGGGGATAAAGAGATAAAGGGAGATGGAACATGGACTCATCACGTGTCCGCACAAATTGATTCATGATAAAAATGGATTGTTTCAAGTTAGTGGGGCACCAAACCATTTAGGGAAAGGGTGATACGAAGATGTGTCAGTTTATTTAGAGCAAAGTCAGCCTCTCTGTCTCATCAGGGGCCATATTGGTTGAATTACTTCCTCATACTTTTCTCTCAGAGCTCACGTGCGGCTCACTCTCACCTCACTCTCTGCGTGCGATGGAAAGTACCTCAATCAACGCTGCAACTGACCAAACGATGCTCATATGAAACCAATTTGCCTCCACATTTTGGGGGGAAAATCCACAGCGCTGCTCGGACCGCGTGCACAGGCAGTCTTCCTGCAGCAGAGATGCTCACAAGTCTCTGAGCTCGAGTTCAAGTTAAGTCTCAAGTCATTGAGCTCGAGTCCAAGTCAAGTCTCAAGTCTCTAAGCTTGAGTCCAAGTCAAGTCTCATGTCTCTGAGCTCGAGTCCAAGTCAAGTCTCATGTCTCTGAGCTCGAGTCCAAGTCAAGTCTCATGTCTCTGAGCTCGAGTCCAAGTCAAGTCTCAAGTCACTGAGCTCGAGTCCAAGTCAAGTCTCAAGTCACTGAGCTCGAGTCCAAGTCAAGTCTCATGTCTCTGAGCTCGAGTCCAAGTCAAGTCTCATGTCTCTGAGCTCGAGTCCAAGTCAAGTCTCATGTCTCTGAGCTCGAGTCCAAGTCAAGTCTCAAGTCACTGAGCTCGAGTCCAAGTCAAGTCTCAAGTCACTGAGCTCGAGTCCAAGTCAAGTCTCAAGTCACTGAGCTCGAGTCCAAGTCAAGTCTCTAGTCTCTGAGCTCGAGTCCAAGTCAAGTCTCTGAGCTTGAGTCCAAGTTAAGTCTCAAGTCTCTGAGCTTGAGTCCAAGTTAAGTCTCAAGTCTCTGAGCTTGAGTCCAAGTCAAGTCTCAAGTCTCTGAGCTCGAGTTCAAGTCAAGTCTCAAGTCTTTGAGCTCGAGTCCGAGTCAAGTTTCAAGTCTCTTATAATAAGTGGTGCCTCTCACGTACGGGGGGCATAGCGGTTGGTGTCCATATGCACTTGCGCATAACGAGCTAGTTAGTTAGCATTAGCGTTAGCGTTCTGCACGGAGTGCGGCGGTCACGCGCACGCAGCCAGCAATATGTGTCAATGTACGTGGTATGTGTTACGTAGGCAGGTAACGGAGGGAGGGAGATATTTCCTCAAAATAAACACTGTTCACAAGTCCCACAGCTTGAGTCCGAGTCGAGTCTGAAGTCTTTCGAGGACGAGTCTCAAGTCTAGTCTGAAATCACTGTATGCGCAACTTAAGTTACACTTGAATCCAAGTCTCAAACTCGAGTGCTCATCTCTGTCCTGCGACAGTGTTCCTCCGAAGGCCATCGTTACCTTTAGGAGGCTGCATGATGAACGCTGTGTCCCGCTGAGGAAGTTCACAGACTTGGGGTCTGCAAAATTGCAACAATAACGTAAATGAAAAAAATATAAAAATTAATAGTTTAACATGTGCAACCATTGTGTAGCAAGTGTTTTCATCGAATATTTGTTTTCTTCAATCAAAATAATCTAGTGTATATATATATATATATATATATATATATATACAGCATATATGTTTATTTTTACAAAAGAGAAGCAGGAACCAGCAAATCTTTGCTTTAAAAAGCCCTTAATCAATTGGTGTGGTGGTTGGCACTGTCGCCTCACTACAGTACATAGTGACTGTGCAACTGGACACAGCAGTGAACCTGACAACCTTTCGCGTACTCAGGGAGAGAGACACTTGATCCACTAATTGATCTTCATTGCCAGTCTTCTAGTTCTTAATAGTCTCCAGATTGTTTCACGGTCAAATCAGAGACTGTTTAAATACCCTAAAAGGCAGAGAAGCATTTTTCTCTTTTCAGGCACATTCTGATTTACTGTATGTCAGAATCCACATGCTCATTACATGAGTGCCTCTCTACTTTTTAATGACCTGGCGGCAGAAACATCTCGGCAGCACAGACAGCCCCCATTAACTGGAACTGCAGCAGCAGCAACAACAACACCCCCCAGACTTTTGGACAATAGCAGCCCTGATTCATGTCTCCCACACACTTCAGCAACACATGTTTTTTCACACGACCGCGGCTAAACGGGAGCCGTAGCGGGCTTCTGAGACAACAGCGCTCCCTGTTCGTTGTTCTGGTTGGTTGTTTTACGATAATGTTATTGCGCGCCGTCCCAGAACCGCTGGCGTCCCCGAAACCGCTGGCGTCCCACTCACTTCATCTGACAGACGCAGAGGGCAAAGCCTTAGCAAACCGCCAAAAGCATGGCGTCTCTATTGTCCTGGTTTCTAGAGTTTGTTTTCCAATCTTTCTTGTTGTTTTTTTCTTTATGGAGTATAAATATTATATGATTAACCAAAATGAAAAGGGGTTATATTTGGGCTTCAAGCATAAAGCTCAAAGAGAGGGGGGGAAGTTAAGGGCCGCAGTGCATGTGGAGGTCTTTAACCTTACCCCGGTGTACGGTTTGCATTCACCTGCAGTTCTTGAAAGATTCCACTTCCCAAGAGACTGTAGTTATGTTGTACATGTCTGTGTCTCCCCCACCAGGTCCAAACAAAGGGTCGAGTTCGTCGGGCCCATGCAGACTAGACCATTAAACGCAGTCACGCAGCAGAGGTTATGGTTCCAGATGTGCTCCCACGTCTATTGTGCCCTGTAACTACAAAAATATATGCAATGATGTCTGCGGCACCACTGTCATTTTAGTTAAGGAATATGTTTTTCTCGCTCCGTCTTACAACAACAGCTGCTCATATGGATCGAAACAGGTTGAAAGAGGTGACGAACCCGATGGACCCATTTCACAATCCATGTTAAAACATTTTTCTCAAGCTACTTTGTTAAGCAATTTTTTATTGTTTTGCAAACTTTTACATGCTTGTGTTAGTGCGTGAAAAATCCTTGTATAACCGGCCACACGTTCTTATGCAAATCGGACAAATCCCGACAGTAGACAGTACTCCTGAGCTTCAAACTCTCACGCTTATAGAAGTATAGAACTGGTGATAGAAGCGTAGACGTGTTAGACGTGGAGGTCACCTGTTGGTCAGCTGACGGACATTTTTGGAGGCTCGATGGCGCAGTCTTTTTGCATTTACTATGTCGGACTATGGCCGTCGTCCTTGCACCTTGTTCGGACTGCTGAGGAGCGACATGGAGATGCTGTATTTGGCCTTAGTAGAAATTAATTTGATTTTGTACAGTCCAAATTCGCCTCACAGGGCAATATCCTCTGCCCACACACCCGCACGTCGGCAAAGTAAAAACTCCCCATGAAGTGAAAAACCCTTCGAAGGGGAGAAAAAAGGGAAGAAACCCAAGGGAGGACGGCGGGGGAGGGATTCCTCTCCCCCGGGATGGACAAACTACAATGATCCATGGAAGCCCGCGAGGCAAGAAAGCACAAAAACACGTAGAATTAGTAATGTGCATTAATGGGATGAGAGATTAATGAAGAGAGAAATACATTCATATCCTCGGTTTTCTATACAATGCAACTTTTTTTGCAAGAGTTTGCAGAGTCACTCGCTCATTGGCCTTTAGAAAGAAGGCAGGTTAAAGGCACTTCCTCATTATTGGCTTCACTTTTCGGGAGGTTGACACCTGAATGAAACACAACTACAACTCACTTGATTAACAGGTGGAACGTGAGTTTAGGGACGACAGTTTTGTCCTGTTTGTGTAACCACAGCAGTCCAAAGATGAATTTGTTAGCTTCTCGACCAGTTTAAGCCACAATGGTTTCTTCAACCTAACTAAGAAGTTAATTGTTCCCAAAACCTTTCAAAGGGCCGGACCAATAAATGGCAAGAACTGCAAAACAATAATATGGTTTGTGCTACTGAGCCTTTATGCACTACAGTCTAACTTTTGAATGCGTCTGTCCCACACAACCTGATCGGGTGATGCTTATATTACGAGGCTTTTTCACTGCATGATATTTGTGGCCATGACAAAAAGCAGCAGTTTAAAAACAGTGATATTTTGAAGTGCAATTAAAATACAATTATCACACAAATAATTCACTAGGGGTTCGAAGGCCTTAAAAGGAAGTATAGTTTCAAAAATAATTGTTCATTTTTGGTTAGTTTCACTGGACACATGTAAAACGGGGACGAACGTTTCACAAGATGCGAGGACAAGCTGACGCAGCGAAACCGTGTCGGTGCACGAATTTCAATCCAACTGCTCCAAAATCTTGTGGCATTTTGGACGTTATGTCATTCAGTGTCCTTAAGAGTGAAGCAAAGCACTGACTAGCTTGGTTTCCCTTTGCCTTGCTGTGTGCATCCTCACAGGAGGTTGGCTGCATTCGGTGCAGTTCAGTTTCACCTCCCGCTCCCCTCCCGAAAGTCCACTCCAAGTCGACAAAAATGTAAATAAACAGCAGACACACACAGTGACCACAGCCTCCACCTTTGACTGCTCCATTCACAGAAAACCACCAGCGGCGCCTCATTTGAACCCGGCCGCCACACGAGCACCCCCACCCACCCCCACCCCCCCGAGCGCAGATAAGTCACACGACGCATCGTCTGCTCCTCTGAGACTGCAGGATTTGGGTGCGTTTGCTATTTGTAGACGGTGACGAGCCGCACAGGAAGCCCTGTAGCGCTTTGCAGCCTGAAATAGCTGCAATTGACAAGGCGTCGATCTAAGATGACGCAGACCAAAGATTCTGTCCAAAAAAAGCCAAAAAAGTAAATGAAGACTTCAACTTTAAGAGAAAGTGGCCAGAAGAATGAGAGTCCATAATGGGGCTTATCATTCTGGAGAAGAGCAGTCGATAAAGAGTTGGATCCTTTGTTTGCATAAGGAAACATAAACACGGCTTAAAGATGTCACCTGAGGTAACATCCGTCACCGCTCCTGCTACAGGGCACAATGGGTTGTTTATGGTTCAATAGCCATTTGTTTACTGAGGATTCTGACCTTTCTCTGGATCCTCACTCTCCATTATGCTCTCATCCCTGTTATTGGTGTGTGTGTGTGTGTGTGTGTGTGTGTGTGTGTGTGTGTGTGGTAGATTTGAATTATGTTGCTCCATAATCACCAAAATTGCCACCTCAAGCGTTCTTAAGGTCAATAATCGCATATGGCAGCACGTTTCTATTAGTAAAACTGTTTCTAAGGCATGTTTTACTTCCTCCATAAACTTATTTTTTTGGTCATAAGCAGTAGGTTCACACTGTAAAGTAAGCAGGAGTTAAGAGCAGCGTCAGCCGCTCACCTCCCTCCCTCGTGTTCAGGATGTTGAAAGTGTAAAACAACAAGCTGGCAGGGGAAACGCGAGTAAATAGTGTGGGACCGTTGCACAACGGGCATGCAGTCATTCAGAGCGCCGGAGACGGTGGTTTCGCTTCAGCTCTGCGTCTCTGCAGCGACACCGGCCCAAATAAAATAGCCACACTAAAAGGCCTGCTCGGGGAGCCGCATTCGCCTCGGTTGAGATGGACAACGGTGGTCTTTATTTTATGTTTTTTTTTAAGGTAGACCGTTTGAGGTGATTGTCACTGAAATGTTATAATATTTTGTCACCTAAAATGTGGGTCACATGACATTACGCTGCATTCTTGAGCCTTTCTCTTGCGTGTGCCACCCACGGCCATGGGTAGCAAGGATGACTGACAGGACATCGGACCTCCTTAACTCAGGAAATGTGATAACAATTATTTGTATCTTGAAAAACTCACAACTCAGTTTCACATGATATGTCAATATGTCAGTGCATTAAAATATCTGAGCATCTATTCTCAGACGTCTAGTGGCTGAGGAAGAATAAGAGAAGGATGCACACAAAAACAGACTTAATAGATCTTGCTTAGATGCAATAAAAGACATTAGGCTTCAGCCATATATTACATTTATTTCAGTTATTTGATTAATTTAGCACAAATATGGGGAGGACTGAAGGCCTCCGTAATTCTGTTTAATTGACCTCAAAGTTGACCTACACATGCACATTTCTTTCTCCTCTTCATTTGAGTTTTAAACCCATAGCAGCAGCCAAAATAGCAATGCAATGTCCAGAATTGTTGTTCTGTAATTTAATTTTTTATAGTTTTAATATTTCTAACATCAAATAACATAAAGATGTAAAAGCTGTGATACCAAATAGCTTTTAGTGGCCCGAAAGGAATTTTATTTGTTGAGAAATTGATTTTGTTTTTTGTCACACTTTTCATAGCACTAATCCCGTGTATGGGTTAAAGTGCCGTGCAGACAAGAAAAGAACACTCAGCTCAGCTGGCCAAACTTCCTGCTTTCTCACATGGTGCCTGCTCATTGGAAGTGGAAGCATATATACATATAGAGTAGACTCTTATGTATTGAAGCGTTATACGGGTGATTTAACTAAATGCACCACCGAGTGCTCTTTAAACTATTATGTGTGTATTTACATGCAGACTAGAAAATAAATTGAGTATTTTACGAGACAGAAAATTAGCCTTTTTCCCCGGCAGGTTTGGAACTAATGGTGAATACACATGTATTTTACCTTCCCTGACCCCAGCGCCATGCTGTCTCACTCCGACCAAGGAAAAGCTTAACAGGCTGGTAGTGGTACATTGCCGAGGTTTAGGGACATTACGCCTCTGGGGGTTTTAAAGTTACTGTGTTTTCACATGGATCAGAAAATCGTTTCCAGGAAAGTTTGGCAGGAAAAATGTATAGATTCACTCTCTTAAAAGCTCTCTGCTCCTATTTATTAGCCCTCCATTATTACAGCTGATGAAATATAGGACAGCGACAACATGGAATCTTGTGGGTTTGGTTCAAGACACTTGAATTGAAGGAATTTCTTAATGCAATCACCTAATTACACTATTGTATCTCAATGTTATTTAGTAAATCCAGTCATAGGCAATGACAACTCCACAAAAATAAGGATTTTTTTTTTTAAATTCTTATCCAAGTTTGTCAAACATCTGGACATGAACCTGCGGCACATTTTACCTGTGGAGAATTACAAAAATATAATTTTATTTTCCCGATAACAAGATTCTAATGATACAAACAACCTCTGTACTACCTGAACATAAACACCTGCACACACGCACACTCAATCCCTTTTAAAAATGTTTGACTACATGGAATTGGTTCACTTTGCTATTGATGACCATATTACTTACTGAGTGGGCGATTCGTCATGTTGTGGTTCAGCTGCTGTCGAACGGCATATGGTTGATGTACGAACAAACAAACACTACAGAGCCTTTGACAAAGCGAAAAAACGCACGTGGAAACCCACAATGGACAATTATTCCCTTTATTATTATTCGACTCATAAAACTGAAGTTGACATCTTCAAATGACTCCTTCCGACCCACCAAGAATTTAAAAATTTAAAAACAGAGAAAAGCCTCAAATTGCAGACTTGTCTTTTGCGTTTTAGGAACATACGCTCAACTACCACACATGACTACAGGCAGTACTGCTCATCAAACCATGTGCTCCATAACAGAGGATGGTGGTATGCCTAAAAGAACAGCTCACCACCACAATGGCCTCTTTATTCCAGAAAACCCTGCTGTCAATCGCATGCAGAACCCCCAATGGAGAAAGTCCTCAATTGACTCCCCTGCAGTGTTCAACAGGCTTCGCGACAAATTACAGCACGTGATCCAGATCCCACAAACAATTCGATCCAGTTCCGGCCCAACAAAAGATCACACGATCAAACGCCGAGGTGTCGGCTCTCCGTGCCAAGGCGTCGCCTGTCAGCGACTGCTTGTGCCAATGGCCGTGTCCTCCAAGCGGCACTGATAAGGAGTCGGCGGCGTGATTTGAAAGTGGCTTGGCCCATGAACGGAGATTCATTGAAACACATGTGAAGGGGTCCTGCGCTGATTGAGGGCCTGCTATCCTCTCCTCTGGTCCTCATTAGACGGAGGAATGGGGGGAAGGCAGGGGGGTTTCTCACGGCGGGGACTGCAGCGCTCGAAGCCCCAGTTCCCAGCAACTGGGTCAGGCAGAGTGGAGCCTCCGGACTGTTGTGCACAATAGTGCGTTGTTTGAGGTGGTAAAACATCTGCATCTGCGACCAAAACCGAGAAGAAGAAATCTTATATGTGCGTGAAAAAGCGATACATGCAGGTTTTTCAGATCAAACAAGAAAACCTTTTTGAGTGACACATGCATTTTGGATCAGCAGGCCCCTATTAAGTCACCTTTGCAAAACTGGAGCCATTTCCAGATTAAAGTATAATTAAATTAAGGACCAACTTAGTTGGACAAGGATGGGATTTTGGTGTGGGCTAAACTTAATGGTTATTGGTTTGGAGAACGTCATGGTTTTAGTTGAAATGGCTACTTTAGTAGAGTATGGGGACATCAAATAACCAGCAGTAACTGCCGTTACCTACTAATCCACCCCGACCTCAATGCTGCAGAAAAGACTGAGTCAGAAAGGCCAAGTTTGGTCACTTTAACACTAAACATTTAGCATTAGCTTGGATTTGCCTTGACTGCTTCTGCCTAAATATTTCTGCCAAATACAGCAATAAAATGTATTTCCTCACAAAATGAAATCATATGAAAACTCTGATCAAAAATGGATCCGATTGTACCGAAAAATTCGCCAACTGAAACATTAGTGGTCACTTTGTGGTCACTCATTTTTGGGAACTGCAATTTTGCTCAAGTTAAATGTTGAAAATATTATGTCATTTTAAGACGCCAGGTCAAAACAGAGCTGGAGACTCACTTTTGGAATGAAAAGGTATCAGGGGAGGTGAAAAGGACATACAGGGTGATGTGGTGAGGGGCCTTTATTTTTTATAGAAATGTTTTGCGTCAATATTCTAGAAGATGTGGTGTAATGGATAGGAGTTGACAAGTGGAAAATTCTTTGGTTAAAGACTGACAATATCAGATTTCCTTTGTGAGGCTACTTACGGACATCTATGAAATTGTGTTTCAGTTTTCCGTTCACCATGGTAAGAACATGATAAACAGGACGGAGGTATACTTGGTTCAAACAAGGTTTGTGTTATTTTTCTTAAATCTAATCTATTGTTCTCATCTTTATCCATTTTTGGTTTGAATTTGAAAAACATTAAGAGTGCTCTCCTGGAGCTGTGGTTGAGCCATTTAAAAACCGGGCCTGAGATGACAACCACAGATAGCCACATAATGATGTAGTAGCATCAGCCATCTCTCCGCTCACACACCGAAGCACATGGAAAAAAACCGCAGATGGCTCACAGAAGCTTTTTCATTTGTTAATTGCGACCTGTTGCCTTGTACCTGCTGCTACGTTTTGTTTTGCACAATAATGACGAAATGGCCTGATGTTAATCTTCTAATGACCAATCTACTGCATTTTGGAACACAAAATAACATAATGGTCCCTCAGGACCGAAGCTTTAGCGAGCAGGTGGGCGGTGGAGCAAAGCTGATAGAAAGCAGTAATGACAAAGATGGGAATCATTGGATAAAAACATGGTTAATAATACTTGCGGGAATGTGTGTATTTGCATCATGTTGCGTTGCTTTATTGGCCATTTGAAGTAATCAAGTGTTTAAGGATTGCTTTGGGTATTTGCAGTTCCTGCTGCTTTTCTCTCGTAATGCAGCTTCCACAGTTTCTCCCTCCTCAGGCTTCGTCTTGACAACATATAACCGCTGAGACACTCCAGTAGAGCGCGAATCCAATATGCAAGGTTTGAGTGGCCAGTCTGTATCATTAGTGCACTTACAGCGTCTCTGCCATCACACTCCCAGGCTCGTCACAAAGCCAGTCCCTCATGACGTGTTCCCCTGCAATAAACATGAATCCGTCATTTCCAATGGTCCTAACTTACAAACTTACGTACTAACGCAAAAAAACTTTATTTAAACCCAAATAACAATCTTTTCCTGAACAAAGTAGTAATTCTTGCCATTTCTAACCCAATTTTCCAACATGATTTTTTCCCAAGTTAACCAAGTTGTAATTTTACATAAACTTAAGTATTGCAAAACTAATATATAATATATACAACATATTTTTCTCAAGAAAGAAACAAATGATCATGTTACCTGAACTTAAAGCATTAAATGCCTCATTTTTAAACCAAGCTTGGATCTTTTCCTAAACCTAACCAAGAAGGAAAACTAACTTTACCAAAGAAACATTATTGTTAGTTGTCACAAGTGGCTTTTTGTTTGGCAATAAAGGGTCACAGGCAAAACTATTCAGTGGGAATAAATAATATAATATAATTGAATTATTAAAAGATTGTGTACACTTTTTTAAAATCCAGAATCCTTATTCAAGAAAACCATGCAAGCGACCTGTGTAAGACAAAATGTAACAACTACAAACGAAGAGGGCTACATGAGAAAATCTATTAACAGCAGCATGTGTGCATCGCATTGATTCACCACGTTCACCAAGTTTTATCAACTCATTCATTGAACCTATAAAAATACACCATGGCCATAAGGCGAAGATGTCAACAAGTCAGAAAAATAATGACAAAGAACACTTTACAGTATGGTTTACAGTATTGTCATCAGAAAATGTCCTCAGATTGGGCTCAAATGTGCCTTTCTGTCACTTTTTCATTACAGCACAGCACTCGAACAAGGATGTCTTATCTAATGGGCGCCAGTAAAGCCAACGCTCCCATAACTCTTTTTTTGTTTGTTGTGCCTCTGAAGGCCAAGTTGAAGTCCTGATCCTTTTCAGTGACCAGCTGTCCGTCTCTTTGCTTTTCTCTTCCTCTTCTTTGTGATTTGGCGGGCTTTCGGAGCGCTCCGCGACACCATTTGTCTCCATAACAAAGTCCCGGTGAATAGCGTTTCTGGCGGGCCCACCTGCACCAGCCCCCTGTGCTGGTCACTGCTCACCGAGGGGTTCCCAGGACTACCCACTGAGGAGGAGGCAATTAAAGCCTGCCGAAGGGCCATAAATCTCCATAAACTTCAGCGAGGCAATCCCCCCCCACTTCCACTGGACACTCAGTTAAGTCGTCTCCTTCTCAAAGGCCCACAGGCGGACTCCGCAGGAGATCATTCAATCGCCTGACTTCCCGGGGAAGTCAAGGCCATGGCTAATGCGTCTGTGCTCTAAAACCAAGAGTTTTTGGTGTAAGTAGTACGCAATATGCGACGAAGCAACAAAAAGCCTTACGACTATGACCACGATCATGATTTCACGACCTAGTTCAACACAAATGAATCATAGAGGTGCCTCCTGTCTCAGTCTACACGGTGTTTTCTCAACATGCTGTACAACATGATGCCTCTTTTCTGTAAACGCTTTGTAACAGATGGTGTGACGGTGCAGTTCAGCGGCGAGAGGCACTGTTCTCACTAATCAGACAGGACGTGCAACAGGAAACATCCCTCCTGAGGAGGAAATGCCTGCTTCCTCTTTATCTTATTTTTGAGGACATGCTCCTCTGCAAAGCTGCTGATTTATGGATTCGGCAGCCCCACCTATGGAGATGTAGGTGAGTGTTGGTTGATTCCAGAGTTGCCAGCGCTGCTTTGAGTAACATTGCTGTGATTGGGGACTTTTTTAAAGCCTCGTCCTTGAAGTAGTCTCGAAGTTGGCTGAATTTTCAACAGTCTTTTCTCTATCTCTCTCAGGATTTTATTTCAAGACCAACAACTGAGGGACATCAGTAAATTGTCTTTAACATGTTAGGACGTCCCGCTTCAAGTGCAACCTATACATTTCTTAATTCCTGTGTCATGGTGAGTGGTTCAATGTGAAAAAGGAGTGCTGAATAAAGATGGATAAGCAGATTTCAGCTATTTGCAGGACATGTCCTACACATGTACAGGCACCAAGGCAGGGGTCCTTGTGTTGTTTGCCTTTTCCACATGTTATCCAATGAGTGTTGTGCAGAGGTTGCACTGAGCTGCTCTTGGTTTTGACTTGGTCTCAACCCCCTTTATCGTCTCCTTGACCCTGGTGTTGGTCATGACTTCAGTTCAGGCGCTGCCGTGCGGCTGCTATTGTCTTTTTGTAGTGGCTTCACGCCAGTGGTTTCCGGGCATTAAACACTCAAAAACACCCGTGTCAACATGCAAAATGCAGCCATCTTCAAGTGGTACAAAAGCTACCCTATCACGGGATGGTTGAGAAAATTCAACACTTGCGGGGCTGATTGAATAGTAACAATAAAAAATAACCTCCATTGTGATTTTAATTACATGCATATGTCTTTTCCATTTATCGCAATATATGTTGATTTTACGACGATAAAGGAAAAAACGTCCCTTAAAGCGGTTCACTCCGTGTTAGTTCCTTCTCAAGAAAGATAACGGCAACCAAGGAGAAGTGTTGATAGAAGCCTCTCAGCGGATGCTGTTGATGGAGAAGAGAAAGGTGTTGACTTGATCTGTGAACTGCCTCTCCTCCGCCTCCTCTGTCTGCCACATCTCAGACGGACATCTAGGAAGGAAACTGTTTTCGAGCGGCCAGGCGCGCGTGTGTGTGTGTGTGTGTGTGTGTGTGTGTGTCTGTGTGTCGCTTAAGTGTTTTACATTTCATCCACCTGAAGACTCACAGTTTCAGTGTGGAGGTGGCGGCAGGACTCATTCGATCCCCACACCTCTTTGTTCCCCCCCTCCCCCACCCGCGGTTCTCCTCTGTGGTGCCGTGATATCACTTTACTGGGTCACCAGATTTCTCAGAGTCACACAGGGGACAACGTTGCTCACCTCTTGACTTCTCTACCTCTTGAACCGAGAGAAACTTCACCCTGATACGGGGCCCAGACTGCCAGCTGTCATTCTCACCTCCCGCTCACGAGCGGCTGAAACCGAGAGCGGGAGAGAAGGCGCGCAATTTAGTGAAAGCGAGCGGCACGTTAGCAGGGGGAAGCCGATAAGCATCCAGCTGTACTTGTAGCGCGGCTCATCTAACATTAATGGCAGAGTAATTGGTTTGTAACTAACACTTACGGGGCCATCAATAAAGAGCAGGGAGGCGAGCGTCGGGTTACTTGGTTGGGATAAGGGGCCATTGTGCCACAGCTGAAGCCACTGGATCAGCTCAATGGGCCTGCAGTTATGTCGGACAAATATTTATACAGTGTCATGTTGCCGGGACATTCTAACTAGAGGAGACAAGAATAGGCAGGGTGATTGAAAAGTCCGATACACATGTACTACATTTCTACTACTATCTGAAGATCTACCATTGGATCATTTGGCCATCAAAGCTCAGGAAATACAATAATGGAAGGGGCTCCTTTTACTTAACATGTTTATTTTTGGGGGGGATGATATGAGAGGAGCGATTTTTGGAAACATTTCACTGTCTGAGACACAATTTATATCTTCAATCAAATGTGTAAATATTATTCTTATATTACGTTTTATTTCATTGAAAAAACAACATTTCTGGAAATTACATTGAGAATATGCACAATTACTGCAAAGACCGACCCAGAGTTTGTTTAAGCACACTTTCATATATTTTACGTCTAAATTTGAGGGATTCGTGCTAGGTCTATAAATTTTAAAGTTTTACTCAAAACAATTGCACGTGACTACATTTCAAACAGACATTCCTCCTCCACTCCAAAAAAAACTTCAGCTCCTAAGTTCTTCAAGACGATTTCTTGAACGGTTTTGGGGCATCCTAACTTTGAGTCACGTGATCAAATAATAAACAGCTCTTTCATGATGTGACACAAAAGTATTGATGCAAACCATCAGCTTTATGGTTCCAGTTCTACCACAAAAAACTATATATTTAGACATAACAACCCCTGTGTCGACTGCATTTAGAGTTTTAAGTATTCAGACTGTAAACTTTTTAAATTCTCATCAGCAAACCCATCTGAGGACAGGTGCTTCTACCTTCGATAATGTCTAACAACGACTGAACAATGGCATGTTTTTTTATGTAGATGGAAAGGGCAGAAAAGTATGAATGAATTAATAGACAGAGTGTTGGTCAGTCCAAGTAGAAAACTACACTTCATACAGCTCAATTTTCCAAATGTTGGCAAGCATTGTAGGTGTTGTTGAACATTGTAAAAAAGGAAGGCAGAATTTGAACTGTACGACTTTGCCGTTGTAACTCTGCTGCGTTCCCAGTTTCTGGTTAACATTTTCTGCGGAACCGCCGGCCAACTGAAAGCACAACCGCGATCTGGCTCCGTCTCTGCTAAAATAACCTTGAGTCCAGCCGGTCTGCATCACTGTGCCTGCAGTCATTGGACATGGAATGCCGTAAATACATTCCTACCATCGTTTCGGAACTCGGCATTAATTGATGTTCGGTAAGAAACCGTACATAGACGTACATACAATATGCCCAAACTGTATTAACAAAGCGGTATCCCTCCTGTGATGAAATCCGAGGGGTGTATATTTCCCTAAAAGATGTGGAAATCAAGACAAACACGGCACCTTGGTTTTTGAGGTCAGATTTTGTTACCATGTGACCCTGACCACCCCCCTCCTCCTCGTGGTCCAAACAGCCCTGTGAGCCTCCCCGGAGTACCACAGCTGTTGAGAACCTCTCTTTGAACTCACAGCAGGAGGTCCGCAGCAACCCGCCCCCCCCCCCCCCCCCGGGCCCTAAGCGGTCCCCTCTCTCCACCACTGCCTCAGAACTTACTCTCTGTAACCGTAGCCTCACGCGGCCTTCTAAGAGGGCTCAAACCTCCCGCGGCAGCTGCCCGTTCAGTAAATGGATCCGCGAAAGGCAGATCACCTCAAGTGAGCTGCTCATGTGTCCTACTGCCTGCTTTCATTCACAGAGGATCAGGAAAAAAGGGCTCCGAGAGCCCTATGAGAATGAGCAGAAAGGAGAAAGTGACAGAACTGTGAACTTCCACGGTGACCCGTATTGCTTAAACGACAGCTTGGAGTGCTTCGTCAAATAGCCGTGATCCTACGTGGGGTTTTCTCAAACAGCAGGTGAATTAGGAATTAAGCCTTACTGGTTTTAAGGAAGAACACTTGCTGCAGAAAATAAAGCTTTTTGCCAAGTGAGATGTGTGTTCCTGTTGCACCCTTAAAGTGAACTGTCTAAAACGCGTGCATCCTCATTTTGACAGCTTTTATCATCAAATCCCACGGTTAAGCAGAAGCACGTCGTTCCTTTAGCCTGCATACGTCCTGTTCTTTTTCTTAAAGCGACAGCGCTTTAAAGGGTCAATACAATAACTGTCTTCCTTCACAGTTAGTAAGTAAACAATCAGAGAGTGCTTTATCACATTGAAATAGTAAACATTATGAAGGAATTAATATGAACATATTAAAAGCAAATGCTTTTAAATCAATGATATTACATAAGCAATTAAATCCAAAATAACTTGTGTCAGGGTGCTATGCAAGCAAGGTGTTTGGTTGAGGTTCAACATTGTCAAGGTGTTAGAATAAACATCTATTGATTAGGTGATTATAAGCAAAACTAACTGTTACTGCATCAACCTCACTCAAGCAAGGGGAAGGGATCTGTCAAACAAGTCCTGTCTGTAGGCTTGGCATGTTTACGCTCACATCCCACTCAACCATTTGACCAGGTGTATCTCAGGTAGGCGTTGCCTCCTGACCCCCTGCAAGAACAGCTCCATGAGAGAGGGATGGGAAAAAGTCTGCTGCCTCACTTACTCTCTGCTTCTCGGCTGTGGCTGGGGGGAATCGCTCTGCAGCGTTAGGGAGAATCATAGTGGGTCTAATTGTGATTTGTTCCTGTTAAGTGAGGGAAAGATCATTGTTACGGAAATGTAACGATGGTTGATGTCTAAAGCCATTGGGTAGTTTGAAGTGAACTATAAAGTGCATGGAGAGCTCTAATTAGCCATTTCTTCTCTCCAGGTTGGCTGTTGAGATCCCTTCCTTTTGTAAATTCAGTCATGCTCTTTGAGTAGACGATACACTGTACCTACACTGTACGTCTTTAACAGGAAAAAGGTGGGATTGGAACTCCGTGTTGTACATAATGAGGACTGGGATGACATCTCGTCTTTGTGTAACTTAGATATCATTTCTTGGCCACAAAGAAATGAAAGAATGACACAGCAACTTGTCTCAATATACGGTATATATTATGTTATGAACATTTTCGGTTAAAACAATTACACGAATGATCGTTTATGTTGTGTTTAAAACATCCAACAAACAATTTCCGAATAATTAATACGTTCCAATTCTTTACTTAGTTACTTTACTTACTAATTTCTGCGCCACACATTATTCCCACAGAAAACTCTCCACCTTAACGTGTTCAGGGAATGTTACCCATCCCTTTAAGTCAGGATATCAAATCACATAAAGACTGAATCAGTTGTGTAACGGCGGCCACGGCGTGCCATTTGAGACACGCGGTCATTAATGAGTAGCGACTAAATGAGCTGGGGTCCCGTGGGAGTACAGTGAATCCCTACGGGACCTGTTCAGTGCTCAGTCCCCCCCACCCTTCCAACAACCCTCATGCCTTTCTCTCACTCTTCCCAGCTTGAAGCTCTCCTCTCTTGCTCCATGTTGCCGATGAGAAGGAAATAGCCTGTTTCCTACACTTTTGTTATTAAAATAACAATTTCCTTGGAAAGACACTGAAGGTGACAAACATTTGTTCTGCAGACAAATGATCAAACAAACACTATGTCAAACGACTGCCATTCAAGAAATCAAGGACACGGTCAAATTTTCTAAAACATATTATTTGTCATAATTCAAATAAAAAGGCTGTAACTGAGCGAATAAACACACCCTTCGTCAAGCTGGATTCACTGCCTATTCTTCGCTTCTCTTTGTGTCCATTATCAGCAGTCAGTCCGGTACGATGTTGTTTATTTCCTCTGCCCGACTTGCTGCGGTTGCAATAATCACTTCCAGCGGGTTCCAGCCTGGAGGTGGTCTTTTTGCAGCACCAGATAAAACATGTTTTGTCTCGGCCGCTATAACTTCACAAGGATCGATAACACCTTGTCAAACAGTGTCTTTATTAAAAGTGGCGTTGTTTATTCTGGGGAAAAAGTGCCTTTGGAAAAACATGCTTTCAAACATTTTTTTTTTGTTGATGAAATCAAAATTCAAATAGTTTGTCCAGAGCTATTTATATATGCATATACAAAAAAAAGATAGGATGAGTATAGTATAGGACAATGTTAGCTAATCCAACTAACACGCTAACTTTCTGCATTGCCCTCCTGTGAACTGTGAAATGGTTTGGTACTCATAACCTTCTAAGAAGTCGTAAGTCCAACCGATCAAAAGATATAAAAGATAAAAAGATATACATAGCAGGTATTTGGATGAATCCTCAGTCACTTAGTTACTGTAAATCCCAAATAGTTAGGGTTTAAATAGTAAGGTTTTAGATGGCTTCACATTATACCATATTACGTAATGTCGCAAGAAGAAGAAAAAAAGGAGGGGGGGGCGGGGGGGGGGGGGGACTGAGAACATGGCTGTGGGGCAGCAATCACACTCAAACACATTTGGAGGTCATTACAGAGCCAGTCAGGCTGAGTGATTCCTACAGGCTGAAACACTGCTCACAGTGTTTAAATAGGATTTGATGAAAGCTTTCATTCAGTCCAGCTCATTAGTTTGAGCCTTGGATAGTACACAATCTGAGCCTACTCACTGTGGGTGCCAATGGCAACAGGTTTGCTTGCCATTTATTTCCACATAAATCACTCAGAAGAAACCAAATCCAAAACAGAACCCAAATATGTACAGAAAGCAGAGCACATCCTAAATATCAGCCTTCTGTTCGGAAAATAGCGGATGTTATTATTTTTACTGACTACTTTTAAGTAGTGGACGTAAATGTTTTTTCCAATGGTGAACCCAGAAAGGGTTCATATATACAAATAAATGAATGCAAGAAACAAGAAAACTTGGATTAACAACTGCATGAACTGCAAGAATAGAGCATTCTTTTTTTAATAGCAATAGTTGGAATTCCTCATAGGGAGGTCACAGTGTCTGATGAGATGTAAATGCATCACAGACATTTCATCTGGGCAGACATCGACCAAAACGGAAGCTTGAAGACGGCCTCTGTGCTCATATCGGCTGCCCGCTCCATACGATGATCTTTGTTGAGACACGGTGCCCTGACGATTGACAAGTGCTCTGTTTTTCCCCGTTACCATTAATGCCCCAAAAGCCCAAAACCGATTGCATTCACTACAATCAGAGGCTATTAACGGCCTCTCAATAGCAATTTCCCAGAAACCGAGGGCTGTCCATATTTCTGAAAACCCATTAAAACTATTTGTGGTTCTACTTACTCCCATGGATAACTAGACAAATAGAATCAACGTGAGATCGGGTGCAATGGACTTTCAAAGCTGAACAATGTTTTTTGGCTCTTTTATATAATGGCCTTTTGTTAATATCTTTAGGTTTTGAACTGTTGGTCGACCACAATAAAGCAATTGGACCTGCACTAAAACCCGGAGGTACATTGAACTTCAATGCAAAAAAAGCAGGGAGATGCACCAAAGTACATTACCAAAACAAGTTTAGAGTAAGTGAAAAAAAACATTAGATGTACTGTAATGATGAACCAAAACTGGATTTCTAAGCCAGTAAAACTACTCAAAAGTAAATTATCCTTTGCATTTGGCCGATTTGAAGCCATATTCCTCCCCGGCTCTCATCCCCTCACGACTCCTGTTCACGGGGGCAATCATGCACACACGAGGGACGCAGGCCCTCGCCGAAGTGACCCCGGGCCCTTACTGACGGAAGACCACGCGGCGGCCTGTCAAACGCAATCATCGTCATACACTCCTGCGATCAATACCTCACAGCCTCCTGACAAGGTCTGTTAGTGTAATGTTCTTATTCAGAAGAGGAAAGTCGCCGAGAGTTAAAAGTGAAGGGTTTTTTTGTGACATGTTTTGTGTTTTCTGCAACAATGTGTCAGAATAGACTCGGTAAAAGCAGAGTTTACCATTTAGGGAGGATTTCCCAGAAGTTCCCATTATTAACAATTCAGGAATGCCTTTCAGCTGTGACGCCTCATACAGTAAATGGAACATACATTTTCAGTGGCAAGTAGGGATATTTTTTTTTGCACACGTTAGAAGTTCTCGCAGCAATTCCTGCCCGGATCCTGATGTATATCTTGGAAATGAGAATGCTTGAGGCTGTGCAAACTATATTGAAATAAAGCTCAAGGGAAGAATCAGATCAGTAATGTTGCACACACATCACTCTATTGATGTGCCAATGCTAAATATTTAAAGCAATAATAATGTGAATGCTCTGCGTGAGTATATTTTGGACAATTTCTGCTTTTTTTTAGCAAAACATGTTCTTTACTCTATAAAAAGAACCAGAATCCAGAAGGCCAAATCGCTTTAAAAGCCTTGTTTTCTTTCAAACGTGTTGGTATTTCTTTCTCCGCAGGGACATTTGGAGCACAGTTGACCACTATTGATTCTCTTCACATATACATGAACCATTGAACCCCCAAACTGTTCAATGGGGTAACACCTCATATGAGATCATGTGTTTCTAGATGCTGACTATTTGTTCATTTTGCATAGTAGGCTGCTGTAAACCTGCACATGGGAAGAGAGATTAGCAGTGGAAAAATCCAAAAGGAAATGAATGGCGGCTTAGGAATCAGCGATTTGTAACAGTAGATCCATCAGCAACATGTATGCAGCAATCAAAAGTAGTCGTGCATGCCTGCTAAATGGCATTAGCTGTTTCAACAGCAACTGCCTGTATTCCAGGGGTATATGTGCCAACCCCACGTTCCCAATGCACACACGCACACACACACACACACAAAGTTACACAACACACATAGACACACTTGCAAAATCAATAATCTTCTGTCTCGCTTGGCAAACAAACACACCAGAGAAGCTCTGTGGAGAGGCTTCCATCCTGTCACAGTCCGAAACGTGTGTACAAAATTGAATCAATTTGAAATGCTTTTTTTGTCTGAAATCCAATGGATTGTTTTGTATGAGCCCAGCCATCTCAAACAAACATGAATATATTGCTGGTAACATTGTACTATTACCTTTAAACTTCATAAACTGTGTATGGGTCAATGCCAAAACAAATGCTAACTGCCAGTTGTAATAAATTAACTCATTACATGATTCTGATAACTATTTTTATATGAAAATTACCATCCGGTTTACACCACTTAGCTTCTGTTGTTTACGGCCTCCAACATACAATTGGAAAGTTGCCATCCATTACCTAACACTGCATGAAAAGTGGGATTTCCGACAATTTCCGGCACCGTAAATTGTCGTGGAATTTCAGGTTTACGGCAATTTTCGGCAATTTGCGGGCAAAGCCAAAAACTGCCGGAAATTGTCGGAAATTGACGTGGGCCTCTCTTGGCAGTTGGCCCCCCATGACTCCCCTCCTCCTAATTCTAGGGGAGGCTTTGACATGTAAATGAAAATGCTGTGAGATATACAAATGCAAATCAGGGCTGCAGAGGGAGTTTTAGCCCAGGTGACGTTTTTTTAAAAGGTAAGAAAATCTCTGGTACAAATAGATCAGGCCTAGTTATAGACTCTTACATTTTAGCTTGTATTGATTTATTTAAGTATGCTAGATTACTGTGTATGCCATTAGCTATGGCAAATGTTATGTAAAAAAGATACACTAAATACATTAGTTTCAATCTGAATCAGCAAGGTAAAATGACCATTCCATGCAAACATTAGAATCAGAATGAAGGCTCTGCAGAGATCACATTCTCCTAGAGCTCAACTAATGTGCATAGTGGCAGGAATACAGTGACCTTTTCTTTAGTCTTACTTAAATGCACAGAGGACGTATTAACCACTACATCTCGCAGACATGGTGCTTCACAGGCACCGCGGTCTGGTCTGGTCTCGCGAGTCCTTCCATGTAACAATGACCTCGTATCTGATTGGAGGATCCGGACGTTCAACTCGCGTTCAGCTCCTCTTGGACGCGATCAACAACTTTCCGGCTGTCGAGAAGAAACTGCTGTTTGCTATCAGCCGACTGACTTAAAGAAGAGGAGACGGCCGCATGAAATCCCAAGGTAAGAATATGTTTGATGACTGCTAGCTAAGCTAAAAGTAGCTTAGCTTAGCTAAAAGTAGCTTAGCCTAAAACCAAAGCTAAGACTAGCCTTACAAAAGAACTAGTGAGCAGAACCCGCTTTATTGAAGTGTATTTTTGTAGTGTATAAGATTTAAAAAGCATGCTTTCATTCTGCGGTATAAGGGAATAGATACCATAAAATAGATACCGATCATAACTGTACATTTTGTTTTCACAGACTAGTTTCTCCTCTTGTAATTTTGGATCATCATCTACTCATGTGTGCGCAGATAGTCGCTTTGTATATAATTGTTTGTTTTAATAAAGCTCTTTTTGCATAATCATGTTCCTGGCAAATGTTAATTTCCTCTATAAATTCATTAATGTCCTTGGTTGTAGTCTAATAATTGTTTAGTAGCCTACATAGGATAACAATGACATGAATATACAGTACAATATGAATGAAAAAATAATATATATTGTATATATAAATTATTTATGAGGCTGGGTGACCAATAGCGACAGATCTGCCAACCAATCACGAGTGATTTTTCTTGTTTGAAAGTTGTGGTTTCATCCAATAAGGAGTAAGGATATTCAGCCCGCTCCGCTCGGCCACCCGCGGTTTCGCTGCATTCATATGCTAAGTAGGGCCATTCGCACCTCCGCCAGCTGATCGCCACCTACGTCAGAGTCTGTTTCCGACAATTTCCGGGACAGGCGAATGCGGCGTGCGCGGCCTGTAAATTGTCGGAAATTAGGGAAATTTTCGGGCGTTTACGGGGACGGAAATCCCACTTTTCATGCAGTGTAAATGACAAAAACAGTAGTGTCCGGTTTTTATTATGGGATTTTGTTGTATGTCAAAGGCAAATTATTTAAGCCAACTGATTTTTAAATAAAATAAAACTATTGAGGAACTGTCTACAATAAAACATGCTGATACCAACGGTGATGGACGCTATACCAATGGTACCAATGGTGATATTCACTGTCATATTTTTTTTGTATTTCACATGGAATATGTTTGACTCCCTAAAAACAGAAGGTCCACTTTGAGCGACCTGTGGCACACCGTCAGATCCACAGATTTATGTCTTACACTTTCGGCTGCAACTTGCTCTGGTGACCATAAAAAGGTCCATCTTACACTGCCCTCCAACTAAACTCTTTTTACTTCTTTCTAGCCCGCTCCCTTGCAAAGAATGGACGGTCCCTTGTTGCAGATCAATCTGTTGAGAGCTCTCCATTCTGGGCATTAGGAAATCCTGGCTTTCTTTAGTTAGGCAATCGAAAGAGAGCCGTTCATGGCTGAAATCCTAAACAGAACTTTCTCATGCAGCTGGTGCCCACCAGGACAATGCCACGGAGGGCAGGGGTTTGTTTTCTGGTTGTTTTTACTTTTTTCAGAGAAATGTAGGAAATGGCAGGAATATGAAGATTATCGGGAGTTCACACACAGATGGCACGGTCTAATTTAACCGTACAGAGCAAACATGCTGGGCGGTGAATTGTTTCGTTTTGCCTTTATACTGACTGAGAACCATTATTTTGTCCTGTACAGAATTGCAAGGATATGCTTAAAGATAAGTTGACTATTATTGTAATTTATAAGCTGGTCTAAAATCGACAATAGACAATCATGTTTGTTTAAATAAGTTTTATTTAATTTTATATTTAAAAAAACAATGCATTCATAATGCTATTTACCACATTGGCAAAATAAAAGAAGGTGATGGGGCAACAACCATATACCATCACTTTGGTGAAACATTACAGTGTTTCTGCTCTGGTTCCTCCAGGTATACAATCACGCAAATGCACAGCCACACGCATACAGACATTCCATCCATACACTCAATGCAGACAGAAGGAGATGCTAAATGACCTGGTATACATTTAACATACCTTGTAGTCCGGTCAAAGAAGAATAAAGACCACCGTATTTGGATTTTGTACAATGTTTCACATTTTAAGTTGGTATTTCCCTCAAAGAAGCATTGTGTTTTTGCTAGTATGCAGTTCCACATCAAATCTCACACTTAATAGTGACAAAAGTCCCCAACCAGTGTGTTGAGCCCATTGCAGCAAAGGAGAGATCCGCTACGTCTTTTCACCACATGCATTGTGGCAATAGTGCATGGACACTCATTACGGGCTATTTGATATTTGAGGGTAAAAATCCCAACGCTCCGTCACTCTGCCAGACACCCAACCACAAGGCGCCTTTAACCCCTCTATGAGAGGCCCCAGGCTTTCAATTAACTACAATGTAAACCCATCCATTTTGTGATAATAATGTGGCCATTCTTAGTCTGGCTATTGTAAAAAAAATCTGTTTCTAAACTACTTCATAGCAAAGAAAAAAAAGCTTTGTCGTTCAATCAAGCTAATCTTTTTTTTGTGACTATTTTCTGCTGACCATTTATCTTATTAATCCGGTCTCATTGGTCGCTTGATTAACATCCTTGGCAGCCAGCAAACTCATCCAAGGAGGTTGGATTGCTGGAAAAAAACTAAGTACTGGGATTTAACACTCACATTATTTCTGTTTCCTTACAGTGTACACACCGGGAAAGGAAGCAGGAAGCAAAACACCAAAACCGCATGGTCATTTTGTGTTGGCTACTTTAAACTGGCAGAACAAAACAAAAGTGGAATGCATATCATTGCCTAATTGCACCATATCTTCCACAACTGAAAACCAGGCCACCATCTAAAGCAGTCTCCTTCTGTGTCATTGGATAGATCTCTAGGGAAGCACAGAAAAGAGGCAAAGAATTAGCAAATGGGTTTTGAAAATCCTCTTGGTACCATAACTGTCATATTCACATGTGGGATTGTGTCTCTGACCTCAAGTGTCCGAACTGTCAGTATGATTACTTGGTGTCTAATGGCCTTGGTTATCAGTCTCAATGAGCCTCACACGAACAGATTCGTCCTTAAGTGACATTGATTTGTGATTTAAGAGAATTCGTAGCTTTTACCGATTAATGTTCTTTTCACCGAATCATCATCATTTTTGGAGTTAGAGTTTATTTTTAGAGGAGCCTCTGACTCCACTTATTCTTCAAAATGACCCTTAACACTACCACGTGTGCAATACAAAATACAGCAACGATTTATTGAGCCACGGAGTAACCTGTTGCTTGCATTATGCCATCCCATGAGTGACGTGCTTAAGCATTTCCGCCCACATCCTGACCTCCAGTTTGACCTTGAGGTCGCAACCCCTTCACACCAGCACTGGGTAAATATTTCCTTGCTCATTTAACAGAATACACTGGGCTGGGAGGGACAGAACGGCCCAGATTCCAGTAGTTGTGTCTGAAAGACAGACGCGGCGAGAGGAACAAATTTGGGGTTTTGAGCTTTTGCGCGTCTTGCGCGAACACGTCGGGTCCACGTTCTGGTTTGTCCCGTTTTGATTAGAGCTATTGGCCTGGAGGTGCAACTCAACCACTGCTCAGGACTTCAGCAAGACACACACCACATGTGGAAATGGGGGAGGGTGGGGACGAATTGAGATAGGACGGGGGTGGGGGGGATTTGAGACTGTTTAAACAAATCAGTTCAATATCAGTCACCGAGGACCCTGCAGGGGATTCTGTTGGTTTGTTCCCCTGCTACAGAGGCATTGGTCTCCCCTCGAAAGATCACTTTGTCATCGGTTGAGCGTTGAAAAGAATGAGAGACGTTTCTAAGAGCGATGGATGAAGGTACCTGCCGGACTGCTCCCGTCATAAAAGCAGTCTGGCAGAAAAAAAATACAAGTCAATCATGTGTCGCTGGCATTGAGAGTCGAATGCCGCTAACAAGCTATTGGCTGTATGAGAGCGTACGGCGGGGCGGAGCGCCGTCCAGCAGACATGCACGTGTGAAACCCAAATGGTCAGATGTAGTAAACATTCCCAGTGTTTTTGGCTCGCATAAAGGGCATGGCGCTGGAGTTTTATTTATTTCTTTTTAGTTCACCCAGACTTTGAGAGGGCTTTACGAGGGGTGGGAGGCCTGTTTTTTTGTTGTTTCCTTGCAACGGGGCGTGGCATCAAGGAGTTGCTGGAAAAACGGACGCCATAGGTAGCGGGGAGGGAAATTCATGCGGCCTCCCGTCGGCGCCGGATGTTTTGGTAACACAACATGGGGTCTCGGGCCTTGTGACAGAGGGCTGTTCAGGAACTCTGTTGAGCATGCTGCGCTGTGAGCCAGGCAACCACATCTGTTTTCTCTCCAAACAATCGAGGGGCCTGCACTGCAGGCAGCTTGAGCCCGTTATTAAAGGCTTTTTGGGGCCTGCTGAGGGACGGCCCAGACGGAGTGATTTATCCACCCTTTGCCGAGTGGACGAGGATCGAGTGTGATGTATACGGAGATGGAATTCCAATCAGTCAACCCAGAAGGACTGATGAATCTAGGCTGTCTCCTTTGACAGAAACCAAGCTGTGCTCAACATCATTACTACAACAACATCATCACAACATTACTAGCCGACAACTCGCGTGCCATGCCAGGGTGATAACTATGTCTTTGTATATGTGTGTGTGTTTTCAGGAGTCATCTTGTCCTCACCTGGCCCACTTCATTACTTCAGCCACAGGTTCTCTGAAAAAAGGAGTCCGGCCCGTTTTTTCATGCCTCCATTCAGCACACCTGACATGTGACAGCCTTCTTGTTCTTGTTCAACTTCTCTTGTTCTGGTAGATTTATTCATCAGATCATTGATGATTTCAAAGAACAACTGATGGGGAAAGGGAAAGAAGAGGAAGCCCTAAGTCCTCAGAGTGTTTGACAGTGCCGCTGATTCCTCAAGCGATGTGACCTAAATATGCAGTTTTACATCAGAAACTGCCTGCCAAAGTGAATGGCCAGGTCCTTATCCAGGTGGCTTCCTCCATTGATCGGTTTTGTCCAGGAGAGGCTGGTGGAAAACGCAGGCCTGCTGTGGCACCATGGCCAGTTTAGCCCATCTAAGCTCCCCTGGCAGATGAGCGATGAAACATAGAAGATCAAACGCGGCTTTGCTGCGACTAAAATCTGCTTTCCAGTGAGGCATGAAAGCTAAATGGGATTTTCTGCCGAGGGATGTCTCCATACTTTCCATCTCTTCCGCATTATCGGTGATAGTTGATAGGCAGGGTATGATGTCTGAATCAAGCGTTGACCTGTCATGAGTTACTCTGGTGTCAATGTTCGGCAAATTCAACAAATTCCACATAGTTTCCTCACATAAAACTTTTAAAAAACCCACATACTAACCATTGGTTCATCATTTTCTTTCTGAGAGTGGTTTGGTAACAATTCCAGATATCACTCAGGTTAACCTTGCCCGCATTCCCAAGGCCTCTCTCCCTTTTATGTGCAAAGACCCTGTCAACTCTTGCCGAGTGACTGAGTGGCCAGCTTTACCTTGTGCTGCCAGCCAGCCTCATTCGTAACATCATCACCTTCACTTGGCCATGTCATGCCTCTTACAGCAGATGGATGTCTCCCACCCAAGGACAGCTGGGTAATGGCCCTCATCCTTGGCTTCAAGAGAGGGCACAATCACCTGTCATTCCCAATCTGTATGCTGCAAGCCAGAAAAGACAGACAATGCAGAGAGAGAGAGGAATCGGGGGAGTTTCTTGCGCACCATACGGATTGTTGAAAGATAGAAAATTGTGATTCGGAAAGCTTCTGTACCAGCACCCATATTTATTTGCAAGCCCCCATTTCACAAACATGCACAAGCCAGTTGTATCAATGTAAATCACCAATGTTGATATGGATGTTAAGTCATTTTATTTTTCTAACTACTAAGGACTTAATCACATGAGACATTTTCCAAATAACCCATTTCAATGTGCGATGGGTTTAAAACTAAAGAAGTGACGCTCGCATCAAATCACGACTCAATATTACTGAACGGCTGGTGATGAGGGTGAAAAATAGGAAATACATAGAAATAAATACACCCAGATATGATCAGGCATTAAAGGCATGGAATAAAATCCACGATGAACAAACCACTACCTTGAGAACTTTATAGAGTTGCACCATTATGTATTCCTGGGCTTGCTGTGTAATTTAAGGAAATTGCTTTGTGAATGTGTTTTTACAGAAGACACACAAACCTTTTAGAGGCCTAGATATTGCAATTTGTATCAATATATTGTGGAAGTTGAGTTCGGAATAAAAAGGCAATTCCGCGAGTTGAGAACACCAGCGTGTGTCTTTATTTTAACCACAACAAACTGAAAAAGCAAGATGGCGCAGCCCTTTAACCTCACAAGTAAGGGTCTCTTCGTCACCACTAACAAAATGCTTTGCTTACTTGTACAACATTTCAACATTTCAGGTTTACGGCAGTTTTCGTCAATTTGCAGGCAAGGCCGAAAACTGCCGTAAATTGGCGGAAATTGACGTGGGCCTCCCTTAGCAGTTGTCTCCCCATGACCCCCCTCCTCCTAATTCTAGGGGAGGCTTTGACATGTAAATGAAAATGCTGTGAGCTATACAAATGCAAATCAGTGTTGCAGAGGGAGTTTTAGCCCAGGTGACATTTTTTTAAAAAGGTAAAAAAAATTCTGGTACAAATAGATCAGGCCCAGTAGCCTAATTATAGACTCACTGAAAACACCCACACTGCGGGAGGAAGGTTGAATATGTAAACAGGTTTAATCTATTCTCATCTGAAAAGGATCCAGTTTAAAATCAGTAAACTTTTCAACTTTAAACTAGACATTAGTCTAGATTCTGGCCATTTTAAGTAAATATCTAATGTTATTAGAGCAATATTGGAAAACGTATCAGCATATTTGGTGAATTACACATTTTCTTACAAATTATTTAATTATATAATTTTAATTACTGGGCAAGTGATTCAATTGATAAAACTTGATAACGTGTAAGAGTTCATATATTCACTTGTGTCACTGTGTTCTAAACCCAATTTGCATATGGATTTCTGGAACCTTCTGTAGAATAACGGTTAGAATTCTGTCGCGGTCATCTCTGGTTCTAGAATGGAATCCTTACTGCCTATAAAGGAAACACTCACAAGAATCGATCATTTCTGCTCAGGAAAAATGATCGCACCAGCCACATTGATCCAAGCTCACTGATCTCTACTCATTCTTCTTTCCGCCACAAAGAGAAACAAGTGAGTTACCAGCAAAGCTGCAGACTTTAAACGATTTATCTTAACATGCCAGACTGAAGCGCATCAAGCCTTGATTGAACCAAAATGTAAAATGTTGTATAATTTATGTGACGTGTATTGGCTCACTGATCAGAAGGAGGGCAAATGTCCCCATGCTGTAAATTGTGTTTCCTAGCTCTCATTAATGCCTTCACTTTTTCATCGTGAAAATACACAGCACTCAAGCTAAAGGGTCTAACCAAACTACATCTGTATCTCTGCCGCAAAGCGCGACTCCCTTCATTCACTTGTCTCTCTCGTCTCTGGCCAGCATGAGGCCGGAGACCTGTTTAGCCACGTGAAGCTGCGGATGAGGAGCAACTGGGGGGATGACCAGAAGACGTGCCTCTACAACTTCAGGGTCCACTCGCAATCATGATTAATCCACATATGCAACGTTTCCCCCGATAAAAATAACAAACCGGGAGGTGTCCGAGTGATAGGGGTAAAAAACGGGCGCGTTGGCAGCTCAAAAAAAGCGCGCTGAGCGGTCTGCCTCTCTCTCTCCCTCTCCATGGGCGTAAATCTTGTCTATGGGTGTAAATCTGGTCTATTTGCAAATCTTGTCTATTCGCTTGGCATGTAAAACTCCAAAAAAGTGCGCTGAGCGGTCTGCCTCTCTCTCTCCATGGGCGTAAATCTGCTCTGTGGTTGTAAATCTGGTCCATATGCTCCAGTTCAGTAGTGCTGTGAAACAATCCACGGAGTCCACTTGTGTCCCGTTGACACGGATTTACCAGCCGAGTCACAACGTAGGACTGTCAGGATCGGTCGAGATGGCGAGGCAGGAAAGGAGAACTCAAATGCAGAGGGTCACAAAAACAAAAAGGACTTTAATAGTCAAAACAGGCACCAAACTCAAAAATACCACAAGGGGCAAAAACAGACGTGATCGTGAACGTGATCATGGACATGGATAGGGACACGGGACACGGGACACGGGACACGGGACACGGGACACGGGACACGGGACACGGGACACGGGACACGGGACACGGGACACGGGACACGGGACGCTTACCACCACGACGTACAAACAACAATGACACCACCCAGGACAAGACAAACACATGGCTTAAATACACAAGGGAGGTGCAGGTGATTGGACACAGGTGGAATCACTTAGACAATCACAAGGGGAGACAGGACAAGGCAGGAAGTGAAGTTACCCAGGGACACCAAAAACATGAAACTTCACAATAAGACATGGACGAGACCAAACCGTGACAAGGACTACTATTCTCCCCCAAATTCTTGTGTTGCAAATACAAACATGACTCAACAAATAAAAGCTCTTTTAATTCCTGGAACGCATCATTCTGTGGAAAATGATCATACATACAATTTATTTCAAATCCCGAAGACAGCTTTGACCCAAGAATGTGTAGCCTAGATGGACATGACAACACAACGAAGATGATTGTATTTGATCCCATCTGGCAAAAATCTGTTAAATAATGTCTATTTGTCAAAACAGGAAAGTAATTCACAGGGACACAATTTCACTGAGGTCTTTACACGCCGAAACCATATACACACCAACCTCAAGCTCAGGGACAAAGTAATGAAAGCTAATGAGATACAAAAAGCTCTCTGAACCGTCTACTTCCCGTTTCATCTTCACTACCACAGTAAAAAAAACAAAGCAAAACATGATTAGGTGACGTGGTTACAGAGTGACGTGTAAAAATGACAAAAAGATACTTTTAGTTGCTAGAACAGTTACAAGGAAGACTGCATATTATCAGATAAGCACCAAGCACTCCCACTACTAATTGGAAGGAACAAAGAACACGTTTCAAACTCTCTCGTAGAACCAGAAGCAGACGAACAACAGTTCCCTGTGTTCAGTCTGCGGATTGAATAACGGCTCGGTTTGTACAGTGAGACTCTTTTGTGCATTTAATCCCTAATGTCTTTATGAATAACGGTGATGACAGCATATCCATGTCTGGAGGTGCTTCCCCTTTGGAGGATTACTACCTAAATCTGTTAATCCATTACCAGTTATCTGTTTTCCAAACAGTTGACAGCGTTCATCTCTGCATGTGCGGCAGTCAGCTTTTTTAAAGGGTTCGGAGTCTCTTGAGCTGTGGGAAGGGGAAAAAATGACAGTGGTATGACAAAATACAAATTTACATAGCACAAACGGAGAGAGAGGCAGTCTTTGTGGTAGAATTCATCCGGTCTCCTCTGGTTTTCAACCATCCTGTCAACATTGGCAGTAATTCTCTTCAAGGGTGTTTCCTTCTAATTTTTGGAATTTTAAATCTGAGCATAAAGGTGGAAGGGCTGCAGATAAAACATGCAAGAGCTGCTGTGCCACTGGAAGAACAGCAGACAAAACTATCAGATGAGACTTTAAAACAATTCTTTAATGATTATAAAACACCATTTCTGGGTTTGAAGGGCGCACTTCGAATTGGGTCATCTCGTTTCTCCCTTTCTTTCGGCAGTGTGGCGCACTGGTAAGAGACCAGCGCCAACTACGGTTTATCATAATGCAACAACATCCTAATTGCATGGAAATGTCAATCTGTTTTGCTTGTTAATCCCAGTATTTAGACACAAAAGGTGATCTATTGGTTTCATGGACACGCGCACATTAAATGCATCCACCTGACAGTAACATTAATGTCTTAGTGGCGAGTCATCCAGCGCAACCCATGCGTTCTACTTTATCATCAAATGCCACAATCCAGTCTGACCATATTTATGATTAAGTACCAGACAAAAACCCAGCTGTTACTCCCATGTTACCATTTAGCTCAAAACACAGCCTCACAGAGTACACTGTAAGACTTGCCTATTCTCATCCACGTTAATTGCAAGGCCGTTTTCAGCTCGCGGGGTCAGGAGTGTGAAAGGAGCAATGCTGTAAGCCTACCATTTTAGTGAGGTTAATTACTAATCAATGAAGAAAATAAATATGCTAGATTATTAGAGGGAACAAAGAGAGAGACCTCATGCTAGAAAGGAGAAGAGACCCAAAAGGTGGTGAGTTAGAGCGGTGACCGCATTAAAAAAACAGGAGAAAAGTTGAGGCCAAGTATCGGTTATTATTCAGCCTGTGCTTTAGAATAATAGCGGTTCGATGTGTGTCACAGAGAGAGAGATTAGAAGGGAGTGATTTAAGCCGACAGACATACAGACAACAAGCCGGAGCAGGTGATGGCAGGGTGAGACTGACATGCTGAGAGGGATGAGAGAAGCTGCCGAGAACAACATCATTGCTGTGGCGCTGTTGCCGTGACACCCGGAGAATGTTACAGTGATTGAAAAAAAAAAAATATGCATTAAAAAAGGGGATTTGAGGTGACAATATGAATGTGAATAAAGAACTGAATCACTTGGGTGCAAACTCTCCTCCTCTGCCTTTTGTGCTCCAACTCTTTTCATGCAGAATCTTTCCTTGAAGCAGGTGTCAAAGGCCTGTCGCTTGCAGCCTATCGTCCAATAACATCACCTGTGTCTACTTGTGCAGGTTCTGCTTGCAGGTCTTGGCTAAATACATTCATTACAATCAGATGCAAAAAAACGTTTACTTCCCTACTACAATTGTCTGAAATACCAAATGTATATTCTGACCCGGCTGTACAAGGACTTGTAATTGAATGTGAGTTCTTTAGACTTTGGCAGAACGGCCTGACATACGGAATGAAATCATGAAGCACAGAATGCAAACATGTCATTGTGACTTACTACTGGTGTAGCATGTGCTGACATTTGTTTCACAGGAGCAAAGGTTTGCCCTTGCACAAATCATACAAACATCATGAGGCATGTGCTGTTACACAACAGCTAAACAAAGATTCTTTTTTTTTGCAGCTAAAACAATGTGTTTCAGTGAAAGAGTGACACATAGATTGTAATCTATACCTGAGGTTCTCCAGCCTTCCTTCAATGCATGGTTGGGTTGGAAAATGTCCAAAGACCACATATCAAAATATAAGATTTTTTATAAAACACGTCTGGCGCCATCTTGGAATATTGCCATCACCGTGTTTTTTTCCGCAATCATTTCACCAAAGGTACTACGTTTGAAATGCAGAACGTGTGGGTGACGTAGCGATGCCCTTTACGGCTCTGGTAGCGACAGCAACCTGTCAATAATAGTAGGCCTGCCCTAAAGTATGCCATCATTTTACCTAATGAACATCATTGATTAATACGTGAAAATTGAGGCCATGAACTGAGTTAATAAACCAAGTTAGTTCATTTTCTCTCAGGCTACAATCAGACGTCTTTTTGCAACTAGAGCAGTTGAGGTGGTTAAGAATAGCTGATCTAGTCCTTTTGTTGGATTTGTAAAGGTGCAGGGAGAAACTGTATACCTGCCTTACTTGACTTGCATGTAAATTACCAACCAATGTAGCAGTCGGATGTGGGAACCGCACAGACTTTGGGGCGCTTTTCTCTTTCACAGCGCATTTCCCCAGCAAACATTTTTGTATTAAATATCTCCAAAATGAGGCTATTTTGTTCTTGTTTGTTTTATTTGTATTACTCACAGCTGGCCAATGCTGGGACTCCATCTCTCATCAAGAAGCAAACACCACTGACGCAGAACAGAGGAGCGGAGCGGATCAAAGAAATCCGCAGCAAAAAACAAAGATAAAGCAGCAAACAGAAGGGGCGTGTGTGAAAACCTGTTGCCAACTCTTGATTAATCCCTCAGTAATGTCTTTGATTCATCATTGTTCTTGGAATTGCCAACACATTTTGAAAGAAGCAGCACACAGCTTTCCGGGGCTGAAGAATTAAAATCAGTAAAATATATGAATCGGACACTGGATCTAAAATGTTGGAATCAGAACATGTTTGATTGCGTACTTAAATGACAGAGCAATTGTTAAAACAGTTTGGATTACATGCTTTACTGTCATGTCCCCACTGCTTTCTTCTTCAACACCCCCCTCCTGCCCTCTCTTATCACCACATCTTCCATCCATCCTCTAAGCATCCGACCTTCGACGCTGGTGAACATATCATCAGTGGCCGTCCCACCCTTAGATGCCCCAAGACAGCCCCCCCTACAGTACATGTTTGATTTCCCCACAAATGTAGGACCGAGATTTGGGGCGCTGACATCCGCCTCCCTGAGTGGCAAACCGCCTCCTGAGGAGCTGCACTTACAAGTGGCAGAATCAAATACATGAGATATTATTGAGATGAGATAAATAAATGGCGTCGCGCTAAGCCTCTTAAGGAGGAGCAAGGAAAATTAGCATTCATAGAAATCCAGGGAGGGTCTGGCACAATGATGTGTGTGTGGAGCCATCCTGCACCGCCTTGTGCTCTGTGTTCTGCCAACGTGTTGAAAAGAATGCGTACTTGGAGCAACACCTGAATTTAGCAAAGTTAGGTTAAACATGCTTAATATGAAATTCAGTCAATATCTTTTGCCTCCATTAAAATGTTCTCCAGAGGCCAAATACGGTCATTACAATTCACAGGTCACAAAAGGTCAAAATTGACCTATGGCTAAGCCACGCCCTCGGACGCGATGAGCCAATCACAGTGCGTATAGCCATTCCCATACACTCGGACATTCTCTTCACAGGCGTCCATTGAAAAGCATTGCAGAAAGTCAGATTTCGTCCGGTTTTGCGAGGTGTTCATGGGGTACATGCAACTCCGACACAAGGTATCCTGAGAGGCTGGGCGGCGGGGTTTATTTTTTACCCTTTTCTAAGCCACATCTCAACCGAGAAAAGTGTCTTCTTTGGATGAAGTTGTGCGGTAGACCACAACATCAACTCAACGTGGATAAAATTAACAAGGATGTCTACATCTGTTCTAAGGTAAGTCAACATCGTATTTAAGGCAACATATTGTCACTTTGCTGGAAAGAAATATAAAGTTATCTTAGCTCCTTAGCTCCTAGCTGCATTGTTCATCATGACACTTGCTGGGAGTTTATTGGCCTATTTTGTTCTAGTTTTTGTACTTTAGTGGTCGTAAATCATTGTTAGCTGTTGTCCAAAAGGCTCTAGTTAAACTCACGTAACTTCAGAAGAAAAAATCTGCTAATACAGAGCTTTAAGCTAAGTTTACATTAAAAAATAAGCAAGTTTCGATTAGCATAGCCTATTTTGTCAAGTTAGGTTAATTAATTGTAGGTAAATAACACTTCTTACCCTGCAGTGCATGAACAATGCTGATCCTCTATCTTGTTGCCTGAGATGGTGGTGGCAACAAGATGCGGTTTATCACGTTTGCACTGGGACCTGTACATTCTGGCTTGTAACTGAAGCTTTTTATCGACCTTCTCAACAATAACATGATTAATATATCCCTCCAATGCGTAGTTGATACTCTTTTGGTGACTTCTAGATGATATCTTATCTTTCTGTCTCCAAAAATCATCGATGGCCTCCTGCGAAATGTCTCCTACTGTGACACCTGCCATAGCGTCCGTTAATGAACGTTGATTGTTTGTCCGAGTGAGTGGAGGGGGGCGTGGCTTAGCCATAGGTCAATTCCGACGGCTGTAATACTGAATGGTGATGTTGAAAACGTAAAACTCAAAGCATGGAAATGACCTAAGGGTCATAATTCACCATTATTTCGGCAACCTCTTATACACAGTCAATGCTCAAGATGGATACATGCCAGAACAGCCAATGTCAACAATCGCACTGCTCAGATAGCCATAACTCCATTTTACTGCTTTACTAATTCTCCGAGCTCCATTTATAGAGCCTTTCACAAAATAGACAACGGTTAGTATGTTAGCGTTTTGAAGAGGAGAATCAAAGCAATGTATGCTCCTGCATGCTACCTTACTCATACACATGTATAAAAGTGCTTTAGCAATGCAGTGAATTGCTAGTCTTTTAATCCAATGCAAACCACCAGTGTAAACAAATGTGATTTGGCTTTAAATCCAGCTTTTAGTTAAGTGACGTAGTGGTCTGTTGCCAATGTTGTGTTGACTTTAATTAAATGTTTTACTATTTTGAAAGCCTATAGTTAAAATGCCCACTTTCTCGTTAGTGTAAACAGGGTCCGTATAGTAACAAGATCCTGACTTACTCAGCTCTCTTCCTAAAACAGCATGATCAGCAAGATCAACTGCACATGGGGCTGTTTACTAAATAGAGTTCCTTACAGTTATATTAAATTATTCTAGAGACTCAAAGCCAAAGAAATTCACAGACAAATTTTCACAGCGCCCTGAAAGTTTCTATTTCTATCAGAAGAATGTGCAGCATCTGTACAATCCTATTGCTCAACTTTCCCCACAGGCCATAATTTACTTAAATAAACCCTAAAAGAGTTAGAAAGCTGAATCAAGGTTTGGACACTGGTTACGATTACTCTATTTGTACAAATGTATCTATTTTGCTAATGATTTAATTTCCCTGCAAACTTAATTGAATCTATTGTTTCTCTGGAAAATAATGCTAATAAAATAATTTTATAACGATTGTGATAGGGAGTGACCTTTTCATTGAAGTTACCAACAGTTATGACTGTCAGAAAATATGTCCTTCAAAGCCATTTCCATCAGTCATAATAAGGAGCTCATTGAGAAAATTGATTTTTTTTCCCCAATGTCTTGAATTTCAAACAATCCCAAACTATTATATGATCACAAACACGCTGTGAATGCAGTGATGCCGACGGGTACTCCAGGCTGTCAGTACACTGTGACATCACTGCTCTGGTCATTTTTACCGACGAGCTATTTGATTTTGATATTAGATTTTGTGTTATGCATATAGACACATATCTGACTCGTACTACCCACAGTTTACTACTAGTATTATTGAGAAAAGAGGAAAAGCTGATACGAGCTTCACGTTACCATGGATTTGAATGAAGACACCGTGGTAATGTCACATTCACCACGATTTAATCTCACTGGGGGACCAAAAAAAAAGCCCCCCCGGTTCAGTCGTTGTGATGTGATAGATGACTTCACGGATAAATTAAACAATAAGAATGGAACTAATGTGCGTGGGATTGACAGTGAACAAGTGTGCCATAAAAAGATCTCCATGGGGATAAAGTCACACTGCGTTCACCCTTCCTGTGATCATAACATTCATGCTGTTGAACGCTACTTTTTTTTCATAAGCCTTGCTCTTGGCGGGAGCTTCTTTCACTTTGGTTTGTATTGACTTCAGGCAATTAAATGGACGGAAAAAGGATTCTGTGGTTTTGGTAGAGTAAAAGAAGGGGGTGTATGAGGGAACTGTCTAGTCTGAAAGCCAGGGGTAAAAAACCCCCCCAAAAAACACTTAAAAGTGTTTCCTACAAGAGGCTCTCTTTATAAAAGGGAATTGCAGAAAAAAAGTAGTTGTGTAGTGTATAAAAGTTAAGGCTTTCACATTGTGGTTTAAAAAAAGGGACAGAGATACAATTGTTTCCCAGATGAGAAAACCTCCTTGTGCACTCACGCTCCCCTTCTTTTTGTACCGATGCTTATTATGTGTAAATAAGCCTCTGGCATTGAGCTCTCTGTGTGGCAGCGTTCGGTTCAGGAGTAACAGAATCCAACCAAAAAAAAGAAAAAGGATTCCACGTAGGAAGGCAGTCAGGCCATGTTTTCCACTGCAACCCCCTCGAAAAACAGCTGGAACCTCTGGGACGGCTGTTCTTTGATAAACATTGATGTTTGTAGATCTGTGCTCTCATGTTGTTCGTTCTATATGCCCATCACAATCTCTACTTCAGATCCCCCCCTCACCACTTACATGCACCATCTTTCATTTTCTCTGCTTTACCGCCTCCCCCTGTTCACTTCTAGTGTCAACAGAAGATTCTCTGCTACTTTGTGGTGCTAATGAGTCCTTGCCTCTGCAGATGCATAAACAGAGACAGATCTTTTGATTATGGCGAGAGTGTCCTCTTATTGACACATGAAGAGGTGGATCCGTGCTCAAATGAGCGCCAAGTACAACAGCAGGGAAGTCAATCAGGAGTCAAACGTTAACGGATACGGTCGGTCGCCGCAAATTCAGTGGCGTCTTTCTAATGAACTGTTTGTTTTAATGTGACTCTTCAGAACTCAATCACCTGGTTTTATCAGCTTGCAGTGGAACCCGTAAACAGGAGGAAGTCAGATTGGGGCTAGTATGTTATTTGTATAGATAAAGTATGTTCCTGTGAATGTATTATGCTTGGACAAATGCTGGCACGGCCAAGACTTGTGCGACAGAAAAGGCAAAAAAGCGCAACAGTGCCAAGGCCCGTTCACGCTGAGCGCTATCAACTCTGCAGAATGCAAAAACGACTGTAGAAAAAAAGCTGACAAAGACAAAATCTGTAATGACGTAAGAAAAAAAAAAAATCTAACTCACTTAAAAAAATTCTATTTTATAACTTGTTTCAGTCGGAGATTGACTCCTTACTTCCGCTTCCATCCCCCCACGTCCATTACTCTTTGTTTTCTTAACCAATCGTTGCCTCACTGCGCGGTTCTTTCCAGCACACATGTGGTTAATGGGATGATGGTGAGCAGACGTCTGAGTGCAGAAGCGGGGTCGAGGGGGGGCGAGGGGAGGAGTGTGCGCGAGTCCCAGTCGACTTAAATAACCAAATAATTGGAATTTCTAAAAACAATGGTTTCCTGACTTCTCCACGACCCCTCACCTTATCATTAAAAGGGTCGCGGAGGCCCAAACTTGAACCCATCTTACTCCAGAACATTTGGCCGGCTGCCACCTCAGGTTAACCCCACAGCCAGCGGCCCGCAACAAGAGTTACAGGGGCCCGTCAGTCCCACTCAGCGGACGTGCTGGGATAAGTAAAGCCCTCCCACTAGAGTGCCTTTTGCTTCCTTCCACAGCTCTCTGCCGTGGTTTTCCAACTCCGACAGCAGACATTTGTGCGGAGCTACAAAGTACTAATGATGGGTAACCCTAGGACACTTTGCACCTCCCCCGATACAACTAGATTAACAACCGGTGGGCCATGCAAGCAGTCGGTACCCATCCTCGGAAAGCACAGGAAGGACCCGCTTACGGAGTAAGGTCTAATAACGTCAGCCTGCAAGCCTGTGGCTCCAGCTCGGTACCAGGGAAACAGCAGCGTGTTACCTTGGTTACAGATCTCTTTCACTATCTCCATCTAACGACCTGCTGCCTTAGAATGGGGGGCTGAGAGTTGTTATGGCAAAATTTAAAATGGGTTTCGGGTCGAGTAGTTTGAATTTGAAAGAAATGAAGGACATCCTTCACATGTGTATATTTGTGTGTTTTCATCCAGCTTTAGGTTTTATGAGCAGTCAGAGGGTATTACTTACAAAACACACTAAAAAATGAGCAATACAACCGGCAAAACAATGTGAATTCATCCCGACCGTATGTAGAGCAACAGCTCCATTCAACTTTGAAAACACTTGTTGCAGGGAGTTTAAAAAACGACCGTTCAGTGGAAACCACAGTCGGTAGTGAGGTAGGCTTGTTTGCTTACAGACAAGGACCAACCTAACAGAACAATCCTAATTGTATAAAGTGACAGATGCTAAATCCATGAACATATGTGACTAGTACTGCGCACACTTGTCACATTTGGTGCACTGCGGTGATATAAAAAAAAAACTGAATGGAAATGCTCGTAGCAGAACTTTGTGAAATTATCTCAATGTTAATCTATTTGAACAGACAGAAATGGTCTCATTAGACACAGGTCAACATATTCCACTAACATCCGCATTCTACTTAAGATAGGAATAGCAATATTTGACAATATTTGCTTCTTTAGACAAGTATCATTGAGCAGTAATACTGCAATACTGTGCAGCAGTATTTCATTCATTTAAATTAAATGTAAGAGCATATGAAGAAAAGCAATTCATATTAATGCACACCAATGAACCAGTGTACTTAAATGTTAAATTGCTCAGTGTTGAGTGGTTATTTTCTGAGAAAATTAATTTTCTAAAGCCTGTGGGGTATTCCGGTCTCGAAACATTGATTTTCCATCAACGATCATATGGCCCATTTCTGGAGTCTGGTGACAATCAAAGGTTTGTCAGACCCCTTGCTTCTAAAGTTCAGTCATTCAGGGATGTTTCCTCTGTTTTTATACCGTCTAATAGTGAATGAAATGATAAGAATAATTGAATGAATGAATAATTTGAAGGCTGGATGAACAGCTCGATTAGGATCATAAAATATCACAGAATGTCACTTGCAGAGCTGCAAAACACCCGGCTTTTCCCGTAATACCATTATTACTTTATTTCTCTTTGATGTTAAAACGAAAAAGCACATTGCTTCATACTTCTACACAGAAACGTTTGATTTTAGCTCTTTAATTTTTACGTCACAGGGAATCTTTTATAATTTGATTTAATCACAAGTCGATTTTACTGAAGAATGCATTATGTGGGGAACAGAATGCATGTGGGGAATCTCTTCTTTCTCCTAGCAAATGTTTTCCCCAAATTTATTCAGGCTCTCTTTTTTGGAATGAAAAAATCATTTTGTAGCAAACCTCCATGCTCCATCCTGAGAAGGCTGCATGACGCACAACGTCGTCACCAAAAAGAGTTTAAAAAGCACTGCCATTCAGACATTGGATCGCCCAAGTGTTGCAAATCGAAAGTGTTGCTCATATTATTTTACATATTACATTTTTTTGTGGTCAAAATTTGTTCTGCATTTTAATTCTGTTTTCCACTTTTGTGCCGATAGATTTGGCAAAACAACAAGAGGCGATCCTCTTACCTACCGTGACTCATGACTCAATACAAAGAGGTATCTAGACACTGGAAGCTGCAGACCGGGGCAACAACATGCAACCTGTCCAATTGTGACTCGAAAAAAATGGGATCTGGGATGTTGTCAACACCTCTATGTGAAAACAATATGTATCAAATGTAGTTTGTATCACAAAAATCCAAATCAGCACAAAGCTGTGCTTTGACATTACGTACCTCAAACTGATGGAAAACACAGATCCTGCCTCATTACCGCCGCTCAGAGAACATCGCTTCTGGGTGCGAGACAAAGAGCGGTTTGTGTACAGAGCCACGGACCGGCTGACGTGGAAGCTCTGCCTGTCTATACACTTCCTGGCGCGTGCAAAGAGCTGTTTTTTACCTTCATGATAGGACTGGTCCTGGATCAGCTCCAGGTAATATGTGATTAATGCACCCGGAGGGCCTCACGCGAGGGACTTTTCTCTCTAATTAAAAGGCTTTAGCTGAACACCGGCTCTGGCTCCTGGCTATGTGGTGGTGGGGGAGGGGGGGCATGAATTCACATGTATTCTTGGATGCGCATCCATTTATCATAAACACAGGCCAGCAAATGAGAAGAGCACATGTACGTACACGCACAAGCAGAAATGTACAGTATACGGTAATAAAAGCAGTTGTGCTGTCTGAGGAGGAGGAGGAGGGAGGGAGGGGCTTCAACCACCACAACTTTCCGAGAAAATAAGAAAAGCCTCTTTGTTTTTCAGCTCGACAGCTGAGCAGTTGGATTTTAACCACGCTTGGAGGCTTTTACATCTAAAACCAGCATTCATCCAGAAGCACACACAACAAGACATAGAAATGTAACGGCAGCCTTTAAAATCTACACTTTAACTGATGAGAGGCCGATCCCCTCGCCCGGGATCTGTTTGACAAGCGGATGAGTTGGCCGGCGGAGAATATTGCCCGAGTGGAAATACTCTTTTTGCGTCATAACATTTACCTCAAGTCATTATTATGAAGAGGAAAAGGCACAATGGTTGGCAGTGTGCGCCGCTCTGGGGCTGTGTTATTAAACATCATTAGACGAGCAAATGTGACGGGTGATGAGGAAGACGGCGCACCAAAGCGCACCCGAAAAAAGGAGTCTTTTAAAATCCCATCTCAATTCATTTTTTATTCATCTGCCCGCTCAACTTCGAATCCAATTCCAGCAGCAGCATTAAGCTGTCAGTTAAGAGTGTGGCGCCACAGACTGGGAGGGAGACAGACTGTGGGGGAATATGTCATCAGGCCTATAGCTGGGAATGGAAACATGAACGTTTAACAATAAGCCACTCGCAATTTGGTTTTACAGCGCTCCCGTATTTATACTTTTCCCACATGTCCCTGGCTTTTAAGACACTGTTGCAATTTTTCCAAAAAAATGCTGTGTTCTTTGCTGGGAAGGTTTGCTCCTCTCTGCCGTTTGTAGCAGGGAGAGAATACAAATCATTTGGTCGCCATATATTCACACACAATGCCATGATCAGGAGGCTCGGTTTCGGAGCAAAAGTACGGCAGGCCTCATATGCCCCCGTTGTTACGTGTAAACCGGTTTCTGTTAAAGTAGTGAACAACTTTATACACTAAAATACAAATGAACAAAAGAATACAAAATTAAAAAAAACTTGCTGCTTCATGTAACCAAGGACAGAGAGGCAGAAAGGAAAGTCCTTCAAATGTGTTATGATGACTAAGTCAAGCTCATTTGGCTTTTAGTCGTGACAGACAGGAGTTGCAACTTCCTTGAACAAGGCGTCCATTTTCAAACTGTGGACAGATGATGAAGCGATTTCATTATTCTAGATAGGACAACCACAAGACGTTAACTTATTATGCTCACGCCTGCTATGTATGTATGTATTCCTGTAGAGCAAGTAAAGGTGAATGACATATTATAAAAGATAAATATACATAACAAATTATAGTACCTGATCCCAAACTCTTTTTATTACCCCACACGGATTAAGAACGTTTCAACCTGTAGGTCAATATCCCACCAGGACTTTGTCCTCAATGATTCAGGACCAACACATGGTGGGACATATTTGAGCGGGACATTTTGTCATTAAATTGGTAAAGGGGACCATCTAGTGGGCATTTAGCATAGTGCGTGAGCGCATGGTTTTGATGTGAACCCAAATAACATGCCAACCGCGTCACACAAACAGCTGCCCTCTAGAGGGGCACATCTGGAGCAGTCTCAGCTGACAGCTGTGATAAATGTGTCCTCGATTCATTCACAGCATGCCGTGCCTTTCCCCCAGCTACATGCTGTACGTTGCATCATACGAGGGACAGACAGTGTGATGATGCACTTGCGCCCTCTCGTGGGTGAAACATGCACTACTTTAAACATCTTTCCTTTTTCACAATTAGTTTTTTTCAATTGCTTAAGCACAATTTTGAAAACAGGGCCCAGTTTGTCAAAACAATTAACACAACCCTACACCAAAGTAGCACAACACTTCAGCTCATTTGCAAAATGGAATACTTTTGTCAAAACTATACACAATTTTATAAAAACAATATTTTGTTACCAGACGAAACACACACATTTCATATGACTTCAATCTTTTTGAACCAGTTACACACTGCTGCTGCTAACCTAAAACACTTTTAGCAAGTCTAATTCTCCGTTTTTAGAGTACTGTAAATGAAGTACACAGAAAGTGCAAAAGTTCACTAAACACATGCAAGACCAATGCTGCAGACTGAGGAAAATATCATTTATTTCTCTCCATATACCCAAATCAATCAACATGGAGAATCACAACAACACATGTCCCAGTTGTCATGCTACAACAGCAGAGTGCACACACACCCCAAAGGTGCTATTGCACATGTATATCCAATCTAAATCAACATAATATAAGCAAATAGCATTCTGCTACAGATAGTAAGTCCCAATTTCAAAAGAAACTGGGATTAACTGCTTGATCTTTCATTAGTTAATGAATTGTTCTAACATTGCAAATTACATTTTTGGTTGTGGTCTTGAAGATTTTGAAGAGAGGATTGATGATCCATTTTAAGGTTGCGACAGTGGAAATAATAGGACTTCTTTGTTGTCAGTCAAAGTCTCTCATATGTAATTTCCTCGCTCCGCCTTATTTCAGCTCTTATTTCTCCCCTGGGGGCCGAGGAGGGATGTCTGAGGAGTCATGAGCCGCCTTGCAGAAGTGTTTTACCAGCTGACACCCCCCCATTCCCCCATCATTACAACTGATGGAAACACTGACAAGACACTTATTACATAATTTATAATTTCCATTCAATCACATGAGGCCGGCATCAGATTTGATGAGTTACATCATTTGAATTTCCAGCCAAACATTCAGCCTAATGAATGAATATGTTAAAAAATAACCGTAATCATATCCAGGATTATCTGAAAAGGATTATCAGAATCAGAATTTCCAAACACACGGATGCATACAAACACAATCTGCCAGTGGAAGTCGGTCGTGTGATTATAAGATGGAGGCGGATCGCAGTAAAATGAATACTCAATGCAGGAGATAAAACAGCTCCACCCAGGTAGCGATGAGAAATGTTTGTGCTTATTAGCTACTATTCAGAAAGCAGGAAGCAAGTGAGGGAGACAGGGTGCAAAGACACCTGGGATGCCAAATGGACAGGACTGTAAAGGACTGTACTTCTACAGTGCTTTGAGTGGTGAGTGCTTTGAGTTATCAGTTGTGTTATCATTCATACATTTGATGCTAGCGGCTCCCGCACACAGCACCACCTGCCCATCATTAACGAAAATTCACACACCATGAGCACAGCAACGGGAGCTTTGGGTGCGTCCTGCCCGCTTCAAGATTTCAGAATTGATTTCATAGTTACGTTTTCTTTGCCCATTTAAAATGGGAAAAAGAAAGCTGTAATGCATGTGCACGGGTACACGTACCACTGCTAGGATATAAATGATGGCATTCAAGAATAGTGACTAATTTATGAGCTGTCAAAACATGAGGTGAATCTGTGATGACCTAAGTTCTTTTTTAACTTCTTTACTCCAGTGTCTTTCCCTTTGTCATTGGCTTACACTGATACTCATTATACAATATCGGCATAACACACACAAGGAAGGTGAGCAGCACGGGGAGGACCACAGTCAGTCATTCAGGAAGACCTCACGAGGATTTGGGGTATCATATCCCTTTGTTATCAGCTCTTGGCCTGTGACAGGAAGTGGCGTTCTCTCATGTAGACCGTGTGCGCACACAGCTCTCAATTAACATTTCGATAAGCCACGTATGGATGAATACTGAACATGTAACCTCGAGGACATCGCTGTAATAACAGACTTGGTAGATGGGATCACTGTAATTTTCTCAAGGTTTATGCTACAACAGCAGCTGAACCGCTGAACTTTCCATCACTTTTTCAGTGTTGCTTTTCTTGGCAATTTGCCTTCAACCTTTTTAATGACTGTATTTATTTAGTTGTTCTAAAGTTTCACTCTGCAGAAAAAAACCCCACTGCAATAACAAGCAATGTTCAAAAATGTTTGACTTTGTCTTAAGTTCCTTCTGTGTTATATAATTAAATCCGTTCCACAGCAAGGAAATTACAAGCTGCATCAGGCTGAATAAAACACACAATGTAGAAGTAAAGGGCTGTGCAGACAGTGACAAAGGGAAAAACTAAATAAGGAAATAAAAACACATTTCACCATGGTTTTCAAATATTACTGGAATCGTCAAACATTGAGTCTTCACCAAACATTCAGATTATAAAGATGAATACTAATGTGAAAAACAATTCCCTGGCATGCATGCTTTTAAAACACATGTTGACCTATCGGCTTGAATTGATTCATGTGTCACCAAATAAAAAAGAAAAAGTAAAGGCTGCTGTGCATTGCAGCTCGATACTCTGAATCAGTCCTGATGAGATCCAAGATGCTTCTTTTGTTATTGTCGGCAAAGGGCAAATACAAGCACAATCACAATCTCAAACAGGAAGCTACATTCACCATCTTCCTTTGTGAACAATCTTGCAGCTAGGATTATGATGAGCCAGTCCAGTATATTTTTGTAACCATGACGACGAAAGTCTCATGTTAGTCCAACGTGGTCTTTCTGTCAACATTTTATTAATGTGAGGAACATTTTGTTCCTCACATTAATCAACCCTCAGCTTTTCCACATAATTCAGATGTTTATTTAAATGTTTGGTTTGCACACGTTTTCTTAAAGCATGCCTCATACTCTTAGAACTCTACACACATTTTCTAAAAACAAACACACACAATGGGCAAAACCCCTCAATACTCCTGCAAAATGAAACTTTACATTAAAAAACAATGTTATTTCTTCTCAAAATGTTTTTTTGTTTTCAAATGACACACACAGACCATCATATGAGTAGACATTTTTAAGAACCAGTTAAACACTGATGTGCTCAAAGTAAAACATGATGAATAGAAAACACTTCTCCATTCATCATAGTGACCTTTTTTCTTTGTTCCGTGTTACACTTACTACAGACAGTACACACTGTACATACGTGAGTTGTAAAATATTTTAGAATATTGTTTTTATACTCGCAACTCAAATACGCGGTAACAAATATATTTTCTCAACAAAAACAATGTACACAGTATACCTCCCAACCAACACAAATTTGTACATAAAGTGGTCTACATACAAAACAAAATAATTTACTGTATTCCGTTACAGTAAAAAAATAAAAAGCATCAACTGCTACGTCTCCACATGAGTCTTCCACAGCTTGGAGAAGGGCTGTGTGCGTTTGTGGACTCGGTCATACACTTTCCATCTCCGATCTCTGATCGCTAATTGTAACACTGTGTGACAGGTGTTTGCCCATGTGACGAGTCAGTGTGCATAGGAGGGAAATTGACCTTAGAATTTTGAATGACAGTGTGTTCCTTGTGAAAACAAGATTTTCCTTCATGAAAATTGTGCCAAATGCAGAGAATTGTGTGTAGTGTTTTGAAAAAAGTGTGTTTTAGAACGAGAATTTGAGTGTAAAGCAGGAATTGTGCTTGTAGTTTAGCAGAATTGGTTCAGGGGGTTGGTGCGCGAGTTACATGTTGTGGTAATTGTGTGTCAAGTACCAGAATTTGTGTGTAAACAATCGAGAAAAACTGTAATGTTCCCAGTTGGTACATTAATAAGTCTGCCAATCAGGGATTTTGCCGATTCTAGAAAACAAAGATGCAGTCGTATCAGGGCATTTGGATTTGTCATCATCCTCGTACAGCTACTGGCCAAACACTCTAAGCGGAGACCCTGCTGCTGGTCCGTCAAGGAAGGATCCATTTGAAGGCTATATTCACGATGCCAAACTGATTTTGTCATCGTTCCTCTTCTGAATAAGTCGGCACTGACATGGAATGTAGGAGGAGTCACATAGAAGCAGCAAAGTGTAACAAAAAACAAGTGCGACAAGGTGGACAGAGTCAAGTTGAAATTTTGGCAATGCCAAGTATATTTATTTAATTTATATAGCGCCTTTCAAGATACCCAAGGTCGCTTTACAAGAGTGGTAGTAGGGGGGTAGGGGAGGGAGAGGGTTTAGGGAGGATAGGCAAGAGAGAAGAGGTGTGTTTTGAGGTGCTTTTGGAACTGTGGCAGAGAAGTGGCAGAACGGATAGGAGGGGGCAGGGTGTTCCAGAGGGTAGGGGCAATTGCACAGAAAGCCCTGTCAACAAAGGTCTTGAGTCTGGTGCGGGGAGTGGAGAGTAAGTCCTTGCTGGTGGAGCGCAGGGACCATGACTGGGTGTACGGGTGGAGGTGGTCAGTGATGTACTTGGGTGCCAGTGAGTGAAGTGATTTGTAGGTGAGGAGGAGGATTTTGTAGCTGATGCGTTGTTTGATTGGCAACCAGTGGAGTTTCTTGAGGATGGGGGTGATGTGCTGCCAGGGTTTGGTGTGGGTTAACACCCTGGCAGCTGAGTTCTGGACATACTGCAATCTGTCTAGGGCTTTGTTGGGCAGCCCAGACAGGACACCATTGCAGTAGTCCAGGCGGGAGGTGACGAATGCATGAATGAGGGTTTCAGTGACTGAGTCAGTGAGTGACGGCCGGAGTCTTGAAATGTTACAGAGGTGAAAGAAGGCTGATTTGGAGATGCTCTGGATGTGGAAACTGAATGAGAGTGTGGGGTCCACAATGACGCCCAGGATCCGCACTTTGGGTGATGGGGAGGTGGGACAGCAGTCGATGACCAGGGTGAGGTCTCCAACCTTCCTGAGCAGTGGTGCTGGGGCCACCACCATGAGCTCTGTCTTGTTGGTATGGAGTTTCAGGAGGTTGTTGGTCATCCAGGTTTTGATATCATGCAGACAGTTGAGTTGTATTGGTGGGAGTTGAGAGGAGGGCTTGGTGCTGACATACAGTTGGGTGTCGTCTGCATAACAGTGGAAATTGAGTCCATGGTTGCGGATGATCTGACCAAGGGGGAGCAAGTAGATGGTAAAGAGGAGGGGGCCAAGGACAAATCCCTGGGCGACGCCGTGGTTAACTGTTGCAGTGGTGGAGTAGGAGCCTTGCAGAGTGATGTATTGTTTTCGGTTGGAGAGGTAGGACTGGAACCAGGAGAGAGCAGTGTCGGTAAAGCCAATGAGCACGGAGAGATGGGAGAGGAGGATGGAGTGGGAAACGGTATCGAAGGCAGCAGAGAGGTCAAGGAGGATGAGGATGGAAACAAGACCGTTGTCTGCAGCAATCAGGAGGTCATTTGTTATTTTGATGAGGGCGGTTTCAGTGCTATAATGGGGTCTGAAGCCTGATTGGAGAGGTTCAAAGAGCTCATGGTGGGACATGTGATGTTGTAGCTGGGCAGCCACTGCTCGTTCCAAGATCTTACTCAGGAACGGAAGGTTGGAGATCGGACGGTAGTTGTTGGGGTCATCTGGGTCCAGGCCTGTCTTTTTAAGTGTTGGGGTCACGGCCGCCAGCTTAAAGCTGGAGGGTACCACACCCGAGCCGAGTGAGGCGTTGATGGCAACCACCGGGGGGCAGATGGTGGGGAGACAGGCCTTCACAAGGGTCGTGGGTAGTGGATCCAGACTGCAGGATGAGGTCCTGGCTTTGGACAGAAGGTCGAGGACTTGATCAGCATCCAGCAGAGAGAAGGTGGAGAAGCGGCGCTGTGGTGGGCAGGCAGAAGGATGATACATGTCCAGCCGAGGTAGTGTGGCCGGCGGGGAGGGTGTAGATACCTGGAGCTGCTGGCCACTTTTTGTTGGAATAAGTCCAGGAACCTGGAGCAGAGGTCAGCAGCATCAGAGGGTTGCGGAGCGTCGGGAGGGTCAAGAAGGCGGTTGATGGTGGAGAAAAGCATTTTCGGATGCTTTTGTTGGCTGTTGGATGTATAAATCATGAAGTCCAATAATATTAAATGCAACCGATTTGAGGCACATTTGAATACAATTTACAAAGTGTCTGGACTTAAAAATTAGAGCGAGACTTATATTTAAGTTTTTAGAAATGATTTAGCAAATGCCCTTGAAAACTTAATTCAATGGTTAAAAGTTGTCTTGTTGTGGGTGCGTGTGCATAGGTGGACTAAGGATATGGAAAGAGTTCAGTCTTGGAGTTGCTTGCATTGGGCAGATTCACCTCACAGCTCTGAGCCTCAACTTTTACACAGTTTGTGATTGTGACAGAAGATGAATAACACCTCGGTATCGCAGCAATAAATCCAAAAGCTCTGACAGGAGAATTTGTTATTCCTAAACATTTATTTTGTGCAAGGAAGAATGATTTCCAGGAGGTCCGAGCCGAGATGTTTGACATTTCAAGGCTTCTGGAGGATTTATCGCACTATTGATTGTGAAATCATATTGTTGTGAACATGGCAAGACCGGCTAGCTTATTATGTATAATAAAACAAACTAATTTGTCTATAAAAAATATTGACTGATGCCTCATGGTTGGATGTGAATTAATTCTTTCATTTCACAGAGGCAGCGGAGGCATTTCACTCCTCGAGTCCACTCTGCCTGGAGGGCCACGAGTCTGACATCAAGACTTTGGGGCCTTTTAATGGAGACTACACGTTAGAGCACAGAGGTGAGACACCGACCTGATAGTAACGATTTATTACCCGCTGCTTCTCTTCAGAACCAGCTAATGAAATACACATTGATTTTAAAGCAGGATCCAATTCTAAATGCCAATTAGAGAAGGAAAAATGATGGTAGAGGTTAAAGAGGTTAGAAAAAGCAACGCTTAAAAGAAGCTCTGACATTGAACTGCTCTTTTGCGCCCGCGGCCACAGCAGATGGCAATGTTGTGCCATCTCTGCTGTGAGAGGGCACGACGGGGAGAGCAGGCGGTAGATGGCAGTCGGGGTCCCCCACACTGTGGGCATGGCGTATTTGTTGTGAAGACAGTCCCAGAATGATGGAGGGGGGAGGGGGGGGGGGGGGGGGTGGAGGTGGGGGGCTTGACTCCATCTCCAGAAACACAGGATGGCAGCAAGAGAACAATGTCACAGTCAGAGATGGCATATACTTGCCACGTTGTTGGTGAGGGAGGGGGGGGGGGGGGGTGTGGAGTGAGGGCCTGGAGGTCGGACAGAAGGGCAGAGTGCGTGAACGACAGAGATGAAAGGGGCTGGAGCACTTGAGACAGAGGGGACATCTGCACAGGGTCGCTTTCATACCAATCAGGATTGTGTGTGGGTGGGCGAGGATTCACTCGGCACAGTTGTGGGCCCCCCGCCTTGAACCACTTTATCCACAGGCTTACGTGGGAACTCAATTTAATTGCAATATTAATGCCCTTGATTACATCTTTTCTTTTGCATGCTTGATTTTCCCCCCTGACCCACCTCTCTCTCCCCCCTCATGCCACCCCTGCCACTCACTGTGAGATCTACAGTCCATGATGTGCATTAGAATTCATCTGCATAGGGACAGTGCAAAGACAGCGTCAAATAAAAAGGCTGAAAACAATCATAACTCTCTCTCTCACTGTGTGTCTCAGCTCGGGTGGATTACCGCGCCCCGGGCACTCGTTTCATTTCCATGAACGCCACACGCTGACGCTATTGTGCAATTAACCAAATGACCCTTTAATCACGTCATCTTGCTGTTTGCATATCGCAGACCAAAACATGAAAGTGATCGCTCATTTCAGCCAATCCCCCAAAAGCAAATATAATGGAAACCTAATGGACTGGGTAAAATGTCCTTATATTGCACCCTGCGCACGTTGAATAGAGGCCGCTCCTAAAGAGAGATATAATCACTGTGGACAAAACTCTAAATACCTCGCTGAGAACATTTCACAGCTGTAATTGAATCCTCACGTTGCATTTCTTGTTCTGCATGTGTGCTAGTTAAACAACGGGCACAAGTCGATAAAGGCGTGGCGCCTCCGCGTTGGTGTGCGCGGCGTCCTAAAGTCGGCCATCTATTCTCATTAAGTGCCGTCGGTACGGACCATTAACCAGGCGAGAGAATAATCACCTCCCCTGAGAGATGACCTGCTTGCTGCACAGGTATGGGTTAATAGATAAGACCCACCTTGGTGACACAACCTTCACACAGACACATGTTTCCATCTCTTTGTGTGGTCTACACCAAAGAACAAAAACACATTTCCCTAAAATGGGCAAACAATTGTGACCATTTGTTTCCGTGAACATGTGTTGTGATGTGATTGATGTTGTGCCACTTTGGCGGGAAGATTTTGCCCGGCAGGCAAATAAAGTAAATTAAGTTCCCACCAATGAAATGTTCTTCAGCCAAGGCGATTTGATCACAGCTCAATTCTCGGAAGTGAATAAATATTGCATAGCTCTCTTTTCTTCATAATGTATGAAGGGGGTCAAGACGAGACCACCCTCTTGAGATGAATACTGGACTCCCAGCTCGGTGTTCGGCCGACTTCTGAATGTTGTTGACTGCTGTAAAAGAAGTGAAGCTTTAAATAAACCATAAAAATACATAACTTGAACTTTACAGTTTGGGCTGTAGAGATCATTCCACTGTGTAGCACGGCATCACCAGCAGTACCAAAAACAAAAGACGTTAATTACATCACATATTTGTATTATCGGATTACATTATTGATGATTTCATGTTTTCATCACTTCAATGTTACGTGGCGTAACGGTGGAGCTCCCTTTAATTCATTTGTATGCGTCTGAGTAACTTCAGGATTTCCTCCAGGGGATCAATAGTCTTATCATATTGTATAGTAACACATCATTATATATGTGTTAATTCAGTTTTTGTATTATTGATCGGATTCTGTGGGGTAACCGGTCAAGTCTTCCCTGTTGACAAATTAGTGGAATCATGTTTTGCCTTGGATCATTGATCACTTTGTTTAAGCAAAACCATTGGCCCTTGTTACGCGAGACACTTCTCTGAAACATCAAAGCAGTTTGTTGTGTGTAACACTGGTTGTAAAGTACAGGCATTGGACAAAAAGATCAAATGTTCTGATATAAATAATGTCTTCTATGAGTTTTTTGTGTAAATATTGTTTCTCAAAACAGTTGCCTTCTGTTATTCACTCTAAGGCCATTGCCAAGATGCTACTTTATAGTAACAGCATTGTTAATAATCTGATATTTAAACTTTAGTAGGCTATATACTGTCATTAATTAGGAAAATCATGTTAAAAGTATATTGGGGGATTCAGAACCCCTATTTACCTTAAATGCAATGATCCATAGTTTTTTTAAATGGTGCATGGACTTGTACTTTTATCCAAACACTTAAAGCAACTTTAATAGCCACCACGTGTGCACTGGTGGCAGGGGCTATTATGTAAAGGGCCACTTAGCCCATACATACACTCAAGGCAACCCTTGTACAAAGACACAGACATGGACTAGAATCACACTGCTGTTACAGCAATAATCTAAAATATTACATTACACGCGATATCAGACAAGTACTGGAAGGTGTATTTGTACGTTTGTGATTGGCTGTTTTGTAGCTCGTGCAGCAAATCCTGAAACCGGATCAACTTTTGATGGACGACCCTGCATTCAACACACTGGAGCCCTTACTGCCGCCCCCTGGTTCAAACAAGACTCAGGCTGTGTTTGTCAGAGTGAACATACCTCTTCAGGCCCCTTCCCCTACTGGACCCTTTTCAGCCGTGTTTTTGCATCATCCATACCACACGCGTCTGACAAAACAGACATTTTTCCATTTTAAATTTTTATACATATTTTTGACTCTTGGAACTTGCTTAGGGACTAATTGCAGGCTGTTCAAAATTGCATTGATTAGAGATGGACTTTTCCCAATGCTCCATTTTCTCCTTAATGTGCTGTAATTAAGTCAAGCTGATTGTGAAAAACGAAAAGGAGCAATCAAACTGACTGTTCAAATCTGTGGTTTGCACATTTGTATGCAAATGTGTTGAATATATTTGCGGGGGAGGGGATACAATAAACGCATTGCCGCTGGACAATCTGATCAATACTTGGTTTCTTTTTATAAACTTTAGAAAAAGCTTCAGCATTGCACTGAAAAAGCCACCAACAGTTTTTATGTTATTGGGAAATATATCCAATATTGGACCCTGGGTGTTACTCTAAAACTTCAACAAGCAGCAAGACAACTTTTTAGTCAAAAGCGAACATCACCTTTTGCTCCTTGATGGAACAGTACAGATGCATCACCTGATCGCTTGTGTTCAGTAAATACAATGAGCGCTACATAGCTGGAACAACGCAGTAAGGAGCATCTGGAGTCATTACATAAATTACCTAAGTAACCACTCTTCCCATGAAGTATGACGGTCAGAATATATGATTAAATAAAAGTAAACATTTCTCAGTGACATCCCTGGTCTTTGTGAGGTTGTTCAGGAAACAAGCATAAGTGAGCTAACTTCTTCCAACTGTGGCAGCACGAGTAGTCAGAATGCTACCAGGTGGCAGAACGGGGACCAACAATGCCACCCTGGGAATTTCACCAAGAGAATACTATATACACTAAAGGTCACGCAGATAAGTTTACAAAAAGGGGTGCCAAAGACATTGTCCAATGTACAAAAAGGTAAAGTTTATTATAATAAAACACCAAGATTTATAAGACAATTTAAAACACGTTCACCATCCCGATGCAATGGGAGTAATGGGGATAATAATAATAATAACAATTTCCGGCACCGTAAATTGTCGTGGAATTTCAGGTTTGTCGGAAATTGGCAGTTGGCCCCCCATGACTCCCCTCCTCCTAATTCTAGGGGAGGCTTTGACATGTAAATGAAAATGCTGTGAGCTATACAAATGCAAACCAGGGCTGCAGAGGGAGTTTTAGCCCAGGTGACATTTTTTTAAAAGGTAAGAAAATCTCTGGTACAAATAGATCAGGACTAATTATAGACTCTTACATTTTAGCTTGTATTGATTTATTTAATTTAAGTATGCTAGATTACTGTGTATGCCATTAGCTATGGCAAATGTTATGTAAAAAAGATACACTAAATACATTAGTTTCAATCTGAATCAGCAAGGTAAAATGACCATTCCATGCAAACATTAGAATGAGAATGAAGGCTCTGCAGAGATCACATTCTCCTAGAGCTCAACTAATGTGCATAGTAGCAGGAATCCAGTGACCTTTTCTTTAGTCTTACTTAAATGCACAGAGGACGTATTAACCACTACATCTCGCAGACATGGTGCTTCACAGGCACCGCGGTCTGGTCTCGCGAGTCCTTCCATGTAACAATGACCTTGTATCTGATTGGAGGATCCGGACGTTCAACTCGCGTTCAGCTCAGCGATCAACAACTTTCAGCCAGTCGAGAAGAAACTGCTGTTTGCTATCAGCGGACTGTCCCGTCAGCTGAATCACCATCCTGCCGATATGAACGAGCGGGATGGACTGACTCAAGAAGAGACGACCGCATGAAATCCCAAGGTAAGAATATGTTTGACGACTGCTAGCTAAGCTAAAAGTAGCTTAGCCTAAAACCAAAGCTAAGAGGAGCCTTAGAAAAGAACTAGTGAGCAGAACCCGCTTTATTGAAGTGTATTTTTGTAGTGTATAAGATTTAAAGAGCATGCTTTCATTCTGCGGTATAAGGAAATAGATACCATAGAATAGATACCGATTATAACTGTACATTTTGTTTTCACAGACTAGTTTCTCCTCACAATGAGGCGCTGACCTCCTATTTGCTCGGAGCAACATCTGTAAGTGACTTTTTTTTAAAAACTGTTTCTCCTTCCTTGTTTAATGTTACGGTGACTTACGTGTTGATTTTTATTCATACCACTTTCATTTAATTGTTTTCCAGCCGCCTGTAAGACGTACACGTCGGAGCTTCAGGTAAACCGCGCCAGAAAAACTGCGGGCGGAAGAGCGAAGAGTTCCGCACGAGAAGAAAGCGGGTAAGAGTTTACTTGGTGACTATTTTTCACGAGCATTGATAGATGTGTTGTGTCCATACGCATCGCACTTTATTGATTCATTGTTTTGTTTTTTTACAGCTGCTGGAATGGAGACAGCGTGTGCTCGCAGATGACGCGGTGGAACTCTGGAAGTCCGCCAGTGGAGACCTCATGTCTGTCTCTGAGTGGATTGTACGGTCGCCGTCATTTCGTAGGACGGAGCTCTCTGAACTCTGTGCGAAGCTGCAGTCCCGGTGAGGGGCGACTCCAAAGTACAGAGCCACGCACAAAATGCGTCTGCACAACGGACCTGCCTCGGAAAGAACGCCGCCAGTTACCTCCAACCCCGACGAGGCAAACGGACAGTTGTAGTTTTTGGATCATCATCTACTCATGTGTGCGCAGATCCTTGCTTTGTATATAATTGTTTGTTTTAATAAAGCTCTTTTTGCATAAACATGTTCCTGGCATTTCCATTATAAATTCATTAATGTCCTTGGTGGTAGTCTAATAATTGTTTAGTAGCCTACATAGGATAACAATGACATGAATATACAGTACAATATGAATGAATAAATAATATATATTGTATATATAAATTATTTATGAGGCTGGGTGACCAATAGCGACAGATCTGCCAACCAATCACAAGTGATTTTTCTTGTTTGAAAGTTGTGGTTTCATCCAATAAGGAGTAAGGAAACTCAAGCCAGGCCTGCCCAGGTGTGGTTTTGCTGCCAATCACAAGTGATTTTACTTGTTTGAAAGTTGTGGTTTCATCCAATAAGGAGTAAGGATACTCAGCCTGCTCCGCTCGGCAACCCGCGCGCCAGCTGATCACCACCTACGTCAGAGTCTGTTTCCGAAAATTTCCGGGACAGGCGAACGCAGCCTGTAAATTGTCGGAAATTGTCGGAAATTAGGGAGATTTTCGGGCATTTACGGGACGAAAATCCCACTTTTCATGCCGTGCTATCAACACTCAGAGGTTCAAGGCATCGGCTGAATTTTCATTCAGTGAAGAGCACATTGAAAACTCCCCCAGAAGAGCCAGACAACAACGAACTGGAACCACACTTCAAACGCTTAACTCTATAGAAGAGATTTCTGTAAGTTAAGTCTTAACCTTTTAGGCTGATCACGTCTGCTATAAGTCTGACAGGCGTGGTACTTTCTATTAGGGTATAGAGAGAAAGACCGAATTACCCACAATGCCTAAATGACAGCTTCCACGGATTGTGATGTTCTTGCATTTAACAAGAACCACTACACTGATTATCCACCTCTTGATGTTTGAGTAAGAAGATAAGCGGTAGATGTGTGTGTGTGTGTGCAATATGTTATTATCCAGTAAAATATTAACTATTTAATTGTTGTTACTGTATCCAACCTCCTCTTACTTTATAAAACCGTTATAAAGCTAATGCAGTCTGATGTAATACAGCTTCTCCTCTTCACCTGCTTTAAAAATAATGCAACAACTCTGATCTGATCCATTGAGTTATTTTGCCTTCACTCTGGACTTCAATATTCATATATATAATCATTTATAATTTTAAATGAAAACGAAGCTAAAGCTTGATATTAGAAAAAAACGGTCAACGGTCAAGACCTGTATTAAAAGATATTAGCAAGACAGCTGAGGTGGTGACATCATCAAGTCAGCTGCTCTTCCAATTGCAGAAATGACCGGTCTCCGTTTTCTCCTACCTGTGGACTATCTATGGACGGACTTCCGCCCATTGCGAAGTTCATTCAGCGGAGCGGAAGTCCGTCCATAGACAATGAATGGGAATTGTTTATGGGATTTTACATAAAGATCCCCAGGTGCCATGCACATGTCCCAAAAGACCCATTTTCAGTTTGGCCTGACCTCCATACAGCAAGAGGTCCGTTAAAGTTGAGCCGTCTCTACGGTCTCCCGGATTGACAGAGTCTTTGCACCGCACCACAGCGCCGAGTGGCCAAAGATATATATGACACCCACTTCTATCACCAGCCAACTTCTGGTCATTTTCAGGTTATAATATAATATAATATATTTTCAGGTTATTTTCAGGTTTAAAAGCCAACTATTAATAGTCACATGATAATTCCACTTCAGGCAGATAGTACACTTCCCCAAGGTGTGATTTGGTGATTAACCAGCACATTCTGATGTACGATGCCAAAATAATTTTTAAAATACCATACAGGAGCCATGTTCCTTCAAAATCTCTTTCACCAGACGACTTTCACGATGCTTCCACTCGCCGCCGTTAATCCAATTCCAATAATATTTACAGTCAAGCAATATCAAGGTCTTAAGTATGAGGTACCAACTGTTGAGAGGCGTCAACCTGTGAGGAACCAGGTGTTAAGTAAAAAAAACTAAACTTTCTGTTCCCACCAAGTGGCGCTATGACTAATTTTAAAAATGATCATGTGGATGTCTACAGGGTGAAAAGTTTCTGAAATCTGAGACATATGGAGCAGATTAGATAAAATACGGTCAAGTTACAACAACTTCAATTTTTACGCCAAATGGTGGTTCTTAAAAAATGCTCCCTACACATATAGTTTGTAAATTCTTCCGGCAAAATGGAAGTATTAGAGCCCAAGGTCTTAATGAAAACGATGCCGCGTCGGTTAAAAGAATCGGGTTTAATCCCTAGAAGGAGATGTCTTTTCTACAACCCCAAGAAATCATGAAAATAGGCCAAAAATAGCCCCAAAAGGCAGATTTTCAATGATTAACTGCAGCGCCCCCTATTCTTCAAACATTCTCAAAAATTAGGGTGTGTTCAGAGGTTCAATGTCTACATATGTTACATATTTTGTTGAGGGCAGGCCAAGTTATTTGGAAATTAGGAATCTTGCCAGATTAAGCCACACCCATTGCGAAGTTCATTGGCCAATATCTTCTAGAAAACATTGAGATACTAACACGACAGGATCAGGGGGACATTGAACCAATAATTCGTGGAAGGTTTTGTCCAAATCCGACTGAGCGTTCAGGAGAAATGGACAAAAAGGGTTAGCATGTTTTTCACAAAATTCAAAATGGCGGAAAATCTAGTTAGGTGCATTTGCATACCATGATTGACTTTTTTGTAGAGCATGTGGAAGAGCACATGTTTGCCAATTTTCAAGTCGATCGGACATTCGGGGCGGAAACTGGCCTAGTAGGGTACTTTTCACTTTTCTAGGGGGGCGCTATAGAGACATTTCTTTACACCCAATAGGGAGACCCCAAGATTATCAAATTTTTTAACAGTCTTTATCTTCATGCCAAATTTAACAACTTTTTGAACATGATAAAGCCCCCAAAAAGGCCCTTAAAGTGTGAGAAGTATAATAATAATAATAATTCCATCAATTACAATAGGTTCCTCTCTGACGAAGTCGTAGCGAGGACCCTAATAATAATTCCATCAAATACAATAGGTTCCTCTCCGACAAAGTCGTTTCGAGGACCCTAAAAAAAGGTCTCAGTCATTGCCAGGTGTTTTTTTGTATCTATTTTTTTGTATGTAGCTTTTTCTTATAGTCTCATTGAGCTACCCAACAATTGACAGGTTTTTCTCAAAAAAATAAGACATTGATATCTTCTCAATGTGTTATGCTCTGTGAGCTTGATCGAATCACACACCTATGGCCCCAAACATACTCTTATTATTTTACCCCCCCGTGGTTCAGAGATGCCATTCCTCACCTTACGGTTTGAATTTCTCATCTGTCTTAGGGGAACATTAAAGCAGGCAGAGCATGGAATTTCCTTTTTGTTGTGCACATTGGATTTGTGTTTTAGCAAGATAAACTGGCAGTCTGCTGCGGTACTAGAAAGGTACTGTTTTTGTGTCTCAGCTTCTACAGTTCTTGTCAATTCTTTTATCCTTCTTTTCCAGTGTCCGGTCTTTATCTTGGCCCAGAACTGTCAGTAGATAACTTTTTATTGTTAGATATTAGGTATTGTTAGACCTAAACCCCATTTTCCAGTGATTTTTTTAATTGGCTCAGTATGGCTTGATGACACTAACAACAAACACTATGGGCAGCTCTTCATCAATGAGCGCCGCATCCAAGTTCTTCTTTTAACCCCTGCACAGCTCAGAATGCTATATTAGGGGTCTGGCAACCGGAAACGTTTTTAGTCATATGACTTGTTGACAGAAGTCAGGGGTCGAAACAGAACTGAGAGTTGGAGAGAGGAGTGCCGATGTTCTCAAAGATTCTTTTTGTCACAGTCCAGGGGATTTTCTTAAAGATTTTAATTCTCAGGGCAGAATATTATTACTCAAATAGAGAGACAGAATTATTTAGACACAATGACAGCTTTCTTCATGTCTTTGGACACTCCATGTAATAATCTCAGCAGGTCACTGGCGCATTCAACACTCATTTACTCCAAGTGTCGACGGGAGCACTTGAAAACATGCCCTTTATTGCTACTCTTTTCTTTATCAACAAAGTGTCGTAGATGTCAGGAGCACATTTACGTCGAGTGATTTAAAAAAAAAAACATTTTACTTGATGATTACAACACTGATTTTAAAATTAGAGAGGGCAAATGTAAGTGGGATTATAATGTTGAAATGTTGACTAAAAGTAGAAGGTTAATCGGAATTACCGTAGTGTTACCGTGGTCTGTAAAGTGGCTGCTTCGATCACCATGCTAAAAGAGTTTATACGCCAACATGTTATCAGTTTTCTTCAGCTAATTTACATCACACAGGAATAACTTATCACACGTTCCCCCGATTGGTTCTGCACATGCGCAACTCTCAGATGAGACATCATTGATTTCAGACGCAGCGATAGCTCTTTATTCCGGAGGCCGATGAGGGAAGTGACTGTGGCGGCCGAAAGCGCAGCCAGCAAAATGTGAGCAATTTGGCAATATTTTACACTGGATAAATTCAATTCAATTTATTTTATAGCCCATAATCACAAATTTGCTGCAGTAAGTCACACTGGCATAGTCTGCACACACTTTTTTTACATTTACGAAGCCCATCTGGAGCGTCCGTGTCCTCCCTCGTTCTCCTGGTTCCACTCCCGATTGCGTTATATAAGCTATAGGTCTCAATTCGCCAGCTACATGAGAGCACATTTGTCAACCGCGCAAGTCACTTTGGATGCGACTCAGCTGGAGTTGTCTTAAATGTAAGTAATAGAATCCAACCAAATATCTACCGATAGAAATGTAATACATACATCACTAAGTCTCTGAGGCTCATTAAGCCACTCCCCTTTTATCCTACAACTGAGCCCTCCCACACCCCTCCACATGTAGTTTCGAAGTCAAGAACTTTGCAAATTGTTGGATCAGAGACATAAAGTCCACACACGTGCACTTAATTCCTTCACACATACTAAAACAGAAGACCTATTCTCATTGTTTCATTCAGCGGCGTAAATGACGAGCTCTGTGCTGAAGCATACCTGGTGCGTCTTCCGTGGAGCTCCGTTATAGAGACTGAAACTGCCACCACAGTCCTTTCAGAACTAACTGCACTTGCTGCCTTTGTCGCAGTAGAAGTCTAAGTCACAATCGCAACAGCATTGTTCCGTAATGTCTTTTTAATGGCTTTCGGAGAACAGTGGTCTCTGCTACAGAAGCTGCACCGCGCTACAGTTACTCAAACAGTATTTGTTAGCAGGACAGATTCGTTGCCGTTTTTGCTCACTTTGGGGGATTTGTTAATAACGAGTTATTTATCCTTTTAGCAGAATCATGCGGCTCTGAACGCACCAGACCAAAATGCGAACCATCGCATTTGGGAATGACCCGCACTACTGGAGAAATAATGACATCTCATTCAAGCACATTGGAGCTGTCAGTCCTGAGGGTGTGTGACTAAAGCAAGATGGAGGCCCCGACAATCAATACCTCACTCCGTATGAAGCAATAGGCATTAAATACTCCTCTTTCTGCTCCCCTAGGAAAAGAGCAAACTTATCAATCAAAACCCAATCAGCCACGTTATATTTGTAACCCTGAAGCTGCATCCCAGCTGTCCCGTAAGTCTGAACTTTGATTTATTTTATTCCTGAGTGTATAATTATAAATAATTAGCATCCGTATATTTTGTTTGTGGACGCCTGAATGACCTTGGTGAAGGTTGGGAGTGAACAGGGGAGACCCTGTATGGATTTGGCTGGGAGGATTCTGGACGAGTTTATGAAAAGGTATCTTGTAAATGGATGTCGACGGTGCAGGGGGCATTCATCAAGAAAACAAGACATATGAGCACCGAAACCACAGTTAGGGCTGGAATGAATCCCATAGAAACAAATCTAATCCAAGCACTGCCGAAGAAGCCATTTATAACGTTAAGATCACAACATGAACCCAGAGAGGGGAGCGCCAGGGGGAGGAGAGAGAGGGAGGGAGGCAGAAGGGTAACAATTGAATAAATGAATGTATACACTGTGCTGTGAAAATAGTCTTTTGGGGGCATCACTCTGCCGCCCCATTGTTGAACAATGAGGACAACAAGACTTTGAAAGGGAATCATACCAGTATTAAGGGCTTGCTGTCCCTGAAACTCCAAATTCCTATTGATTTCCTCTCATTTGCCAACCACATCCTCACATCATCCTCAGACAACCGCTCCTTTGGGGGCATGGGGCGGGTTCCCACTGACTGATGACAGCACGCTCCCTCTTCCACGGCGGGTTTTGAACCAACCAAATGGAACCTTTGAAAACGGAATAGAAGTTGATCAAGAGCTGCAACTGTGCTGAATTCATCCCTCAACTCGTCTAAATGGATTTGACTAAAAGAATCTGTAGTCGGAAAAAATGACTAAGTGGTTCAGCTGTCCAAATCTAACCACAAGACTGGGGACAAAATGCTGTATATAATCCCAGTGACATGACGCTACACTATTATTTATACCTTCCAAGGACAGAAGACTGCCTCTGAGGTTTTAGACAAGGTCTCATCAATCACCAACGGCAATAAATAAAACACAGATGATCAAGGGCAGCTTTGAACAAACCGCAACATTTAGGATGTGTTTTTTGCCGAATGTCGTCCTCCAAAACAGATTTTTTTTTTCTTTCTCCACCCAAAGTGGCTTTGTCTCCATCACTGATGCAAGCTTGTGTTCTGATTGAAAGCCCTGTCAAATTGTGAAAACATGCCTCGATTGGGAATCGAGTCTGCTTCACATAACCAACAGCAATTCATCACCTTGTTTGAACAAATCCCTGATCTGTAGGATAACTCTGGACATCCTGATTTGATATTTGGAGGACACTCAGTTTACTCGGGGTTGTTACACGTTATTGAATCAAACAGCAGGCTTGGATAATAGCACAAAGGTCAACAATAAGTCCTGGTAAGTAAAATGTTCTGGTGAATAGAACAAGAGGCACAATGTTTCATCCTGTTTTCTTCAAATCTAATTCCGATACAAGCACACACGCCACAATTTTATTTTATCCTTCTTCTCAACTAATGAAAATTGGCCATCATGTAATAATCCACCTATAAGTGCACATGGCTCGCTTCACAGCAGACTGAGCAGCAGTTTCTCACTTCAGAGATCACACCCACCTTGGGCTTCTCCATCATTACTGCTCTCCCGGGCCAAATGTGGAGCTCTCTCTAGGAGATTCCTGTGTAATCCCAGATCAAAAGGTCCAGGGAAACAAGCACACTTTCTTTAAACCCATTTTTCTTTATCTTCCTCTCGCAGGTTAGCTCTGTCAGCGCACATGAAAAGCTGGACCTTGCAATGATAGCGCTTATACCCCACTTATTTAACACCAGAGAAAAATCTCAAGCAAAAATAGGAGGCAACAAGAAAAATGTTTCCCCATTCTGTCAGGAACGGGGTGATCGGGAGGCAGAGGCAGGACTCAAGCGCAGAGTTTCAAAACCAAAAGAACTTTAATAGTAAAATTCAAAAAGGGGCAAAATGCATACGAGGACCAGGAACACACAAGCAGAACAGACTAAAATCACACGAACAAACTACATGCAATGAGTGGCACCACACACATGACTTAAAGGGCCCATATTATGGAAAAATCACTTTTTCTGGGATTTGGGGTGTTGTTGTGTGTCTCTGGTGCTTCCACACGCATACAAACTTGGAAGAAAATTGTTGTTCCGATTCCGATACTAGTATCGGAAAAGCCTCCGATACTGCCGAAATGCTGGCATTGGGTATCGGCGAGTACTGGAGTCAAGGCTCCGATCCGATACCACGTACCGTGTCTCTTCTTCGCCGCTTTAAAAAAAAGTTGCGCTAACGTTAGCTCAGGAGCGGGCGTTAGCTAACGTCAGGCGCAGATAACGTTAGCGCATCATGTCAGCGGTTTGGCAGTACTTTACAGTGGCTTTTCCCACCAGTAAGACGCCGACATGCAACGAGTGCAAAGAAGCAATTTCGAGGGGTGGCACGAGTGCAAATTTCAACAACAGCAACTTAAGAGCACGACAAATTTACCAAAGTTAAGGGGACACTGGTATCGGTACTCGGTATCGGCAGATACCCACAGAAAATCCATACATGCTGTTTTGAGTGAGATATGGGTTTCTGAATTGATCCTGCCTTCAGCCTCTGAACGAGCTGTTAAAAATCCTCAAGGTTTTCTATGTCACAAACCAAGATATTTGAATAATCCACCCCCTCCAGTCCCGTTTTCCAATCACAGCCCGCCGGCGCCGCTTGTTCATAAACATACACCATGACTCAATAAAAAACACAGTAAATATAAAAAAAATAATGACACATCCTAATCTAACTTCTGCCCAGATTTAGCGTGTTGCGGGGTTTCCTCGAGTCTCATTTAAGCCGATCCTCGGCCCTGCGTTGCGGGGATCGTTTGGGGATTACGAGGACTGTTAGGTGTCTGAGCTGTAACCGAGGGGGTACAGGAAGCTTTCTTTCTTCTTGAGGTTTGGTCTGGGATGAGTAGAGTTAGAGAGGCCTAACTGCTGAAAGCTGAAGGGCCTCAATCCATAATCCTATCATCGACGCCAGTCCATTTGGAAAGGTTGATGTGAGGACAGACTGAGGTCTTAATCTTCCTCTGGCAAAGCCAGTCCGGGAAAAAAAATGTTTTAGAGTGGGACCTTACAGCCCACAGCACAGGGACCCCTGTGGACCCCCAATCAGAGCTCAGGGCTGTTTCATCAGGAGAGAGAAATGACACCCAGGTGTGAAAACAAATTCCTTGTAGGGGTTTTAAGTCCAGCAGCAGCAATGCATTGACAAGTCAGCCTTGGTTTTTGCGCTACGGTGGGAGCCCAACCATGATTTACACCAACAGTCGAGTTTGAGTCTAATCAAATAACAAATGTGACTCGTCGAAGCCGCACTTACTGCACCGCAAATGGTTTGAATTATATTTTTATATGTATTTTTTTAACTTGCGCATTAACGCTATCAGCAATGTTCCTCTAATATTGTTCTTGTGGGGATCTGTGTGTGCCGTTTTCTGTCTCTCCCCCTCCCCTCCTGTTTTCCCTTTGCAGGCGCACCTGCTCGCAATTATCGTCACTGCCACTATTTAGGGCTGGTCCGCGCGGCAGGCCAGCGCCGGATTATTGTTCCTGAGATCTCAACCCTCTGGTGCACGGTACTCGTCTGGCTTCCTCGCCTCTCCGCGGAACCTCCAGCCCGCCTGCACTCGGCCACCCTCTGGTGCACGGTACTCGTCTGGCTTCCTCGCCTCTCCGCGGAACCTCCAGCCCGCCTGCACTCGGCCGCCACTACGCACCGTCTACTATATAGCCAATAAAAGGACTTTTGTTCAACTACCGCTTCTCCGTGTCCGCTTTGGGGTCCCTAACACCACCACTGACCATAACAGAATAATCCGGCCAAGATGGACCCCGCCGACGCGGAAAAGTTCCGGCAGGCTCTCACGTCCCAAGGAACCCGTGTAGGAATGCACGAGAAGGCTTTGCACGAGGTTATGGAGACGCTCCAGACCCTCACCTCCAACGTGGTTCAGATCGGGGGCCGCATGGAACAGCTGGCGACTCACCTCACAACGCTCTCGGTCTCAACCTCCGCTCCGGCTCCGGATTCCGCCACAATACCTCCACCTGCTGCTTCCCCGGGCGCTCCTTCTACACCGCCGCGGGAGCCCTTCATCCCCACACCCGCCAGATTTTCAGGGCAATCAGGTACAGGCAGGGAATTTATTTATCAGTGCAATTTGGTGTTTGATCAGCAGCCGTTCACCTACCCGACGGACAAGTCCCGGATTGCTTTCGTTATGAGTCTCCTCTCAGAGAAAGCCGCTGCCTGGGCTGTTGCCCTCGCTCACAGCAATTCCCCAGTTTGCCTTTCTTTTTCGTCCTTCACTGAGGAGTTCCTTAAGACTTTCGACCACCCGCTGCGCGGCAGGGAAGCCAGCAGCCGGCTCCTGTCTTTACGCCAGGGGAGGAATTCAGTGGCGGCACACTCCGTCGATTTCCGCATTCTCGCGATAGAGAGCGGGTGGGACGACCGGGCACTTCAGGGGGTTTTCCTCAGGGGACTTAGTGACGAGGTGAGGGACGAGCTGGCCGCTCGTGATGAGACCACCTCGCTGGACGAGCTAATTTCTTTAGCGATACGGCTCGATAATCGTCTTCACGAGCGGCGCAGGGAGAGAGCCGGGAGGGGTGGCCACGCCCCCCCCGTGACCCAGACAATGAACCCCTCTTTTCGGGGGTTTGCGCCCTCCCCGATGTCACAGTCAGGCCCCAGCAGGAGCCCCCCGCAGGTCGATGCTTCCTTCCCCAACACGGAGGAACCCATGCAGCTGGGGAGAACGAGACTGACATCCAGAGAACGCCAACGCCGTCGACTCAGCGGACTCTGCATCTACTGCGGGCAGGACGGACACCTGCTGCAACACTGCCCCTCCCTACCAAAAGGGGGGGCTCATCAACCACGGGAGGAGCGTTGGTGAGCCACTCCGCTGTTGCTTCGTCTCCTCCCCGCCTGACCCTCGGGGGTACTGTTTCGTGGGCTCAGAACGCCCTGCCTGTTTCTTTGTTGGTTGACTCTGGGGCTGATGATAACTTCATGGACTCTGATTTTGCTGCCCAGTCGGGAATCCCCGCTCAGCTCCTTCCTCACCCGAGGAGAGTTTTTGCACTAGATGGTAGGATGCTTGCCTTTGTTACCCATCGCACCATTCCAGTTTCCCTGCAACTTTCTGGTAACCATCACGAGGCTATATCTTTTTTTTTGATCCCTTCTCAGAATTCCCCCTTGGTGTTGGGTCTCCCGTGGTTAAGACTACACAATCCCCACATAGATTGGGTAACCCGCTCCATCACTAATTGGAGTTTATTTTGTCATTCACTCTGTTTACACTCAGCCATTCCCTCCACATTAGCCCCCACACCACCCCCACCGAGACCAGTGGACCTCAGTTCAGTGCCCTCGGTCTACCACCACCTCCAGGAGGTGTTCAGCAAGGATCAAGCCCAAGCCCTCCCGCCCCACAGACCGTATGACTGCGGTATTGACTTGATTCCTGGCGCCCCCTACCCATCCAGCAAATTGTACAATCTGTCTAAACCCGAAAGGGATGCTATGGAGGTTTACATTACAGACTCTTTGGCCACTGGACTCATTCGCCCCTCCTCTTCGCCGCTGGGGGCAGGATTTTTTTTTGTCGAAAAGAAGGACAAGTCACTCCGCCCCTGCATTGACTTTAGGGGCTTGAATGAAATCACAATAAAGAATAAATACCCCCTCCCACTCATCGACTCTGCGTTTGGCCCCCTTCACAAGGCGACTGTCTTTACCAAGTTAGACCTTCGCAATGCTTATCATTTGGTTAGGATTAGGGCTGGGGACGAGTGGAAGACCGGGTTTAACACTCCCCTGGGACACTTCGAGTACAGGGTTATGCCTTTTGGCCTCACTAATGCCCCGGCGGTGTTCCAAACACTTGTAAACGATGTACTAAGAGATATGCTGAACTGTTTTGTTTTTGTGTACCTAGATGACATTTTGATCTTTTCCCGTGACCTCCAGGAGCACATACAACATGTGAAGATGGTGTTGAAGAGACTTCTGGAGAATAGACTTTATGTCAAGGCGGAGAAATGCGAGTTTCACGTCCCCTCTGTTAGTTTTCTGGGGTTTATTGTGGAGAAGGGGCAGCTCAAAGCCGACCCTGCCAAGATTAAGGCAGTGGCCGAATGGCCCACTCCGACATCACGTAAGCAACTTCAGAGGTTCCTCGGGTTTGCCAATTTTTACCGTAGGTTTATCCGGGACTATAGCAGAGTTGCCACACCGCTTACCCAGCTGACTTCGGTTAAGGTGCCGTTTTTATGGTCACCGGCAGCAGAGCGTGCGTTTGCTCGGTTAAGATCTTTGTTTTCCTCCGCACCGGTATTGATTCATCCTGACCCTGCTGTTCAGTTTGTTGTGGAGGTGGATGCCTCTGACTCCGGGGTGGGGGCTGTGCTCTCCCAACGCACAGCCTCCGACCACAAGATGCATCCCTGTGCCTTTTTCTCCCGCCAGCTCTCCCCGGCAGAAAGGAATTATGACGTGGGGAATCGGGAGCTGCTGGCAGTCGTGCTGGCTCTTCAGGAGTGGAGACACTGGCTTGAAGGTTCCACTCACCCATTCTTGGTTTGGTCTGACCACAGGAATTTGTCTTACCTCCGATCTGCCCGCAGGCTCAACTCGCGCCAGGCTCGATGGGCGCTGTTCCTGGGGCGATTTGACTTCACGCTCACCTACCGACCAGGGTCGAAGAACATTAAGCCAGATGCACTGTCACGCCAGTTTGCACCTCCTGTGGAGGACGAAGCCGGGAGCACCATTTTGCCACCCACCTGTGTGGTTGGAGCAGCAAGGTGGGAGATCGAAGGTGTGGTCCAGGAGGCCCTGAGAGATCAGCCAGCGCCATCGGGAGGTCCACCGAACCGGCTGTTTGTTCCCCAGGCGGTCAGGTCCCCAGTCCTCCAGTGGGGGCATTCCTCCAGGATCGCCTGCCATCCGGGTTGTCGTCGGACCCTGGCGCTCCTCCAACAGCGGTTTTGGTGGCCGTCCATGGCTGCTGATACTAAGGATTTCGTCGCTGCCTGTTCTGTCTGCGCCAGAGGCAAGGCATCCCACCAGGCTCCTGCGGGGTTGCTGCGCCCCCTACCCATCCCGCATCGCCCGTGGTCTCACATTGCAGTGGATTTTATCACGGGCCTTCCTCCCTCCGAAGGCAAGACAGTGGTACTTACCATCGTGGACCGGTTTTCGAAGGCGGCACATTTCATTCCCCTTGCGAAACTGCCGTCCGCCCTAGAGGCCGCCAACCTCCTGGTGAGTCATGTTTTTCGCCTGCATGGTATCCCGGTGGACATTGTCTCTGACAGGGGCCCGCAGTTTGCCGCCAGAACTTGGAAAGCGTTCTGCCAGGCTTTGGGGGCGTCACCCAGCCTTTCCTCTGGATACCACCCACAGACAAACGGCCAGACAGAACGGGCTAACCAGGATCTGGGGGCAACCCTACGCTGCGTAACGGCAAAACACCCGGCTTCCTGGTCTACACACCTCCCGTGGATTGAGTACGCACACAACTCCCTGATCTGCTCCGCGACAGGTATGTCCCCATTTATGGCTGCTAATGGGTATCAGCCTCCGCTCTTTCCCTCCCAGGAGACTGACGTGGCAGTGCCGTCCGTCAAGGAACACCTCCAGCGCGCTCGTCGGGTTTGGCGCGAGGCCCGGGCAGCCCTCGTCCGGACCTCTGCCCGCAACCAACGCATTGCCGACCGTCATCGCACGCCCGCGCCCGACTACCGGCCAGGGCAAATGGTTTGGTTGTCGTCTCGGGATCTGCCACTACAGACGGACTCCCGCAAACTCACCCCCAGATTCATAGGACCTTTTGCAATAGATCGGATCATTAACCCCTGTGCGGTGAGACTCAGACTTCCCCCTTCCTTGAAGATTCACCCCACTTTTCACGTTTCCCTCCTAAAGCCAGTGTCCTCAAGCCCCCTATCCCCGCCAGCCGAGCCTCCTCCTCCCACCCTGATCATTGACGACCACCCAGCCTACACGGTGAATAAGGTTCTGGACGTACGTCGGCGAGGCAGAGGGTTCCAATACCTGGTGGATTGGGACGGTTATGGGCCGGAAGAGAGACAATGGATTTCCCGGTCATTGATCCTCGATCCCTCCATACTCCGAGACTTTTACGCCCGGTTCCCGGATAAACCGGGCAGGCCTCCGGGAGGCGGCCTTTGAGGGGGGGGTACTGTGGGGATCTGTGTGTGCCGTTTTCTGTCTCTCCCCCTCCCCTCCTGTTTTCCCTTTGCAGGCGCACCTGCTCGCAATTATCGTCACTGCCACTATTTAGGGCTGGTCCGCGCGGCAGGCCAGCGCCGGATTATTGTTCCTGAGATCTTCGAAGCCGCACTTACTGCACCGCAAATGGTTTTAATTATTTTTTATATGTATTTTTTTAACTTGCGCATTAACGCTATCAGCAATGTTCCTCTATATTGTTCTCTCTGCTTTGGCAGCAGAGACGGTGTTACTGCGTGCTTGAAAAACATTTTTACATTCTTCATATTGCTGAAGAATAATTTCTTGCTCCTATGCAGAAAAATATATTTCTCTCTCTCTCTCTCTCTCTCTCTCTCTCTCTCTCCATATCGAACGTGATTGGTTGCACTCTTTTATGTGCACGCGCGCGCAGAGTAATCAGAGTTGAAGGATCAAAGCCCGGGTTGACAAACTCTGTTGATAAGCGGCGTCATTGTACCAATAAAGCCTGATTGCTTCGGTTTGGTTTTGTCGATTCTGAACCAATTCTGCAACCCTGAGTTTGTTGAACCAGCTTCATGGTACAGGCCCCAGGGAAACAGGGGTGCAAACAAAAAAAAAGTAATTGTAAACAGGCAAGGTCATTGTGTGCCGGCGTTTGTCCACAAACCTGCGGGGTAGCGCTATCGTGGCTACGTATGGATACATATAGCTGTGACATTTAAAAGATGTCATTAAAAAGGAATTTTGGATTTGGAGGATCGTGACATGCCCAAGGGTGGTTATAGAAGCAGAACAACCCCTTTTAAAGGTGTTCTCATGTTACATATCTTACCATGGTTTTAGAGTTGCCTGTTGAATGTCTGCCTGCCTTGCTATCACAAAAAATGGAAGACAAAGCGGAGGGGCTTATTGAAAAAGAGGAAAGTGAGAAGGGAAGATCAGAGAAGGAGAATCTGGCCCATGTTCACAGCTTCGTTTCATGCTCCGGATCCTTTTGAAAATCAGACTGGCTGGAGAAGTGTGTGTGTGTGTGTGTGTGTGTGTGCGTGTGTGTGCGTGCGTGCGTGCGTGTGTGTGTGTGTGTGTGTGTGTGTTTACAAGGACATAAAGAAAAGCAAAAGGAGAAATCAGATGGGAGTCTGGAGAATATGGCAAACAAACCTAATAAAACATACTCATTTTTTGCAAGTATTTTTACAGACCACCCAAAAAAGAGACAAACAGAAAATAAAACATAGGTTGACACCTGTTTGAATTACTGAACATTTGAGGATTCAGAAGATCTTCTTACTCTATACATTGTGTTTTTTAACTTCTTTTGATAATAGCCAGCTACTTCCAGTCTTTTTCATAAATGTGTCTCCTGTGTTCCCACCCACTTGTTTACAGAATGAAGTACTCATTACAGAGTGCAGTTATTTTCCGCTTCACGTGGGTAGGATTCAATGGCAAATTTGCACACCTTCCGGAAATTTCACAGTATAAAACATCTTCACCGCAGCAGGTGGTACCGCTTCCACCCGGCAGCTCACACCTCTGAGAGACAAACTGTGAACCACGACATCAGAGACACATTTGGAAGGTTATTATAGCGTATCAGAGTGTCAATTCATCCAATCAATGTAACAGCTTTTAAAGTGTTTTACATAAACCAAAGCTTTGTTTCTATTGAACCAAGGTCACAGTGAACTCTGTCTCTACTCCATTTTTATTTGGGTTCCCTACAGATTTATTTCTCCGCTGTTGATGGAATGTAAAAATAAAAGGCCAAGTTCAAGTAATTTTCAAGGTTCCATTACAGTTGGAAATAGTAAACAATATAAAATGAACCACTGGGTGCATTGATTTGTTTTAAGGATAATGACATGAACATTCCCAGAAAGTCAGAAATCTCCTTATTACCGAGAAATGTTAAAGTGATTTATAACTTTTTCCTAATATGAATTTATATTATACAATTAAAGCATTAATCATATTTGACATTTGATTGCTTTTAATCAGGAGGTCCTTGCCAATTTTTGCTCCCACGCTGCTGCAAAACAAACCTGTGAAGGTCCAATGGATATGATTCATTGTTATCCTGTAAGAAAGAAAGATTCTTTCTTTAAACTGAAAATTTCAATGAACTATTAGGTTAGTAGTCTTTAAAAGGTTTAGTCAAATCAAACTTAAAAACTACAAATTAGACCAGATGCACAGAGCGCAGGTACAGGTAAACCATATTGCAGCCCAGCATCTAAACAGGAGTGGAAATAAATAGAAATATGTTTTGGAGAAACATAAATGACGGAACAGCTTTTCAACACTGCCTTTCCTCTGTTATTTTAGAACAGCTGTGATTTTTCAGAAGTTGGCACTGAGCGAATCAACACCACCATTAGAAAGAAACAGCGTGAAGTTGAACTGCACTGCAGTCAGTTAAGCTATGTATGAGGATGTTTATCTGCCGCAGTGTGTAGGCGGCAATCCAGTAATGTGACAAAACTACACCCACGCAAGAAAACAGCATTGTTCCAACAGAGCGCATTCAAAAACATCAGACCTTCACTGCAAAGATAGGTTCAAACTTTTAAAGGAGGGAGGGCAGTTTTACTGAAAAGCAATCCAGTAAACGCTGAATAACAGACCTGTGATAATCCCCCTTTTTTTGCTGTCACGTTCAAAAATGTTTAACAACATACAGAATTGCAGACACGGTGACCTAGACTGTTACGACCCCTCATGTTGTGTGTTATATCAGAATCACAGTCACAGCACTGCAGATGGCAATGACTCTACCTGGTAGGCCAGGAGGGACTGTGCCTCATTTAACCCCGTGTCAGCACCGCATGAAGAAAGAAGGGGGCTGGTGATGTTACTCTTCTGCTTATGCAGCGCTGTGTGAGGAGTGTGACACGTCGGCGATTGTATAAGCCCTGCAGAGCGACACAGAGCCACGCCCTGTCAGTGCCTCATTGTACTGAGGTGGGACACAGAACCGTTCAAAAGAATGGCTATTTGGCTGGAATGAGTTTGTTAAAAAGTTTGCAGCACCGGCGATAAGTCCTCTCTGTGGAGCCGGAGTGCTTCAAATAGCACGTAAAAAAAACACTCACTGTGTATGGCTTCAGTGACTGGATGAAACGGCGGCAGGATAAGCTCTAACTGTAAATAAGGAGCTATCGATCGCACAGAGATGCAGGATCGGGTCCTCTCCCCACAGACCAGTGATGAAAAGAGGACCATTAATCGCGCCGTAGAAGAAGAAGGGGCTCTAGCTCCCGGGGTAGAGCGCACTATTTTCTCACTTTTCCAAGTGCTCCCTTGGTGACAAAAGTGTATATCTCGCCGGAATAGGAGGAGGCACCGTACGCCAGAGCATGTTGAGCTTGACGGAGCCCCTCTTTGGAGCAAGAATGTCGCCTTCTGTGATGCAGCTTTGCTCCAGAAGACGTGTTTAACTAGCAATCGGAGCAGAATCACGGTTGCACGGCTGTTATTTGTGCTGAGGTAAGGGAACGCCGTGGCAGTTACAAAAAAGAACTCCCACAGGGGAAACCTATTCGAAATAGGAACATGAATAAAACAGTACAGTCGTTTCCTGCAGCTGAGTTGTATTCCATAAAAAGTAAGAAAATGTAATTTTGAAGATGTGATTGACAGCTGGCAAAGACTTGTGTAGTTTGCAGTGCAGTTTGCAGAAACCTTGTGTTTCAAACAACAATCAGCATCACATTAGCTTCTAGCTGTGGTACACACGTCTGCTGATCCAGTGGATCTGGTCATGCAGGCCTCCTGCAAAGCATGTACGTGTTTATTTCCTTCCTTTTATTATACCCTCGTTACTGTGTGATGACTTGTATTACATTTCAAAATGCTCTCAGATATAATACATTTCTACGAGTAATAATGCCAATTATGTCAGGTGGCTTTGAATTGCATCCCTGGGAAATATTTGTAATTAATTTATGCCCACACACACAGACAGTTTTACTTCTTAACTTCTGGAAAAAGTTACCACCTGAGACTGGCATAGTTGCAGGCATTAACACACTATTCACACACACAACCAGATTTCTGAGCGAACATTGACGTCACAGAGCAAATGGAGATTGTAAAACAGTTTGACTTTGCAGCACAGGACTATTTTTGTGGTGCTCCCTGCTATGGCAATAAAGCACATCAGCATGAAAAACCAAGCTACATGCAGGGAGTTTTAAAAAACAATAGAAAAAGAAAATCCCCCCCCATGTGTGTTAAGTAGAAACAAACACAAGATGCACATACAGTGTAACCACGGTTACCGCTGGGGTCCAGCAGCCTTTTAACAGCAGCAGCAGAGGTGGGAAAACATCAGTGATTAGTGGGGAGTTTGCCATGTAAGTAACTTACAAAATCATTTTATTTTAGAAGCAGTGTGTTCCACTGCTGCGCATTACATGACACCAAACTAATCACGGAACGTGTTGAAACAAATACCTCCGCTCCAACAACAGCTAACAGCCATTAGTAAAACAGAAATGATTTATTGAATGATGGTGACACTGAATGGTGGCGTTCTAAATGACACTGCTAGTTTATTTATATTTGGCAATCTTCAATCAAAGTGTTACCCAAAACCAAGTGGTTATTTGGCTTGATCTAATTTAGACAACCCATCGTGGTACCTTTTAGACAAACATTTGCAGCAAGCGCCAGCTGGTCTGACACTGACCCTGTCTACTTTTGTGGGAATCGTTTTTGTCCATGAGTTGTCTACAAAATGATATCATTTCATTTTTTATTATAGACTATCTTATGATAGACAGACCTATGAAAAACATTAATAAAATAACAATATTCATTTTTAATATCAGTATCATGGCTAGTGTCATGCAACGCAGTAATAGATTATTATTAATTGATTTTATTGCTAAAAATGGTAGCAGGACAGAGCCATGCTAAAGCTCATGGGCTGTAGGATAAATGGTGCAGTGCACGAGGCTCCGATGTGTGTGTGTGAAGGAATTAGCTGAATGACCTTCAATGAGAAGCTGCAGCGGAAGCTTCAACACGTGTCTCGCGACAGGGTTTCCATGGACAAGCTTTTGAGCAGGTATGAAATAATACTGAGCTGCAGGGATTAACCTCTCATTCGTGTTCCCTCCTGATGTTTATCTCAGACACAAACACTCCCTCTCCCCACCTGTCGTCCTTTCACTTGATTCATCGATTCAGCCCCGTAGGCAGGATGAGAGTGCTGTGTAAGCACGATGAAGTACTTGTCGAGGGCTGCGGACATAACTGTGGCTGAGCAGGTGAATGTACAGCTCGTGTCATGATGCAATTTCCAGGTGCGTGCGAGGTGAGCACCGTCAATCCCTAGAAGAACAGAGAGCAGCTACCACTTTGTGCGTGGTCAATGACCACCGCTGAGAAACCAAACTTAAAAAAGGTACCGTATGTATAGATACCACCCACCATATATATGACAGATTAAACTTGATGGTCGTGCTTGTTCGTCCTCAAATGTGACAGATATGTGACAAATATGTGTAATAAGTAAAAAAAAGGCAAAGGCTGGCTATTCCGGATAAATATAGTGGATGCATTTTGAATCTGAATGACGTATGGATGGATCGGGGAATTCACACAAAAGCAAAACAGCAAGGAGAAAGAGGAGAGGGAAGTTATGGGATGCATATGTCATCATATATAGAAACAAATCATTATTATATTTAATGACATCCTCTTTTTTGTTTATAGATTACCTTTGTGTTCTTCCTGCAGATTCACTCAGGATTCACAAGGAAATGAACCACACCTAAATTACAATTGAATAGTGTGATCTGGCTTCCTAATTAGCTTCCATGGGAGCCACACGTATGAGAACATCTATGCTATTGTGCTGTCAGCTATCAGTGGGTAATCCTTTCCCTGGCAACTAAATACAGTGCTCTTTTAAATTAACGCAAAACTAATGTATTTATTCAGGTATTTTACAAGTTAAATAATCAAGTTATAGAACATTTACATATCGATGCAACAGCATAGCTCTGCAACATTCTTATTTATCCTGTATTATAAAATTGGGAGCTGGAACAAAGCCGGGTCTAAGTTAGGAAGTACAGTAATTGCAAATTATTTTTTAAATGGGTGATTTTAATGTAATTTTGAGTGCATGACATGATGAGATAGCTAAATTCTTCAAATCCTACTTAATAAACGGCAGGACTAAAAGATCCAGTAACTGCCCCTTCAACACTCAAAAGCCCTGGTGATAATTTTGACACTGAAGTTTCTTTTTGGGGACCATAAGGGCCGTAAAGAGGAATTTTAGTGCCCAAGAGTGAACTGTACTTGTTAGTTGAGGGCTGGTACCTGTATTTTTTGGTTAACATGTTCTCTCAGAATAGTCAAGGTTATCTCACAGAAACACAGTTCTTTGCGTTGCTCTTTTCTGCATTCATTCCAGTACCAACTATTTAATGAGCAATGACAAAACAAAACTGAAATTAAAGCATGACATTTTAGAGGAAGCACAACCGGAAAACAAATTGTCATTTAAAACACACTCCCTAAAGGTGAGAGAAATAGACAATACCTTGAATTACAATATCACAAAACCGGGATGGAGTTGTTTCAGTTGGCCAAACCACGTGGAACTTATATCAACTAAATATGAAGTATGCACACAGTTGATATTGAGGCTGCAACCTTGTCACTTTCTGTGAGAAAAATAGCCCTACACAGCAGGCAGTGGCGGTAAATCGCCAAGGAGATAACACAGTGTGGCCACTCCCATAGCAGCTCCTAACAGGGGATCTCTCGACTTCGGTGAGATCAATGAAGTCAAGGTTAAAGCGTTGTAATTAGCAGAAGACTAAACAAAGACAGACAAGCATTAATTGTTTGAGCGGAAAAAGACCCCAACATATTAAACAACCAGCAGCCTCAAAGGTGGATTGTGAATATCCCTCCTCTCATAGAAAACCAAAGTTTGAGGAATGGGGAAATATTAAACTGCGAAGTGACTGGGAGAAGACCGGCCTTCTACATGTACTGCAGGACTGATGAGGGGAAGTGGAAACAGGAGAGCAGGGAACAGAGCATCAGTGGACTTGACAGGACCGGTGGAAGGTCGAAGGCCTCTAGTGGACAGGTAGAGAATGGCTGGTTTCTTTTTGTTTAAAAAAAAAAAAAAAGCTAAATAAAAAGGAAAATAATTTTCGTGGCAACAAAAGGCTGATGTATTGTTTTATTGCTTCCTTAGCTATAATTGTGAATAATTATAATTTTTGTAATTTATTTATCCAGACTTTGCTTTGTGCCAGTTTCTGAATTCCATTTTTTCTTTATCTCCGGGGGGGAAAAGGAGGAAAAGGGGGGTTGCGTAGCAGAGAATAGGAACTAGCTCTTTAATAATACGAGCAGTGCGGAGCTGCATTACTGTGAGTGATGGCCTATTACTTTTGTATTGGTTTTGCATATTAACATGCTAGACACCTTTTTTTTAATTTATACTAGTAGCCTACTGTGATGGTTTTCCACGTCCCAGATTTTTTGGTGCCCCCCCAGGCATTTGGTTCCCTACGCGCAGTGCGTGATCTGCGTGTGCGAAGCGCCGACACTGAGCATATCGACTTGTCAACTAAATTAACATTAAAAGTTTTGTCATGTTGTGATGGGGACTAATCCACGGACCCGAAAGAGGGCCTGTCTACCCTTTGCGTTCTTCTCCCTAGTTATGCAAGCTAAAAGTCCAATTTTTCTTTTTTGTCAAATCTCACTCTGATTATATATAATATTTTCACATAACTTCCAAACCGTGCAATTTTTTTATTCTCGCCATTTGGCAATCTCACACTGCCTTGACTTTTAAAAACCCATAATTGAGTGGAAAAACTGAGTGACTTACGGCCGAGCCGAGCACTTCTCTCTGATGGCCTTTTGAAATTCAGCCAAAGCAAAATCTCAGTTAATTAGAAGTGAACAAAGAGGAGGGAGTGAAGGGAGAACACTGAGGTTTACAGCGGTGTTCTTGCTGTGGAAACAACAATCATCTCTAGTGGTTGATGGTTGTTTGGCAGTGAGGAAGAAAAAAGAAAGATGGCACAGTTAGGAGAGATAAATAATGTGAAGACTCCTTTTTATTTTTCATTAAATCTTTTATGAAAATAGAGACAGATGCCTATATGAGCACTACCAGTGGCAACTGCATAGTTAGTTCACAGCGCAGATAGAGGTTGATTTATTTCAAATCAACAATTAAACAATTAATAATGCTTATTAAACTGGATTTTGTACTTCAAAGAAGGATATTCATTTTATTATCAAGCCAATTTGCTCTCCAAATGGCTGCACCAAATTATTCATATCGTTATAGAAGAGTTTGATACACTACTTATAAAAATACCTGCGTAGACGGTTAGATCAGTCATTAGGACAAAACAATTAAAATCCTATTCAGTACTCATTGATTTAAGATCCTTTTGTGAAATTACCTGTTTCTATTTAATCTGAATTCTTCCTCAAGTATTTCTTCAATATCGAACCTACTTCTCTTCCTCTTCCCCTCGAGAATTATTGAAGTAGCTATGGAAGTTGTTAATGAGAGCTTTGATGTCTTTTTGAGGGCAAATTTGAGCTTATCGAACTCATCGAAATGGAGGCTATTCAGTCAAGGGCATTATGCGAATCCATCAAACACGGACAACGTGGACAAGTGAGCGTTCTTCCTAAATCGCCCGTCCTGTGTGAATGTCGTCGTTCTGGTAAATCTATTCCAAAAGATCCAGAACATGGACAGTATTAAATAGGGCAGCCTAAATCTCTGCCTTGTGATGATGAATGCAGACAGCCCAGATTCAGCATCATGAAGGCACATATCTGGGGCCTTACCACGATGTGGCTCAAGAAGAAATAAACCTGACAGATCCCCACACTTACCCTGTGTTGGAAAAACTGCAATAAACCCCCCGCCCCTTCCTTGTTTTAGTATTTTTATCTTTTATATATTCCCGCTCCGAAGACCTTTGAGTTGCCTTGACGCATGGCTTGTAGGTGTGTTATTTCTTTCTCATCTTGCAAACGATGATCTTACAGCCTGCTTCAGTTCTTTGCACCGAAACCCATTCTGAACTGTCAAAATCAAAGCAAATCATTCTTTAAAAGTTGCTCCCTTTGATGGCCGTGATGCGAGCAGACAAGCTGTTCAATCGGATTTGCAGCTCAAATGTCAAAGCCGATAGCCTTTCTTCGACACAAATGGAAACATTAGTTTAAGGCCTTAAGGGAATAAGGTGTCACAGCGACTGTTTAAGTGTATCCCTCTGGAGCTTATCAAAATGTTTGCCACTGTTCTGTCTCTCCACAAAAATGGCTGCAAAGCAAAGCATTTTGCTGGCTCATTACTGTGTGTTTATCCCACAGCAGGAGCATCAGTTTATTGTCTGTGCAATAATAAGCCACAGTCGACTACCTGAACTCAAGAGCAACTTTCACCTTCAGTCTGGCTTTGAAGGGACGCACATTTATCACCATCAGCATCCACAGGGCTCCCCTGCTCACTCACACATTACCTTAATTAGGATTTTATGAGAGGTCATTCCTCTTACTCCGCCACTTAAAGAAGTGCACTGTAGACATGAAAAGGGGCAAAACAAATCACATTTATTATCTCCGTTAGCTCACCTAAATTCACAGTGCACCGCGTGGCGCCATAAGAGATGTTTAGAGCCCCGTTGTAAAATTGGACTGCAAATGTACTCTCGCTGGCAATTAAAGGTTAATTTATAGCGCGGCGCTACCAGCAATATCACGCGGCCACTTCCTCCATCCTGCGCAAAAGGCGCACGTAGGCTTCATCAAGTCAAGTTGTCCTAATAACAGCACACCTGCACATCGGCGTCCTGCAAAGGGTATGCGACCTTAGGCATGTGTAGCACCATCGACACGTGATATTGTGTGAACAAGTGTGCAAGAATCAGACATTTTAGAGTTGTTGCATTGCCATCTAATACGGATCCATTTTTGTCCCGGCCTTTGGCAGTTGTCAGGTTTGTAATTAGCTTGGCTGTTTCTGCATCCACAATCCTCAAAGACCAGCCTTACATGTCCTCTGATTGGCTATTTGTTGTGGGGGGGGGAAACAAGAGGATTGTGGAAAGGTTGTTAGAGGTAATGATTTCAGCTTTTTAAGGATGTACAGCTCTCATTGAATACCAATGTTTTCATTGCGTGGCATTTATTTTCATTTCTTGATTATTTGGAGATGGCTATTTGGAGGTAGCGATGACTGTTTCATTTTTCAATCTATTTTGTTTAACCGTTAGCCCAAATGTTTCTGTGTCAAATGGATGTTGATGTATTTTAATTAACAGTTTTCAATCAAAGTATGTGGAAAATTGTCCCTTCGATACCTAAGAAAAAGGCGATAAGTGTGAATGGGGAACATTTCTACTGTTGCAGGAGAACAAGTAAGAGGACCATGTCATTTGAGTTTATCATCAACCACAAAAATTATATTAAAAACATTTTTGGATCTTACATCAAGGTTATAAGTTCACTTAAAGAAAGTTAGGCAATCACAAACGTGATTCATGTTCTGTCGACCGTGACCAATATGTTGAAATTACCATGCAATCTATTGTTGTTTAGCCTCACTATGAATCCAAATGTCAACCTAATATTAGCACTAGAGGGAATTTAGATCAATAATGCCATTAGGATCCACAGCTAGGAACCATGAATAAAGAAGAACAGCAAAATGGATAATTTGTCTAGCTTTCTCACTGAATAATTATGAAAATCTTTTACCCCACTAACATCGGGGTTGTGTCCTGACACATGCAGCCAGACACGCGGGTTTAGGAAGCTCTACGGTAGAATAGGCGGATGTCTTCAGCTCGAAGTTGCTTTGTTTCCCCAAAAAGTCAGAAAAAAATAAAATATAACTAGATAAATTGATGCCATGCTAATTATTCAGTTTTACTCAGAATGATGTCACTTTATGAAGTCGTATCAGGGACAAACTTACAAAACCCCCAAACGCACAAAAGAATTTCGAATACATCAAGCGTGTGGAGACAGTGATTCGACCATTTTCATTTACAGACGACCATTAGTGGCCGATGGTACGGAAAGGTAAAGTGGCATATATCTGATGTATCAAGTTCAAAAAGTGCTTGAACATGAGTCATTAGACTGTGTGACGAGCGCCGTCAACACCGAGCCAGCATCACTCACCTATAACTGGAAGCCCTGTTCTGTGGAACTAATAACGACAATCGGGTGGGATCAAATGAAGAGGGGTCTTGCTTCATCACCCTACCGTGTAACTCAAGTCAGGAGCCTCTGCTTATGTGAGTGGCACCTTTGTGGATGGGAAGGAGTGAGAGGCGAGGGAAGTGATGTAAAAAGGGGAGAGGAGAAACGAGGTTGGGAAAAGATGAGCAACGATCAAGAGGAGAGACCTCCGACAACCCTGGTGGTTCATTTCCTCTCATTAGTCGGAGCCAGAATCCAGGTCACAGGCAGCAGCTCGATGCACTGACATATAATCTGCTCCTCATTCATATCAAATGTCAAGTCAAGGTACCAAATACTGAACTTCTCGTCCATTTAATATTGACTCATGCCCAATTTTTGTCGTTTGCTCAAACAAGTGGAAGCTCATTTTGTTAGACCTCTATCATGAGCCAATACCCCCTTAATAATAATAAAAAAAGAATAAATCAAATTTTCATTTATTAGATTTTCCAACCAAGACAGAAAGGAGGGAGGTAGGGCTGGCGGGAGGGGCTATGCTGTATGAATTTTAGTGCACTCTTTTTCTGCACTTGGCAAAACCAAAGTAGAGCAAAGAGTTCTTCTTTAGGCGTAGCTGCGGCCTGCACATCATTAATCAGGACGAACAGAAAAGGAAAGGTTTTTTTAGTCAACAGTATTTCAACAGTAATATAAGACACACTTGAGTTGGAGGAAGACGGTATGCTTGTGTATGGCACTGTGCCTTTTTTCGTCCCGAGGACATAAGTATATCTGCAGAGAAATAGAGATAGTCTTGTGCCTTCAAACGAGATTTTTTTTGTCCTACAAGGTAGATTAAAATATCATAGTACAGCAGCGGCAACATGGCGACGTTCTCTTATCAGTGTTGTGCTTACTCGGCGGAGGAGAAAGAAATGGCCTCGGCCATAGCTGTCGTTAAGATGTTGAAACCAGTAGTCAAGGGCCGTGGGTCCCGCCCCCGCTTCCCTCACGTGGATGGGAAATGAGCTGCCTGTATCCACCTGGCACACACTCCGTCTCCTCCCGACCCTCCAGAGCCCTCCTCTAACACAAGCTGCCGCAAATCTTCAGGCTTTGTGTGGCTGAAGTCTACAAAAAAAGAACTTTTCCTCAACGCAGCTGCATTTTCCTGTGACCTGTTGTGTCTGATCCATGAGGCCTTCAGAAAACACAGCAAGAGTGTATCCGTTGAGTTCTCCGGTTCCATCTGTTCGGGGGCCGCGCCCAACTGGGCCACGGCTTGTGCAGGGCGGATCGGAGGAAGTTATCACGTAAAGTTGTTTCGGGCATCGCGCCTGTGAGTGATTCAGTATTTTTGGCATTGCCTTGTATCGCTCGTGTTTTGGGGGTAAAAAAAAAAAAGAGAGTGGGGGCATATGTGTAAAAGTAATCCGAGGTTTCTCACTCAGATGACTGGCAATTATAAATGGGTCGCTAAAGTGCCGGGAGTAAACACACGTGACACTTTCTACATTGAAGGAACTCCAGAATAATCCGTTGGCTGTGATTTTGTTGTGGGCTAAATCCATATTTATAAGCGGCAGCGAGGAAACCCTCTTTACCAGATGCAGGCTGTGCAGAACGGTAAGTTGAATCCTGCCTCCCAGCTGACGGAATGCTGAATAAGTGAAAAGATCTGTATTTTTGAAAAATGCATGACTGATGGCCCACACATTGGAATAAACGTGATACAATAAAACTACCATGGCACTTGACAGACAAGTGCAACTGCACAATATCAGCTATTATAAAACCAAACATGGAGGAGGAACTTTAGTGAAAAGCAAAGATTAATACAATACAGACTTATTGAGTATTGCTACATACTTAACTACATTTTTTTCCAAAATGCTTGAAGGATTCATGCATAGATTAGTGCAATGTTAATACATAATTTATTTACTACATTTTCTAATCTCGTCACAACTTTTGATGCAATCAATATCTTGCAGCCTGGGAGAATACTTCCTTTGGGCTTTTTATTCATGCGCTCGGCAGCGTTTCCTTTACTGAATTAAATTCTCTGATACGCTTTCCAATTTTGATTATTATAAATAATTAATAACAGCCACAGTGGTATCGCTTATAAAGTCTGACAGACATCGTTTGGAGCTGCATGAAGGAGAATTAGAGCAAACACGGCTCTTTTGTGGGAAAAAAAAGAAGAAACAAAACTCCCGACATAGCCGGCATCTGTGCATGCTTTATCTTGCAAGTTATCCAGGCCAGGTCAGAGCAGAGGCAACAGAGCCCACTTGGCAAAACCACATGTTTCTCCCCAGCTGTTCTGGGGGATCTCCGGGCGGTCTTAGGTTGGCTATGTGGTGATCCTGGGAATATAGTTTAGACCACCAACACATACTAGATGTTAATGATTCAGCACGCCTGGGTTTGAAAAAATGCTATTTCAAACGCAAAGCCAGAAGCCAAACCAGGCGTGACAGAACCGGGACCCTCCACGTCTGGATGGACTGGTCATCATGAAGTTATGGAAGGACCTACAACAGACTGACTTGGACTGAGGTTTACATTACTAAAATCTGATTTGCTCATTGTGAATGTCAAAATAAATAATAAGTTACAGTGGTGCCCATCAGGTTATTGGTTAATTGCCCATCCTGGCACTTTGCGCAGGCCAGTTAAGTAGGCCCATTGCGAATTGGCACTGTGTTTGATTTATTTAATTCTGCTGCTAGTCATATTCGGCAAGTCTTCCAACCTGCTCTAAATACCCCGCCAGTTTTCTGACATTCAATTTTCCAACCACCGATTTTATCGTAGTAGTTTCAAGTCCCAAATAGATCATTGTTTTGTTGGTAAAACCAGCATCTACCAACATGATGATCCGGTATTTCATCTTCTAAACCACATTTTGGACAAGTAGAAATGTTTGTCTGGCCTACGGTTTTCTTATGTTTCTAGACATTACAGTGACCCATCAGGATCTGCACCACCAGATTTAGTTTGGTCCTCCCAAGACTCAGGAGCCTGTTAGATAGGCGATTTGAAGTCCAACCCACATACTCCTTTGTTTTTAGACAGTCATTGCGTTTATCCCAGGACAATTTCCATTGTTTTAGACTCCAGTTCTTAATTTCCCTGACACAGGTGGCATATGGCACAGGATTAAAAGGTTCCGGTCCTTCCACCATGGATCCATGCTATTGACAGGTGGTTTTGTGTACCCAATGTATTTAGGGTTTCAATGCAACGCAAAACGGTACTGGACCTTACCATTTTGCCTTCAATCGCTTTGATAGCTGCCTGGCTATCAGATACTATCTATCTTTTTGTTTTGTATTCCTTCCGCTACTAGAATCTCTGTGACTTGTAAAATTGCAAAGACTTCAGCCTGGAAGACTGTGCTTAATTCTCCGAGGTAGAAGGATTGTTTCAGAAATCGAGAGTTCGGATATACAATGTAGCCCCAATTCTTTCGTTTAGTTTAGAACCGTCTGAGTAACACTTTAGCCAGTTCTTATCTAAGCCACTTTCATATTCAATAGCGGTTTCTCTGTCATGGACCACATATTCAATAAAAATCTTGAACGATCTGGTTTTCATGATGTGGTCCGCCAGCATATCCAACAGTGCTAGTTCTCTCCTAGCTCCATGCCCTAGTTTAAAAGATGCTGCATGCACCTCAACTGTGTCATATTTTTTGTTGTAAATACAACTGTGCAGAGGCAACACTGATTAGCAGAAATAGCATCAGCAAGTACAAACCAACAAAGACCAAGTCATGCAAGGGCAGTCCCAGAACTGGCAGAACGTTGTTGATTTATCTGCAAAGTCAGCATTCTTATGGATGTGGATGATAGAACAGTTAGACAATACTGTCGTTTGACAATGTAGGAAAAATTGCTCGCGATCTTGTCATTACTTCACTTTAAGTTATTATCACAAAGCATAACTTTTGAACATTTCTAGCTATTGCAGATAGAAAGCTTGAAAGGCTATTGGTGTAAAATTAAAAGAACGTTTTCCCAGCTTGATCCAGACATGTTCTAGATGTTCTCAATGCTTAAGGACTTTTTGCTTCACAGTCAGGAACGGAACAAGAGATAACAAAGTCAGTTGTAAAGAGGTACGTAAGCAAGCAGCTTCTAAGGGGTCTGCCTGATGATTTAAAACAGAAACGCTGAACAAATAATAGAATCGTCATGGCATGAAAAGCTCGCAGCACTCTCCCAAGCTCTTGCTTTCTTATGCTTCATGTTTGAGCTCTGATAATATTTGTATGAGGCTATTTTTAGTCCCCATCTAAAGCGCTCCAAGGTTCCTTTTCATTACTTATCGTTTGATTCTGCGTCATTCAGCATGGTACATTGTTGCCTATTGTAATAGAGGTGCACATGGAATGACGATGGCATGCCTTCTATCCCACGGCATGATGAGCTTATCGTATAGATCGTTTGCTTTCAATATTGTCCACTGGGGTGGAAAATTGTCTCCGTCTACCACCACCATCTAAAATACATGATAAATCCAAAAGAATAAAAAACAATATGATATATATATCTATAAAGAAATACTGAAAACTATTCTACAGAGCGGTTGTTGATTCTCAGGTTTCAGTTACATGCCCACTCCAAATTTGTGTTTTTAACTTTTAACTAATCCATTCACTGTAGGAGTTTCTTTTCAGCCCATCTGTTCCACGGAGAGAGATCGTTAACTTTTGCCCCCTTACTAAAGCTGTGATGAAACCTTTGCCCTTGGTTGTGAAGTATTGCTAATTCCTCTAGGTGTGCCTCTTCTACCGAGACGTCTCCGAGCCGACAACAGATCGATATGATACAATTCGCCGCCGATGTCGCCCCCCAGTATGATGTTGTGCAATATGATACAATTTAGTCCGATGTGATGAAATCTTATTGACTTTTGTTTCTCAATGCAAAAGGGATGTCACAGCTCACAAGGGGGAAACCCTAATTGGTATATATGTACTCTCTCTAGTAATGGGAAAGGGGGAGTGAGAAGTAGGGAGTGTGTGGATCCGATTCTTGAAACTCGACTATTAGTCAGCTGTAAATAAACAAGTAATTGTTTGGCAATGATGCAATTCTCTAATTAGATAGCAATGGAGCAAATGGTATTTTCATTGTTTTCTAAATAAACTCCTTTTATGGTACTGTTTATTTTCAATTGCCATGTAATTGTATTATTAGTAGCAGACACATCCACTTAACTCGCTAGATTGTCTTTAAACCCAATTAAAATTCTGATACATATGCACATGTAATCACAGAAAACTGGTCTTTCAAGTACAACACAGTATAATTGATTATCTGTATTATTATTGAATAAGCCATATCTCAATACCAGTAAAAATCAAAAGCAATTATTAAACAATTTGAGTTACAGCGTACTTCAGTTGTTTCACGCTAATCATAAAAACGAGTTATTTAATTAGCCTGTCATTCACCAACAGCAGAGAGGAATGGTGCAAAAAGCCACAGTGAGCTCTTGATGATTTAGTAAGCTACTTATGCTCTGGTGAGCATGACATCAGATCAATGATGATCACTGACTGACATTTAAGGAGACAGAGTGAGTTAGAAAACACAGTAGCTGTTCATGCAAGTGTTTACAACCTACAGAAATCGGAGACCTGTAGAAATGAAGAGTACTGGTTGTTACTATGGCAACCACATGTTGTGAACAAGTTTTAAGAGTATAACTATCTACAAAGAGATGTCCTGTTAAACACTAAACAGGATAAACAATAAAAATGCAAATGTAATATGCTGATCGATTCAATTTCATTTAGCTTCATTTGAGCCGTTTTAAATTAATATACATTATCCCTATAATAAACTATAAACCAGAAGCATTCAAGCTTATTCATGATTCGTCACAGCTGTTACAGTCTACTTTAAATACTAAGTAAGAAAGTTGGATTTGCTTTTTAGTGTTTTATTAAAAACATAATTAATAATAAGCGCTAATATCAACATTAACGTCCAATATTATATCTGCACACAAATGTTTCAGTTTATACTTGACTTGAGTTATAAATGGCCTTAAGAACTATATAGAATGAGGAGATTGATACCTAAATGCACTCTAGCTACCTTGGTGTTAATTGTCAATTGGCCTGCGGTTCATTTTGTGCTCCATTTCGGTTGAGCTTAAGGGCCTTATACTTATAAGGGTTAGGGTCATCTTATTGCATTGGTGTCTAGGTTTAGGCTGCAAAATGGTGAATGCACCTTGGATAAAGATCGACCAGACTCCAGCTTGTTTCTGTTCCTTCCGACGTAATCAACAGCGGTTAGCGTGAACTACTGTTGGAGCTGGACGAGTTTTCTGCTCTTTTATGAGAGACCTGCGTTTCTGTTGTGCTGGCTGCAACATGGAAGAGGAGACGGCCAGGTGAGTAACATGCCAGAGATTGGCTTTGAGTTATGATGAGTATGGTTTACATCAGGGCCGGCCTGAGGCATAAGCAAACTAAGCGGCTGCTTAGGGCCCCCTGGCCACCAGGGGGCCCCGAGCAACCAGTGAGCCGGCGCACGCAGCTGGCGAACCACGGGCCGCTAGCCGGCTCAACGAGGCGGCTCACGTGTATGCCTTGACAAGTGTGGATGATAGCTCAGCTGTAAGGTGTCTGTCTGGTAGTGATGTGTCGGTCGCGAACGAAACGGCTCTGAGAGCCGGCTCTTTGACGTGAACAACGGGAGTCGGTTCCTGATTGGGGGAGCCGCTTTTTTTTCTTTTTTTCTCTCTCTTGCTCTCTCTCTAGCCGCATTTGATTGGTCAATATGTGTGGTGGCGTCTCTGTGCCTGCGCTGAGCACAGCGGGGAGGGGCGGGAGTTACACACACACAGCAGCACAGCACACAGCAAGCACACAGAAAAGAGAGAGGGAGGTGAGTCACAAGAGAGAAAGAGAGCAACGGACTGGAAAGGTAAAAGAAAGTTAAGAAAATGAGTGTCAACAGGAAACGCAGCAAAATCTGGACACATTTCAATTACATTGACCTATCTAAGGCAGAATGTAGAGTCTGCAAGACTAAAATCTGGCTGGCTCCACAAACAACCTGCACAGGCACATGAGAACTGTCCATCCTTTATCCTTTTGTTTTATACATTTTAATTTATATTTTGTGTGATTCTGTAAGCTTCTATATGTTATTTCACTTTAAATTTGTTAAGTATTAAAAAGTTTAAAATAGTTAAGAGTTAGTTAAGTTCATTTGTAAATAGTTAAACGTTTGCACTTTTTATCAAATTTTTAGCACTCTGTAGAGTGTATATATAAAAACATTTTATAGTGTTTTTTTTTACATTAGTAATTCATATTGCGCATAATTTCACATTATTGTTGGTGATAAATTAATTTAAGCACCAACAGATCAGAAGAGCCATTTGGGAGCCGAAAGAGCCAGCTCTTTTTAGTGAGCCGAGCCAAAAGAGCCAGCTCTTTTTAGTGAGCCGAGCCAAAAGAGCCAGCTCTTTTTAGTGAGCCGAGCCAAAAGAGCCGGTTCTCTAAAAAGAGCCGGAATTCCCATCACTACTGCCTGGGAGCCGGAGATCTGGGATGGATTCCTGCCTGGGACCAGGTTTTTTTTTTCTTCTCTTTTCACTTTTTGACCACGTTTTTGGCTGACCGCTGCCCCCGCGACATGCAAGGGGAGGCTAAGGCTCGTTCAGTGCTGCAAGCAGCCCTAGTTTTGTATTATAACCTCACTGTATTAATTTATCATTTTCGCTATAACATTATGGCGTGACATTTGTGCCAATAATCTTCTAGCACAAGTGACTCTGCGTGGTGGGAGGGGGGCCCCCCAAATCAAATTCTGCTTAGGGCCCCCAAGAGGCTCGGGCCGGCACTGGTTTACATAAACAGACTGCATATATTTCATCTGCGAGCTACCTCCCCTAGATGGGCTTGAAGGAAGTATGAATCCTAAATGTGTAATACAAGACCTGCTGCCAGCACATCCCTAAAAATGTGCTACGGCACTTTATAAACATGGACAAAACACAATTAGTGCAGATGAAGGCAATGAACACGGGGGGTTTTTCAGTTAATGTGGCAAAATAAAATCATCCCAGCAGGTCCCAGGGACAGAAATGTAACCTGGGTGGAGCAGGTTTAAACAGTAGCAGTGAGGACACTGAGCGCTTCTTTTCCTTCCACATTGTTTCTCTGCTTGTTTTATTGCACGATTCCAAAACCATAAGAACAATTTAAGTTTAGGGTTAAGGTGTGGATAGATTATTGTCATTCATTCTCAATGCGAGCTAATTCAAATACTCAGTCTAATGCAAGCTAATTCAAATCCTCACTATAATTTAGTGTTCAACTGCAAACCGTAAAGCTGCTTTTACTGAGAGACAGCAACGTATTTGTCACAGAAGTATCCTCTAACAACGAGTAGCCACTAAATGTGATGATTGCTGATCCTGATTATTTACAAGCCTCCCACCAGTACACCTCCAGACCTGTACCTACGCACTGTGAATGTAAAGTACTATCTAATCTATTCTATTGATTCGGCTTTAAGCAGGGCACCGATTATGTATTCTTTCAAACAAGTGTGAATATGATATTTTATTCATTGAAAATGATAATTTTACATGATTTAGATAAAAGGAAAATTAATCCAATCATCAACCAAATAAATAAAAACAGAGCATGATTTTGATTTTCTCCCTCTATCATAACTCTGACCCAAAACCCAGGACCAATCATCCTTGATTGAAAGCTGACATTAGTATGCTGCTAAGATTCATTGGAGAAATCTAAAGTAGTTTGGCTGCAAAAGAAATGTAACATGTGGTGGCATTTCATTTCTGATGACCAGACATTGGCTGCAAATGATTGCCTCACATTAAGCAATGCTTAAAGTTTGAGGCAACCTGACAAGCATGGCGCTCATGAAGGATGAGAATGGCAGCAAATCGGCTGATTATGCAGAATCCTCCCTCTCTGCGGGAGCTTGTCATTTTGACGCCTGCATGCACAAATCATTAATCAATGAATGCTCCCAATTATGCAGAAGATTGCCCATCCGTTCATACCTGGCTTTCAGTTCATGGCCCATTTCAACAAGACTAAACCAGAGAGGGTGAAGGAGAGAAAACAAATACTAACATGCTGTACATTGTAATGTTCATTTTTTATTTTTCATGGACCTTTATTCAGAGGATGGAATTAATTATTGGCCATTTTGTGTTTTTTTTATGTATACATTTAAAAGTAAACAACATTGAGGAACTTTTTTTCCCAAATGTATTCTATCCGCTTGTTAAGTCTGACGTAACACGGGACTTCCGGGTCCAAGCGCTCCGCTCGTTCACATCTGATAACACTGGGGGAACCTGTTAATTTATTTACGATCACGTCCTTACTTTAGTGATGCACCCTTGGCGGTCATAAAGGGTTTAAATTCTTTTAACTCCAACACAGTGGTTAGTGTAGCGCATCATCCAGGTGGCATAATTAAGGGTGAGTTAGCTGTAAGGTTAAGCTAGCTAGCTAGTTGACATAAGGTGCCATTTCTTGTTCTGGATGAGGTATTTCAAAATATATTTTTTACAGGACTTCTATAACTGTGAACGTAACTAAATGAAGATTCGAACATATACAGACAGGTTTTATAGGGTTTAGTGAACTTTTTAGTAGTATGATGTGACACAGCCCCGGGCTAGCAACAGTACAGAAGTATTGTTATGATAAACAGCGCTGGCAGCAATGTAGTTTGTGATTCGTGTAAACATGGCTAATATCTATGAAACAACTAAGTGCCTTAGCAGTAGAGCACAGTTCGATCCTCGGCTCCGCTAATCCATGTCCTCCTGTCTATGAATATTAGTTACTGATGAACAGGTGTCAGTGTGTATGGTAGCTGCCGTCACCATTGTGTGAATACGTGAAACCTACGTACGTTAACGTACCGGAACGTTACAAAACCTTCCCGAAAAACCGAAACACCGAACCACAAACTAACCTTCAGGCAACGTTTGGGAACCAAAAACCAACATTCTGGGGACCTTAAATTGTTAGCTGGGTTCGCCCATAGCATCAGCGTTATCAACTGCAGCCATTTTCTCTTATCTTTCTCGTCACAGGGAGAGCGATAGAATAACAGTTGAATGTCACTTGTTTTTTTAAACTCTGATCTATTTAAACAACATGGGACACAGTACGGCGGCATGTTTAAAACTCGGTTGAAAGCGGTAAGTAGGTAGAGAGGACCTGGACTTTGGACCCGGAAACAGTGTTATTGGAGCATGGTGACGTCACAACTTAACAAGCGGATTATTCCATGAATCAGTGATTTATGGTTACATGGTATTATGACTAATTCAGCTCCTTCCCGGGAGTTCTTTGTGCTTTCTCGCCGAGCAGGTCTCTGCAGATCGTAGTTCCGTCAGGACCCTGGTCCTGACTCTGGCCGTGGCCCTGCTGGCACCTGCTGCTGCCGTCATCATCATCATCATCATCATCATAATTTTAAATATGATTCATATCACTATTACCCTTTCCTAAAATCTTTGCTTTCCCTCCCCACAGTCTTCTGTGGATGGTGGTTCGATCTGACGGTGGTGGCCCCTGCAGTGGTCCTGTCGTACATCTGGCCGGCTACTTGAAATTCTTTGATTAATTTCTGTTATAGAAATTGAATGTATTCTACATCTGTATGAGTCATTCTGTACACATGACATCCATTGCAGTCTGTCCATCCCGGGAGAGGGATCCCTCCTCTGACGTTCTCCCTAAGGTTTCTTCCCTTTTTTCCCTGGAAGGGTTTTTTTTTTTGGGGAGTTTTTCCTGTGCCGATGTGAGGGTCTTGGGACGGAGGATGTTGCATGTGTACAGACTGTAAAGCCCTCCGAGGCAAATTTGTAATTTGCGATTTTGGGCTATACAAAATAAAATGAATTGAATTGAATTGAATGGTATTAAATAAGTTGTCAATTTTTCCTCATACGGTTGGTCTCGTGGGCCACATCGCGTTTACCACACGATGGCTGCGATATTGGGAGGCAGCAGTGGAGACGGGGAGGAGCGGAGCAGATGGTGCAGAATTTATTTCTCAGGGTTTATTTCTAGAGTTCAGCGTTACCGGCTCATATATTAACTTGATTACGATATGAAGTGGAGAGTGAAGCCCCCGAAGAAGGATTTAAAGAGGCAGAGAAATCTTCATTAAGACCATAAAGAAGTTCCAGGATCCCTGATAAAATCTCACCTGAAGAACCTGATTTAAATCCAACAATGAATAACAGGGATTAGAAGAGATAAAGCAACCCTCATTCTCACAAAAAAATGGATTTCTTGGTTGGCACTTTCTTTATTTTTTGTCAGGCTTTGTATGCAAATTGTTGGCATTTAATCCCTGCAGACAGGGATTGTAGCGATGCAGTTTAATTAAGGTGCGAGATGATTATTATGACTTCCCTGCTACGCTGTGCTATGAAGTCCCAGCACTCACGGCAACTTGCAGATTATTCCATAATTCCATTTGTTTCTAATGTCCAGACAGGCGCGTATCTGAAAAAAATGATTAGTTGCTGCACATAACTATGCTTTAAAAGCAACATTTCCTGTTAATCTGGACCCAAACTAACAACTAACATTAAAGCTTGGTGAAAGAAGCCTTTCATCCAACATCCATTAATCTGCATCCATCCATTTCTGTTAATGTAATTGTTAGAGAGACTAAATTTACATTATATTGGACACAACACTGCATGCTGAAAGGATAATGTGTTGTCATATTAGCATAAAACCTGAGGGTTATCTCTCGACAGCAACAACAACCTCCACGCTCTATTTCATTGTACTCGGGTGAGTAGAAGCTGGATCGGACCGTTGTCCCCCCCACGCAATTGAGGTGTTGAGAACAATGCATTGTTCCCTCAGCCACTTGCAGCAGCGGCTCAATTCTTTCCAAGAGCCACACTAAGTAGTGCGACAACACTTTGCAGCAGCGAAAATGAGCTCTTCCTCGTTCTGGGGATTCAAACAGCTGCTTCAATTTACACTTTAAATGGGGTAAAATGCTGTAAACATCGCATTAGCAAATTATCTGTAAAGGCCTCTACGGAGAGGAGGTATTAGGGCACAGTTATATCTGAATGTTACTCACATATTAGATTCAAAATGCTGCAGAAAGGCACATTGCTCTCAGAGGGTATCAGCGGGTCTGAGGTTGGTGTTAAAATCTCATATTCAGTGTGATGCCTCAGAAGAAGGAACCCCTGAGCTATAATGATGCTGGACTGAATATTTTGGAAGTAATGAAAAAAAATCCTCCAAATGCAGCTCATTAGAGTAGCGTCCTTCAAAATGCTACTGCACATCCTTTCAGCTTAGCCCCTCCACGTGCGGTCTGAACTAAAAAAATAATAATGAAATCAAACCTTCAGTGCCTGAAGCATTTCACGTATCCCATTGGCTACTGACTCATTTCAGTCAGAGCTTTGACTAAGATGAGGACCTACTCTTTCTTCTAAGTAAAAAAAAACAACGACTAATAAAATAGTGGTGAGTTACATGAATTAACCATTGTTGAGTTGTTCCAACTCCACCCCGCCCCATATAGTGAATAACATTTTTAGCTTGTGTAGCCTATTTAATAGGTTGAAAACACTTCTTTTTTTTTTCACAAACACACGCTTTATTTTACGAGCATCGTGGACCAAACGAAGAGACGCGAGTAGGGCGAGCCCGAATGAAATGACGCTGGCTGGATGAAGACGTAAGCACGTTGTATGGCTCTTCATTAATCCACAGTGCTGCTGAGGCTGTGAATCACATGTTACCGTTCCAGGTCTGGCGCCGGTTACACCTACGACAAAAAAAGAGCTACGTAACTTCCAAATCAAGAGCGTACCATGGCCCGTGCCACGCACCATTTGGTGCAGAGTGTTGTGGGAGGCATCGTTGGCCTCCCCAGGGACCTTTTGTTTATTTTTGCCACTTGCAATCCAGTGTTGTTGTGTTGTCTTTCATGTGAGGACACTTTAAGCAGGCACTCGCAAGTTTCAGCATCTGAGAAGAGAAGTGGTTCAGAAGGTACAAAAGTATACGATTTTGTTAGCAGATAAAAAAATAGACATGAATTCTTCATTATCTCAATTCATGAATCTGCTGCGGTTATACATTTCAAAAGAAATGTCAGAAAAAGGGTCAAATTGTTCCACCAATACTACATTTAATTTAGGGAACACATAAATGCATCGGCCGGGAAGGTCACCTGGTAGGCTGAGTATTGATCATTATAAAAGCAGAAATGGTAGGATTTACAACTGGGTGAAAGTACAAAGACTGAGGTGTCAAAACGGTTTGGGGTAATCAATAATAGAACAATCCTTCCACATTCCCCAAATAAATGTGCAAACATTTGATATGGTGGACTTTTTTCTTTTCCTCAAACCTGGTATGGATCAAACTGTAAGACAGTAAGTTTGAAAGGTGCTCAGACACTCCAATGAGGAAAAAATGTAATGTGGAAAGATGCCTGCTCCAAACATAGTTTCCCCCCAACGATGATGATGAGATTTGCCTTAACCTACATTTATTGCACATTACAGATGTTGCCTAATCGTTGCAACTATTTTCAATTTGCCACCATCCTCTTTTTCCTTGGCGAATTAGTGAGGACTCCAATTGAACAAGACTGCACAGAATGTCCCCATGAATTTGAAGTGCCATTCGCCCTATTTAGATTAGATGAGCCACGGGGTCACCTTTCCACTGTGCAGATTTCCTAAAGTCTTTAGCTCATCTCAGGGAGGTAGTGGGGGGTTTGGAGATGGTAGCCGGGATATCACCCACCTCTGTGGAATATGTAAGATTAGTTATGCAATGTCAATTACATCAGTCATCAGTTATGCCACAGTGAGCATTGTATCAGCGCTGAGTGATGGAGCGGGTATTCTTCCTGACCTTCCGCTTTATTTTTCATTCCTTTTGTTCCTGAGCCACAGAGCGGCCCAAGGGTGCAGTAGGTTTCTGTGTCAGGTCCTTTCTGAGCTCCAGGGACAGAAAACGAAGCAGACAGCTGCCGATGTCTGAATGCCCCGGCACACAGGAAATGGCTAAGAGACGCGCACATAGCTGTCCGGGGGCATTAGTATGAGTGACACTCTCGCCACCTTCAGAGTCGCGCCGACATGGATCTCCGTTTCAGCGAAGCTGATACCGGACTACAGGTGGGTGGTGCAGACAGATGAAAGGCATCTGTGGCCTAGGGAAGGTGCTGGGTCTGCAGCGGTGGATGGGAATCACTAACAGTGGACATATTATGCCATCATGAGATCTAAGCCCACAGACACAGTGCTGGACCGTGCACTAGTTGATACACAACAATCTCTTCCTGACCGCCTTACAAACTGCCAACATACTGATGCTAAACTGGATTCATGTTTGAACCTTGTTCACCTCTTCATTTTAGGGTTTTATTGTGCTAGCATTTCCTATACAGCCCTAAATGCAAAGTACTACTGAGGATAATGGGTATGTCACTAGTTTAGGCATGTTTTAGTCATGGAGGTTAGAGAATGTTGACCGCTGCTACAATGAATCCCATAGGCACCATGAATGTCTGTATGATAATTGGTGATAATTCTTTCAAGAGATAAAGTAAATCAATCACACATGTCCTTAATTTCTCTTTGAATGGAAGCAGAAAGCTGTTGCCGTTTTAAAAGTAATTTGCATTTTACTGTGATGCTCCTGTGATTGATTGCCTATTTAACAGAGCGAATAACTTGTATGTACGTACATGCATGTTGGCTGTTTCCATTGCACGGCTTTAGGGTACAACTTTTAAGAGGCAATGTAAGGCAGAACATCAGGTCTGTAAAGCGTAACACTCTCTAAAATGTCTAGTGCCTCCGGAAGAGAAAATGGCTTTTTTTTTTCTCCGGAGTAAGTTGTCATACTAAATTGCCTTCTCTCCCTCCCAGAAACTTGAGCTGAGGTTTGCTCCGCTTGAATCATCCATCCATTCTCTGTAAATACACAGGTATATTGATTGAAAACAGCCAGAGTGAGGAATCATCCCTTGATCTCTACGTAGCTCTCCTATGCAGTACGCTCCCTCCCCACAGTCAGGTCATCAATCTTCCTGTTATTGGAGAAACTCATTGACATCCCTCCATAAAATGGCACTTAATTTATGCATTATTTATGCCTCATTTATGTGCTCAGGACCTCCAACTATTTATCAAATGTCCCTCTTATGTCAAAACATGGAAATTGAGCGCCGTTACTCATGATGCTCGCGGCGAACAGATCAGTGGACAGGAAGTCGCCGGGGACCTCCACTTACTGTCACAAGACGACGCTCGCCCAGGCCTCTGCATGGCGGGAAGGGCCGCACTTCAGCTGCTCGTCCATTTCCCCTCTACAATTAAAGATTTCTCGCTATATCTTGGACGCAGAAGCCTGTTTTCTTTATGTCCTTGGAGTACCGTTTGTATCTTCCCAGACCGTGAGTGCTGACTGCGCGAGCAACAGTGCAGCGGTGTGTGACGAGCCAGAAGGCGAAGCCCCCCCCCCCCTCCGCCCCGCTATCTTTCCCGCATCGCCCCTCGGAGGCAAGGCGTGTCACACTCCACAGAGCACCCAGACGCACTCACCTGCGCTGCCACTGTGGCCACGCATCACCAGCCAGCATCTCCAAACCCCTCCGGATAACCTCTGCAACCTCAGCTGTCAGCTTCTTCACTGTCAATCAGAGCTCGAATCCAACTGAAAGCCGCTTTACTGGCACATTTCATTCGGGCTGCTTCACAAGGCTCAGGCATAAAGCTCCGGAATTTGTCCTCCTGAGACAGCGGGAAATAACTCGAAATGGGGGCTAAAGAAAGACGACAGAAATGACTTGAGGGCAGAGATGAATACATCCTTGCACGGTTTTGAATTATTGTATTGCTTGTTTAATGCTGCACAGTCTGACGCAGATAATGGCTACACTATATTTACTGAAATCGAATGTTTTCTGATCGACATCTGAATCCATGTTCTCCTTTATTACCATCTATTGTGCTCACATACTTTCTTGTTTTGCATAATTTGGTTGATGTATTGTTTTTTTTTAGCCTGACCTGATGAATTCCAATTCACTACGCTGCTTTATCCACCAGCACACAATTTTCCTTCTTTGAAATGTTTCAAATGGTTTGGAGGTTTAAAAGTGTTTTGCTCTCCTTATAGGTGCGAGGTAAATAGATATTATTAATCTGGTGCAGTTGTCATAGTTTTACAGCACTGCTAGAAACACCTGACATGATAGAGAAAAATAGATATTAGCAAACTGAAATGCTAGTTCCACATAGCAGTTTTCCATGTTGGAAAATTAAAGATTGTAGGCTTAAAATGTGGCACAATGGGGCGTTATCACTCGGTATTGCATTGACTACCTATAGCTATGCAAAACAACTCCAACAAAGGAATAGAAAAGCTGAAAGAAATCCATCCAGTAAACTACGCATACATGCGTGAGTTCATGTTGTTTGTTTCTTTTCCTTGACCCGATGATGCTGCATGACTGAATCCCATTCATGAGCGGAACTTGATCCTTCACCGACGTGACCGGGAGCGCCGGCTTTGACTCACCTTTTATCCCTACATTAACTGATCCATAAGGTCCTTTTACAGAAGCAAGAGTACCAATTTGTCTGCCTCCCCCTGGAGGATGAATCAATGATGAGAGGACTTAACTCTGCCATGGCGGTCTCTTCCTCACCAGATGATGCATTTGCATCTCATATAAACTACAGCAGATGTAGGAGCACTTACAGCACTTGCCCTGCATACAAATGACATAAAGCAGAGGGTAGCAACATCACAGATGGCTCCTTTTTGAAAGAAGAAAGCATCTGTTTGCTCCTCGTCCTCCATCGTACAGTTTTAATGATAACAGTTCTCATGCTATCCTGCACATTAAGATTGGTGTGAGATGTACAGCACATACAAGGCAATACGTGCAAGGCAGGCGCTTGCTTTTGCGCAAAACCAGAAATTTATGCCCGTAGAATTATGCAATAGCAATTTGTATTTTCATTCATAACTATAGGTAATGCAAATTAGTGTGCTAATTTAAAAAAATTGGTCTGTGTCAATTGCAGTGTCAAGATGTTACTTATATAATTAAATTCTACGTAACATTCCATTGCTGAGTTATGAGAATGTGTAGTTCTGTTTAACTTTAAATGTAGTCACCATGATGTTAGTGGATTACAGATTTTGGAAAGATTCCTCATTTTCAGCGTTGCTATCTCAATAAAAAGGAAATTTCATGAAATGAAAACACACTTTAAAAAACTGTTAAAAAGGTTAAACTTCCAGTTCAAAAACACAGACAATTCTAAAACTGGAAGGCACAAAGGTGGTGACCTGACCAGTTGGCTATGCATGCAGGATTATCAAAAAATATGTGAACGCTTCACACCGTTCAAAACATTAGTCTTGGCTACAATATGCACCAATCCCTTTGAAAATACTCCAAAAATACAACTCCAACAAGTTAGAAAATGTGCACAGGGCAGTGCATCTGCAACATTTCTCAGCGAAGCCATATTCAAAGAAAGGAAACGTTACACTAAACAGAAAGCAGAATTTCTCTCAGACAAAACCAGAGGAAAAAAAGCTGCAAGCATCCAGAATGTGAATCATAAATGCCCCTTACCTTTGAAGTTTTTAATGAAATGATGAAACAAATCTACTGCCATCCGCCATTGAATTGAGCTGCACACCAAAGCAGTTTTGGGGATTTCAGCCAAATTTCAACGCGAACATTAATACAGGTGGTTCGGAAAAGCAGTTATACTGGGCCTATTATTGACACATTCAGCATATTTAATCAAAGCAATTTGGTTAAATTCATTTTGAATTGTGGTGAAATGGAAGTGACTAGAGTAGATCTAGGGTAGAAGTATTATCGTCTTATTTCTTCTGCATTGGCAGAAAAAAATGTTACTTCTAATTTTTTTATTCCAGAATGCAGTTGGATCTGCAGAACCTTTTAACTTTTCAACAGAGGTGATGCATCATCATTTCGAGGCTGCAAAAACTCTGCTAGGCCATGAAGTGGCTGTGAAGGGTACAACATAAAAAAAGAAAATGTGCATTGTGATTGATGATGACAATGAGATGCCTGTATTGGAAAAATAAAATTGGTTCTCGTTCACAGGGATTCAGCAGTATATTTTATAGTTGAAAAATCTCATGGCATGCCTCTTCCTGACATGGGTGTCTTAACAGGTTACACAGATGCAGACAAGCTTCTGTTCTAGCAGTCAGGAAAATCAGCTGAATTACTGCTGCCTCCCTGAGTACACTGCACACGGCACACAAGTGATCATTCTCCACCCTTCTTTCTCTTTATTCCAGAAAAATGGCCCATTTGAGTGAAGAAATCAAGCAGATAATATTTCTGAATAAACCCAGTTCAAAATTGAACTTTTGGAACTTCTGAGCTCTGGCGTGAAGTCAATAAAATATTTGAAATAGGTACATCAGAAAGAGTTCTAATCGGTTTTCTGTCATTTAGCTCCGAAAACACCTGACATTAAAGATATTAGAAGACAATGGCCTTTTTTTCACTTGGATGTGCATATATAATCATTTTCAGTTGCTCAAGGACATCAATATGCTTTGTAGCTTGGAACTTGATCTGGGGGAATGTGGGCGAGCCATCACAGAATACTTCAGGCGTAAACCCACCAGCAAAGGCGTAATAGATGTACTCTCTGATAGTGGAAATAATGAGATGCCACTTGTCGCCCTTATCATGGCACACATGAGACACACTAGGGATGATCCTTCTGACAGATGTTAGTCTGTCAGGTTGAGAGGATAAATCAGGCCTAACCTTAACCTAACCCTAAACACAGTCCTTTTGCCTACTCTTAAGGCCCTAAAATGTGATTACTGTATTTACCTTGTTGTTCCTCTTTAAAGAACATATTATAGTATTCATAATACGGAGGTCTTTGTCCGTTACATACGGGTGTCTGGATATATTGCACGTCAAATTGTCCATTATTTATTTTTGGTTTAGTGATGTTTAGTCAAGGTGAGATGTATCCTCATTTTGCAGTACATGGCACGTGAGTACTGATCACTGGATGGTCACCCTTCAGGGCTGTGTTATACCTGACTGCATCACACTACATTTTCTGATGGGACTCTGCTCTGTTTGGAATCTACTATATATTCAACCTTCCATATAAAGAAGAGGCTGCATGTAGTCTAGAATTAATTTAGAGAAAATTAATGAATTTCTTTGTACTCCTGGTTGTTGAACATTTGCTTTTCTTGAAACCTGAACAACCCAAAGTCATTAGCTTGGGTTTTTTAGATGAAGATGGTACTAGTAAATTCAGGCTAGCAGTCCTGTGATTTGAAATCTCCCGGCCAACTGGTCAGTAGCTAAGGAAACATGCAAAAGGAAAAATCAAAATATCCTACATGTGTGGTCTTTTGAATGGTAATTCACAAAAGCAAAGCATTGAGAAATATGTCTGCACAAAATGTGCAAGTGCCCTCTGGTCTTGGGCCTATTTATTAAACCGCATTACTTTTTTTATGTCTCATAATAAATAAGGTATTGGAATTACGACAATATGCAACTTGACCATTACCTTCCCGCCATCAGATTGATGGCAGAGCCAGGGCAGGCCGCGGCCTTTTGATGACAACATTAGGCTATAAATCAAAGCTAAGATGCTAACTGTGAGAATTACAGTGGAGACAATAAGAAAAGCATATGCAGCTCCTTTGGAATGAGGCCGACATGAAAACTATATAGACTGTTTAATTCATAGATTTATAACAGATTTAACATTTAGCTATTCTTATGGCAATATTAAGTTATATAAAATGCAGAAAAATGTCAGATGCAAATCAAAACGTGAAAGTGTTACATGACAAATAAAAAGCAATGTTTTCATTTCATTATATTTTCATTAATTCTGATTTATATTAATTGATTGAAATGTTTTATACTGTATTTAACCAACAGTAATTTAGCAGCTTAACCCCATTTTAGCTGTGCTTGTCATGATTACAAAATCAATTACTTTGGATTAAATTAACAATGTAAGCCCACATTTATTTGTAAAATCAGAAAAAATCTGTAATCATGTTAAATTAGCAAAAATGAGAAAAGAGATCATTGTTCTACTTCGAAATTCATGACTCAGCCACTCACCTATTCTGTCCAATTCATTTTCATATTCATCATGACCTCATTATGTTGTCACGCCCCACAGACTCAGGACAGGGAGGTAGAGTTCAAACTAGATAGATTTATTTCAAAACTTAACGGAAGCAGTCCCACAACACAGAAGATCAACTTAACTAGATTCAAGTCTGGAGGTGACTCGAGGGGTTGGACCGGGAGGACGCTGGGAAGGGTGAGGGGATTCCGGGAGGCGTATTCCTTGTGAGTCAGGCTGGTGGGCAGCCCTTAGGTGTCGTCTCTGACGAGGCCAGACAAAGACTGAGGGGAGATTGGGGTTTAAGTAGGAAGTGAGCTGATTGGGGACAGCTGCAGATCATTAGTAAACTGGGGAGTGTGAATGAGTGAGGAGAGTTTCAGGAGAGTGAGCAGTGGGTGTGGCTGGAACAGAACGTGGTGTGACTGTGACAGTTATTAGGCTGCTGATGCCGTGCTCTACTTCAAAACCTTACCAGCTTTAAATACCATATTTGAACACTCAAGCAGAACACAATGTGGGTTTGTCTAAAAAAAAGAAAAGGGTGTCGTGACCAAGAGTCGGCTGGCATTGATATTTGTGTGGTATAATTTTCTTTGAGATGTGTGTGAGGAAAGGCCGACTTCTGATCTTTGAATATATAAAACCTGAGAAACTGTGATTTCAATGAGAATGCAAAAGGAGAAATTAGCATGTGGCAGCCAAGTGTGGGCAGCATTGGCTTTGAGCACTCAGTTTAAAAGCAGGAGAGACACCAGAGATCTGCACGTGCTCTGTGGGTATTTAAGGCAGGCTGGCAGGGGTTTGCAGAAGCATCTGTTGTTAGTGGAAGGAGTGTGCCCTCTCCCCTCGTACACACCAGTGTTTAATTATAGACGTCCCACTCGGTTAGTCCAAAGACTGTTCCAGTCAGATAGGTGTGTGGGGGCGGATAAACAATGTTGGCGCAGTCCCGAGCTGAAGGATACAACCTTTGCATTCACAGAAGATCTCACGGGCCACATGATGGCAGTGAACCCTCTCTGGGAAAACGGCGAGGCGATGATGCCCTCCTGTGCGGCGAGTTGCGCTGGAAAAAAAAAAGAAGAAGATTTGAGGCGGCAAACTCTTTCAGCTTAAAATACATTATTTATTAGAATAAAACCAAGAGTCTGACAAGGCTGCCCGGGCTCTGGGATGAAGAAAGCCTTGTAGCGAAATACTGCTTCAGAGCCAAAACGAGTATGACACTTTACCCGGGTAACATGTTCGAAGTCTTTGTCTGTCACACTGTGTTAACATTTACACATGTGTCATTTAAATATTTGGCCTCTTTATTTTGTTCTTAAAGTACAATACTTTGCTGGCAATGACTGAAGATTATTTTTTTATTTAAAAAAAGGGAAGGATTTTTAATTTAAAAGCACTGTTTTGTATTTTTGTATTATGACCTAAAATAAAAAATGTTAGTTCTTTAAATAATTTTGCTGGGTTCTGGGCCAAAAGTCTTTCTTTTAAAGGGGAACAATGCCCGTTTCAAAATTCACACACATTGTTAAAATCCAAGATCGTCTCGCTCTCTGAAATCAGGGAGCAGTTCTTTCCGTTATTCTTTCTTCTATGGATGGCACTGATCGAATGCCAGGGTACTGCCTCAGAACTGAAATCACTACAATGTCTTTGATGGTCTGTGTAAAAGATCTATAATGTACACTTGTATAAGGGGTATTTGTCTTGTGTCCGACTTTGGGATATAGATAGGGAGCATTGAATCTGAACGTGAGCAACTGACACTCACACATAAATCTGAATTCTAAACAGTTTTCATTTATCATGTTTTCTTTGTTCTTTTTACAGTTTGCATCGGAAGCTATCTAAGCTTTTTAAGACATCACAGCTCATTATGTTCAGGTATTGAATCAGAAACTCATGCAAACTCTGTAAAAATCAATTAATCGGCATCACTGTGCAGTGGTGCTAATATGGAGATCTATGCAGTTTCATCTTCTGTTATTTACGAAGCTGCAAAGCGTATTTAGGGGATCCACAAACAATGCGGCATGTGGCAATTCTAAATCTTTTACCAAGCTTCATTACTCAGCCTGACTATTATTTAATCATGGTAATTTTCCACATCACATCCTTTCTTTTATTACAAGTAGACAACCGCCATCCCAGGCTGAACAGCTTTATTGGCATCATAGGATTCAGAAGTGGTCTTCATGGGCTTTGACACAGCATGTGCTTAACATGGATAATTTGCCTGAGATCCTCGCGGGTTAAACTTCTGGGATGCCCTGGGTAAAGTGTTACAGGATAATTGCACAGGCTTGAAGGAGGGCATCTACGGATTTATCTTGAATGACTGTTGAGTCAGAGAGGACGCAATACCCTTAAGCTGCTTGGCACGTCAAGTTTTTTTTTTATGATACCATTTATAATGCAAACACTAATTACATCACGTTACTATTTGAATTTGTTAACCTAGCAATCGGTGGCACTTTTGTGCACTTGTGGTGGACACAAAATCTGAAAGAAATTTGTAAAATTAAATGTGGTTTAAAAGCAAACAATGTTTTTTACCTCGATGGAACAACTCACCTCTATTCATACAGCATCCCATCTGACAAGCAGCAGAATTTGAGATTGTATCGCCTTCGTTAGAAGCGAACCCCTTTTCCCCCTTCGACGTCTCGTGTGCTTGTTCCTTGAGGACAGTTAAAGAGACGCTGAGTCAGGCCCGCCTTCGAGGTGACAAATGCTTCTCCACTGATGTTGTTCAGATGATTTACAAGCCCAGTTAACCGGGGAGGTCTGACAGGGACTGGATGAGAGCAAGAAACAGTGTGCATGTGTGTTTATAGGTGTGGCCAGTAGGGAAATACAGTGGGAAATGAATACTAATAAATCAGCCCGTTCACTTTTGCTCTCAAATGTATTCCTCACAATTTTGTATAATTAGCACTAAAAGCGTGATTATGGTATAAAAGCACTTTCAACAAAAACACCAGCTCAAACTCCCTTTTGTTGTTCATGTAATCTTTAAACCTATAGACGCTTCAGGAGATGGCGATATGTCTAGTCAGGAGCAGGGAAAAAAACTAATAAATTAGCTAATACAAACACAAACTAATAAAACACGCAGATGTTCATATTTGGCCCACTCAAAGGATTCTATGACTCCTACTTGCCTAAAAAAATTGTGAGGCTTGATTTTCCTCATCCAGTAAGGTGTTATTCATTTCCAGGTGATTTTTCTTTTTTATTTAAATATAAATCAAGGTTAAATTCAGCAGTTTTAATTATTTATTATTATACCCTAGCCTGGGTTTTCACGGGCTGCCTTGCGTGCGCAATTTGATTTGCGTTGTAAGGCAGCCTGGATTCCATGGAGCAAATTTTCACCTGAGATAGGGGACCAATCGCAGAGCGGGGACGGTGCAGCAGATGACGTCGAATATGCGATCTGACCGATCGCCTTCTTCCGCGTAGAACTTCTGTCGCTCTACATACGTCATCGGGTATAATTGAAACGATTGGCTACGAGCTAGGAACAGGCGCTTTTGACAGACATTCGTAGCGCCCAATAAACGGCTCTGGGCATTCGTAAACCACGCCTCAAATACGAGGAAATGAACATGTGGTTTCCAGACCCTGTCTCATTTGAGATCAGGGTATGACGTTAGCCAGGCTAATTAAACCCATTAAAACTCCAACTCTTTTATTTACACACTAGTTTCCCTTGTATACTCCTGACCCCCACCAAATGAAGTCCCCTTAGCGCCAGCTTGAAAGACTACACCTCCACATCCTTCACAGTTTAACTCTTTATATTTAACATATATTTTTTTCCAACAGAAACCTGAACAACTTACCTACCCTTTGCATCTCTCCACCACCTCTAACCCTCTTCCAACCCCCTCATCCCCTTTCCCAGCTCTCTCCCGGTTCCCCAATGACGCCGTCTAGCTTCACAACAGAAATGTCAAGCTCCACTTGTATCCTGGATTCCATCCCATCCACTCTGGTAAAAGGACAATCGCCCAGCCATCTCACCACTCATCGCAGGCGCTAGCTCCTCTCCACCCAAACTGGGTACTGTCGCCCCGAGTCCTCATGAAGCAGATCGGGCCCCCTCCTGCCTCAGCCATCTGTTCCAAATCCAAAATCAAAATGCTTTTAATGTCTGAATCATTCTAGTGTCTAGCTCTTATTGAGGATTATAAATGTCTGTCAAGCATCTTTGACTACTCTGAAAAGTACTACCTACACCAACTTTATATTTATTTTCACTCACATATTATTTTGCTTCAAAGAAGTTTAAATCAAGGAGTGGGGAGGTTTCAACTTTTGTTGCGAGCGAGAGCAGTGAACTTTTACTAGAGAGGTTATAGCCTCCAAAATGTAACTGAAGCGAGTGGGAATATCTCTGTGGCTGGAGGATGTGTGGTTAAATGAGAGAAAAGTAAAGAAAAGATAACTCCCTGAAGATCAATGAGCTCATCCCAGATGTCTAAGGGAGGCATCGCAACAGTCTGTACCTGCGTGATTAATAGTAGCTTTATTAATAGCTATCCACCTTCAACTCATTAGTAGTGTGTTTGGGTATACAACCAATACTGGAATTACTATGTAACAGCTCGTAGCACAATGATAATAATAAACAATACATGACTAAGCAATAGTTCACTCAATCTGAGATAAAGTGTAAGTGAGTGAATGATTTGAAGCACTTTTGTTTTTTTGTTTCAGTCACTTTTTCTATACGAATGGAAAAAAGTCCATAAAGCAAAGCAAAGTTGATTTAACCACCGTCAGGATTTGTACAGGTCTGTCATTGATTGATGACAGTATTAGTGGACTGGTAACTGGTAAGATGAAGTATCTGTCGTCCTAGAAGAACAGCAGTGTAGTTTTGTGGCCCTGAGACCTCAAAAAGCCTCAGTGGACCAAAGCGTTATTCAGACATGTTGGCAGATCTCCCAAAGCCTCTGCATAAATGATATAAACCCTGACTATATGCTGTAACATCTCCTATTAACATCTATCGTGTTATTCCTGTCCTCGCTCCCCTGCTCTCTATCGGTCTTTGCTTTCTCCTCTGCTTCCTAAACCACCTTGTGTAATCGCACGAGAGGGGTGTTTCACTTATTGGAGAGGACATAAATCCAAAACGATGCTTGAGGCAAGGTCTTCATCACAAGCTCATTTCTCATAACTTTATATGAAGTCAGCAGTCTTCACTTCATAATTACACAGGACATCAGTGCATGCGGCTAAAGAAAATGCTTTGTACAGGTGTAAATGCCTCAAAGTCACATTAGGATGTTTAAAGTACATTTACTTATCTCGTAAACATAGGCGCAATGTAAAGCTCATTATGATTAGTCTTGGTAAAAATATCATGGTTTCAGTAGTAAAAAAACAATAATATTTTATTACCTCACTGCTATTACCCAACCAATAAATCATGCAAACACCCAAAAACATTAAGTCTATCTTTTTTACAAAGCACATATTTTGGAAACCACGCAAAAAGTTATATTGGAAGATTAGCATGCAACTGCTCCTTGTGTAGCTTTTGTCAGGTTTGCTCAGCTTACCGGAGGAAGCTTAATAATGTGACATTTGTGCTTGGCAGACCTTTATCTTTTCCTGTATGGATTCAAGTATAACACCTGGCTGCGATCCAGTACCTTCTACCTGCAGCTGACGGCTTTCTGATCGCAATGTGTTCCGCCTGTGCTTACACCATGTGTTATCGTGAATTGGTACGGATACAGGTTGAATTTAAATAGCGTGGGAAGACTCCCACGGATTTATAGTGTTCACACAACTCACACAGTCTCATCTCTAATGCAAGTGCATCACTGTCTTGTAAATCCTGTTGACTGTTGTTCAGGTGCGAGGTGGAATAATCGGAAATTTCTAATAGCCTTGATCCAAAACCCCTCCACTGGTAAAAAGAAAAAGAAATATCTGTTCAATGACAACCTCATGCAAGCCGGAAGATTTTCCTGTTTCTTAAATTTACCTTTAATGGGATTAAATCTAAATGATGATGTGTGTGTCTTGGCTTTAAAAGCAGCAGTAATCTCTGCTTCATGTAGTTCAGCAGTTCTAAAGACGTTGCCTCACCAGATGTCCTAATGTCTCATCTGAGTATCACATGTGGGTCTGTGCTGGATTATTAGGGCCTGGGCCGACTGAAAGTTTAGATATTTTTGGGGTCGCACATTTGGGTGTAAAAAAATGGCTCTATAGCACGCCCTAGATATGTGGCACTTTAGCCTATTAGCTTTTTAAAAAAATATATTTATTTTTGACCACGTACCCGTCCGTCAGGCCGCCCCCGCTCCATGCACCGTTCATCGTTGATGGCAGCTCTCGTTGTTTTCATTTGTTTGTTTTTTGCGACAGCAATAAAGCAATTTTTAGTGTGAGACAGTGAGAGGGGAGAGGAGAGAGAAAGAGACCAGTGAAAAATAAAAAAGTCATTCATTTTATTTTTTTGATAATTTTGCACTACTGTGTGCTTAATTACTGCCAAGAAAAATATTCGTATATTTAACACGTTGTTATTAGTTAATCTTACAATGCACAGGACCAAAGGTCAACACTTTAAATCATTCTAAATGAAACACACATTGAGATACAATGCCATATGTGTAAATGGATAAGTGCATTTACCTGCAGGGAAAGTAAAGGTCTGATGAGCATTTCTCCCATTTTTACTCCCATCTGTACTGTGTAGTAGCTAAAAACACTACTTTTTACAGTTTTTTAATTCCTTTACAATGTGTGACTGGAAGTCCATACCTATTGCGCTCATATGTGCATGTACACATACGTGCATATGTGTGTGTCGTATAGCCTTTTGTGGAGATTAATGTCCCGTGTCCCCATTCGTTGAATGGAGATGATGTCCTGTAATGGCCTTTGTGTTGTAATTTAGCGCTGGCAACCAGAGGGTATAAACAACCTGCAACGGCTCTGACTGTGATTTAACAATGCCACGAAAAGACATGAGAAGAAGAGAGGAGGTCTTTAACAGTACATGAACTCAATAAAGGTATAATATGTAGCCTAAGAAGCCAAGAGAAATATTTCAGTGTATGCTCTTCGTGTTGTACTCTCATCTGAATATTGTTCTGTCCCTGCAGGAAATCCTATTGTTTATTGTCCATGTCCGCTGCATGTAGCTTCCTGCAGCTCCTTTTTGTTGCTGATCTGCTACTGCCTGATATCTGTAGGCTTAGTGCTCATTGGCATCTGCTCAACTATGAAACTAGCCATTTATTTCCACTTCCTCGGATCCGACGGGAATATGCAGCTAGTGGTGAGCAGGAAACCAGATGGCATCCAGGTCAGCTTGTTTACGAATGGAGTCCACATATGAAACTTTGTTTAATCTTTGTTTTGGAGGGATGCAATGTGGTAGTCCAGATAAACACCCAATGCTAATGTATTGTGAAATCCTTCTAGACTGTAATGCAGGTGGGTATTGGCTTGAATCCACAGCAGGGGACATTTTCAATTAGTTTCCTTTGTCTCTTTGAAAAGAACAAGATAAAAGATTATGGATCAACAAATATCAAACCTGATATCAAAGCTTTCAACTCCACCAACACCAAAGCAATATTAACGATTTTTTTAAAGGAATAAACGCCTTGTTTGTTTACCAAAATCCTTTTTCATTCAGGAAACAAAAATGAATGAATATACTATTCATATATGCATATTTCAAATCTTTAACACAAGAAACCCCATTTAAATTGATTTGAATTAAAATATGTATAATAGGAAATACAGAAATTATCTGTATGTTATTTAAAAATGTTTTACTTGAATAATTACATTTTTGAATAAGAACAATTTTCTCTTTTTATTTCCAACCATGTTGGTGATTACATCACATTATCTACATGAATAACCTTAAATTATCTTATTAAACCCACACAAGGTTTCATCCCAATTACAAAAGTCTCTTTAAATATCTTTAACTTCATTTTTTTCCTTCTGATGTGCTCATTATCTTGAATATTCAGAAGATTTCATGTTTGAATTGAACTATTCTGTTTGTGAAGTGGCGGAGGGAGTAATACGTTCCCCAGGTGTGGATCACGATGTTGGTACAGTGTTTGGGGGAGTTCAGAACGGCAGCAGAAGAAAATATCAAGTTTTATCCCATTTGTCTCCAGGGGCTGGTGGGAAACAAATAAATGATGAAAAATAAAAACGGAAAAACAAGGACAGAGCCATAGCATATGCGTCTGTGCGGTGCACCTGTGAGCGAATTTAAGTGCCCATGGCAACACAAGAACAGTCCGTAGGAAAAATGAGTAAATTATAGATGCAAGGAGATACAAATGGAGTGTGCAGTGAGAGTTAATGTAGCTTGCAGTCTGAATTCCTGTCCGTGGCATTCATAATTATGACCACAAAAACAGGGACAAGTCCATTAACGCCAGATCCTTCCATCATGATGGATGTCTACTTTTGGTGGGTGTTCTATCAATACTTTATTTTGCTAGTACATGTGAAGGACTTATTTTTCTTTTATCCATTTTTTAATAATTTGAACTGAGTACCGTCAATATAATATTCGTACATATTCCCCATGTAAATTTGATATCTTTGTGTACATTCCATGGGACATTTTTCTGCAGCATCATACATTTGCCTGTGAATACTCCTCTCAAACAGTTTACCTGTCAAACAACAGATTTAACTGTCACGTTCATCATAAAGTGGTGCCTTGGGCGCCTTTTACGAGCTGAATACTTTGACGGGATTAAAGGGAATCACATGTTAGGAACCTAAATTTACCCTGGGATTAATCTAACTGCGCTTATCACCACGGTCCAGAAAACCGCTCTTCAATCTTATCACGATGAACACAAATTCACATGTGGTGAGGACAGAATCCAACTTTTTCTTCTTTGATGTGGATTATTTGTTTGCTTTCTGACAATCTGTATGTGGTATCGGTCTGTGGTATCACCGGAAATCACTTCAATCAATGTCCTACTCATCTGTTCCTCTGCACAAACATATATGGCCCTGCAAAGCGGTTTACTAAAATGCAATATTTGGCTGATTTTAAAGTTTTTAGGGCTCTCATGTGTGAGAAAATACTGTGGGGGTAGCATTATAATTTTTTCCAACTTATCAAAGGTAGTTTACTCTAAAAGAGACACAATTTCTATTGTGGTTTTTGTATGCATCATTTTGAAAAGAATCATCTTGAAAAAAGCAGTTAAAAAAAAAAGGAACCAACTTCCAAAAGCCTTGAACGAACAAGTGAAATAGAGATGTGAAGAGAAGAAGAAAGAAAATAAAATCATTCTGCGGTCCACCGTCTAACACCTCATGTGTATTTGCGTGCTTTACGATCACCAGCACGAGTCATTGCCATGTCATTATCAGATCAAAGGATTTTTGTTATTCATTTCTTGCCTTTGGTTTATTTGTGTGGAAAGCAGCTGGCATGCTGACAGTGCGTCAATCATGTCGTTTTAATGTAGATTTTTTTTTATTTCAATAACTGAATATATTTGACATTTTTTACTCCTGTATTTTTTTTTCCTGTCATAACCAGGCGTTGCGGTTCCAAACATCATCTGTTCATCCGGTCGTACATAAGCGAAGCTGCAGTGTTACCAAACAAAGACATGTTCGTGTTGCCCTACATAAACATTGACTAAATTACTCAGCTACAATGCACAACTGCTGTATAAACATTGTGGGAATTATGTAAGATCTCCCTCTGCTCATTCTGCAAAAATAAAAAAGCGATACAAAGAAATATAACCCAAAACGATGCCTCCCTCGGCCAACATGTTTTTGCTCTTAAGTTTTGCCAAGCCCAACATAAGGTTCTTTATGCTGTGAGGACTACTATACCCGAGTGTCATTTACTGGTGTATAGTGCACAGCTAATTGCAAATTATGACCATATTGTCATGTTTTCCTGTCCCGGAACCCTGGAGGTCGACGGGGACTTCTTGTCCAACAATGGCCTAATCATGTGAATGATATTTTGTCGTGAAAAGGCAGATGGCGGGGAAGGTGGAGGTGATGACAGAGCAGGTGGGGTCCGGGCAAATAGCAGCGGGATCCGTTATCAGTCCAGCCTCTTCCTCTGCGCTTTGCTTGCATGCACAGTAGATAAAAAGGAAGACTGACATTCTGATTTTGAGAATGTATACACCACTTCATAAAGTTTTACATCCTGCCTGATGCTGAATAAAGACCTTCTCCCACTTTCTCTATAAATGGATGAGATAGAGAAGACATTTTTATTGGTTTTTATATTGTTTATACATCTCAGTTCCAACAGAACATTGAACTACTACTATTTGAAAACATGTCTTACCCACATAACTTGTACTTTCACTATAGTATTGTACAACTTATTAATCGATCGATCAATATGTTTCATCATGGCAAGGTTGTTGTGAAAATACAGCAGTATATACAACTCTTTCACAACAACATCCTGAAGGCATATTCTTGCCTACACAGAATAGGTAGGCAATGCAACCTTTGAGTTGTTTACTGTTTTATGTTATGTAGAAACTAAAAGTTTAAAGAGTAGACACAATCAAACAGTTCATTACTATTTTTTCCTTTATGGAAACAAGCTAACCACTTGTTATGTTCCCACCTCAGTTGGAGCTCGTTGGAGGTGGTGAAATGTAAGCGCACCCAATGTAACCAGAGGTGGACGGTGAAATAGTGTGGGGGTGCAGCAAAAAATTACGAGACATGACCACCAGAAATCACAGTTGGTCCTTATGGGAAATTTTAGTAACAAAAAAACAATTAACACCAGTACAACCACAACTAAGGAAGGGAGGAGAAGGGAGTTTTGGGATGGGGTCAAAGTAATGAAATTAAATAAAAGGTCCCTTCTCTTCGAAATACCTTTCCCCCCCTAACACAATCTTTCACCTAACCAGCTTACCTCTCTATTTCCAAAACTACAGGGGTGACACCCGCCCAGCTAACATAGTGTATTTATACTTATATGTATAAGCTGTATTCTGGATTCTGTATTCTGTCGGGATTTCCTATCCCTCCGAGTTGGTTGAGAAGAATCCGATACGTCACTCAATTAAAGTTAAACAAGTTAGCATTTATTTAGAAGAGAAAAAGAATACATGAGCAGTTCTCCGCAGGTATACCTGGAGACCTGAAACACGCATCAACAGCGATCCCTTCCAGAGTCGATCTGCTGTCTGACTGTGGCCTCTGTTTATAACCTCCTTTTGCCCTTGATAGTTCAAACCGGCACTCCCTTCCGTTACAGGTGCTTTAGGTCAGGATGGTGGTTGATCTTCATTCTTCCTATACTTTCCCATTCCCCAGTTCATGTCTGCCTTATATGGTCCCATCGTTATTTCCTGATCACACCATCTATTCTACAAGATAAAGAACATAAAAACACACAAACAGAAACTTACATCTCACACATATTTCAGGGGTTGACAGAGGTCTTTGATCAATAAGATGGACTGAACCAACACTTGAATGTGTGCCGAGAGAAATACAATCACAGAAGTAATTTCCTGCTTGGAGTTCTGTTTTGAAGCTGGTGTCTTTTTTAATTTGATAGTTTACAACAAACCAGTCCATCAAAAACGGCAAATATCACAATATACGTCATTGTTCATGTGAGAAACACCAATAGCAGAACACTGACCTATTATGCTATGTAATATGCTTTTATGCATGCTCATAGTGCCTTATCAAACAACTGTGTGAAAATAAAAATGCACTGCACTGAACATAACTTGGATGTGTTGCAATGCCGGTAAACGCAGATGAACTAGTGGGGCATCCACGTTTACTTTCATGAATCACTTTCTTTTAGCTCTGGATTTTAGACAAGAGGAGATCCTAAAATCTGTTCGGATTCCCATTGGGGCATGAGTAATGAATCATTAATGCCCCTTCTTCATGCATCCTCTTTAAGAGCAGTGAACACCGCCTGCTAAATATCCCGTGACTTTGCCAACCCCACTCTCGTTCCGTAGATGGGTAAAAAAAAAAAGAAAAAACTGCTCGCCCTCATTGTAGCATAATTCCCTATGGCATTTCTGGCTTTTTAATGTCTAAGGAAGCAGATCTGTTGTATTGTTAACGAAACAAGACACGGAACAGCTTTTACAGACTGCACATTTGGATTTTAACCTTTCGACTTGTGTCTTTTTGTTACGTTCCTTGCTAGGGTCAAGCAACGCAAACAAAAAACAAACACGAGGGAAATAAGGAAACTAGCAGACAACAGCGGACAATAGTCAAAGTTGCTGCGGGTTTTCAGAGCTACAAAGCAATCTTTAAGATAATATAAAATAGTTAGAAAGTTAGAAAACGTTTTATATTGGACTAGAGAAGAACTTAAGTTGTAAATAAGGAACTTGAGACAAAATTGATTCAAATATAGTTTGAGACATGAATCCCTCAGTTTGCCCACATATTTCAATTGCTCATCAGAACTTGCAATACATTTGTTTAAAAAGAGAAAATGTAAAAGGTTTCATGTTGGCCGGTTTCAAATAACTGAAATGACTTTAAGATTACTTAATTTTATAAAATGTTCTCATTCTTTAGGTGTATTTTGAATATGTGATCAATAATGCAACAACACTAACTAAAGTGCTCTGGCATTTTACACCAGAGTTGTCTCACCCTGATGAGTTTATGATAAAGATTATGGCAATTATGGTACAGTCCTCTTATATTAGCATTTATATAATCTCACAATTGAATTCAGTATTTTACTTGAGGCACGCCACTGTTAGGGATTTAAGCAGAAGAGCCCATCGAGTGGTAGAAATGATAATATGTGATATATGATCATTTTGTATTTTGTGTGTTATTGGGTAATTGCATTATGAAAACAACACCTCCTCTGCAGTCAGTTTGATGTCTTTTTCATGGTTGCACAAACACATGGAGTTACACTTGATGTATTTCGCCTGTGTTGGGCTCCCACCATAGCATACAACCAAAAGCAAAGCTTTGGAATGCATTGCTGCTACAGGACATAAAACCCCTGCAAACCCCCTGGTACTCACACCTAGTTGATTTCTCTCTTGATGAAACAGCCCTAAGCTCTGATTGGTCTAGCCGCAGAAACAACAGGGATCCCTGCGCTCTGTATGGAGAGTTGATAAGCAACTCTCCCGCTAAAAAGTTTCTTTCCGAATTGACTTAGATGTGGACGTGGATGTAAGGTTAAGACTGTAGTACCTCTTCAAACCAACTTTCCGAATCGACTGGCGTCGGTAATAGGATTAACTATTCAGGCTCTCCAGCTTTCAGCGGTTATGCCTCTCCAACCCAACGCTTCCCTGAACAAACCTCCTCGGTCAGACCCATGTTCTAGCTGCTCCACAGAGGTCCGGCTCCCCTGCTCCGCAATCACAGCCCAAGCAGCTCCAGCAGGAACAAAATCTGCCTATTCCCCCTGGGCAGTTTGCATGTTAGAGACCACAAACAACTGTTGCGTCACCAAGAAACCCAATAGTTCTCAAGATCCCCTATTGATCCCTGTAACAAAAAGGACAAGTGGATGCCGAGTTAAACAAGACTCAAGGAAACAGCATGTACACAGCAAATATGAGAGTTAAAAATTTACTCTGTGAGAGTCAATTTGAATTTTTAGCTGGTGTTTATATTGTCCAAATTTTTTCAGTGTTAAATCAACACTCAACGAAGTGTTAACAATTTGACTCGGAATAAGTGTCAAAAATAAATCTGCTCAGTGTTAAATACGCTACGTAGAGTTTCACCCGACACCAAGAAGTGTGATACTCATGTACAGTTAAACTAACTCTTTCATAGGTCTTAAATGTAACTCTAATTGTTGCAAATAAATCTGATTTTGGCACTGGATAATAACTCCAGCTATATCGTACAATTGACTGTAACGGTGAACTTTTTTGCTGTCTGATTTCAACTCTGCACTTCAACACTGGAAAATTAAGCAAAGAATTTCAGTATATATTAACTGCGTGACTGTGTGATGAAGTTAACCGCTATCGTGTCTCTCTCTGGCGTCTTTTTTCTTCTTTTATTTGACGCCTTGTCCCTCCAAACACAAAGATTTACCTACAGACAGAGGTTTATTTGTGCTGGGAACACAGGTGGTGAACAAAGCCCCTCTTAAACTGGCGGGACATGGTTTCCGGTTTAAACAGATCAGTTTAGGATCAGGACAGCATCCCAGGGACTTATGTTGGAAAGCGTATTTGTTCAAGTGTAAACGTAAATGTGTCCACTCCCATCTTCTATCTTGAATGGCATTGCTGTCTCTTCTTTTGGTGGGGAGGTAACCAATGGAGAGCTGATTAGGTCAACAAGGTGTGGGGGGCACAGATTTTCAGACCTAAGAATATATAATTCAAAGCTAAGTATGCTTGAACTAAACTCTTTAAAGACTGAGACTTTAAACTCTCCTCCATGTTTGCAAGCATTTAATAAATGTCCGGTTCAATCATTTTACACCGGTGTCGAGTAACATTTTTGTAACAAGCGATGAAAAATAAAATAATCAGTCTTTTCTTTAGTCTGTTCATCTTGTCGGTCAGAGGAGCATAACACAACGAGCTGCTAAGTGAAAGTTCAATAGCATTGCAGTAGAGTCAGCGTGATAGCTACAGGCGTTTCCTTTTTTTCTAGACACCTCTTGACATGTCTGCTTTGAGCCAGTAAAACCTAGGTGAGTCTTTTCTTCGGAGACACGTCTAGTGATACTGCACGGGGAACCAGAGAGCAGAGTGACCGCAAACCTTAATTATTCTCAGCAGGGTGGCCGTTGTCTGGCGCTAAGGACGGAGAAACAAGAACTAATCAGTAGGTGAAAGACGCCACGGGGCCTTGTGGATTTTCTATTCAGGAATTGGATTTCTCCTTCAGTCCTCCATGGAAAATGTAACCTTCTGGGAAGGACTTAATCGGGTTTTTGCTTTTGTGTGGAGTCTATCAGGGAAAGCATGACATTTACTGCACTTTTTACAATTGTTAATAAACGGTATCCACAAACAAGCCGTTTGCTTCTGTCCCTGTGCTCACAGTACAGCCGATGAGTGAACAACACAAAGTGCCACAAGGAACAGTCGAGCTTCACGCTAAACGGCATCGTGTAGCTTCTGGCCTTTAATTCATTAAAATTAATGAAAATTGCAGCTGTAATTATCACCACTTACTAAAAGCATGGATTCAGATTTAAAAAAATACAATGCAGATAGAAAAATGTAAATTCAAGTGAATGCAAATACTCTTAAACGCTTCGATCCTTATTTGAAACATTTGTATTGTTTCATATCACAAATTCCTTATTTCCTCAACTGAAACTTCTCGTCACATTACATTTTGTTTGTTAAGGCAAACATTTGGTGTGAGAAGTTTTGCCTCGGCATGCAAATCCCTCCATTAAAGCAATCGTGATGTTAGGAGAGACCCTGGTACAAAACGACAAAAAGTTATAGCCCGATGAGCTGCTCCAACCGCAGTCAATCTGAGTGGAACAGATGTAACTAGATCTAAAAAAAAAAAAAAAGACACTTTTTTTGTATGTTGTAAATATACAATTAACACTAAAATAGGGTTATATCTAACAACAAAAAATTAATTTAAAGACAGTCGATTAACCAGCTTTTACATGAACCCTGTCACACAAGTCAGCCCTGACTAGACAACATGAATAGTTTACTTATTGGATTAAAAACTACAAAACTATTAGTCACAAAGTTACTTTAAGAAGCAGAATAACTAATGTATGTATACTTCTACTTTAAATGGGTTTTTCTAAGCCAAAGGTTGTATTCTTGGGGAGATTTGTTTTGTTACATTATGTATATCGTAGATTGTTTGTTGGCCAAAGAGCATGGCTGTAGCTGACTTAACTCCAATATTGTCTCTTACCTCTTAAGCACATCAATCCGATGTTTGCCCTTTTGCCTAAGTCGGTCTATTAACTTGTGTTAACTTAACACAGTGTTAAGCCAAATTGAAACAGTGAAGTCAAAATAATAATTCAATTAAAATATCAGTAGTTAAAATGGCAGTTTGTTTGCTTCCTGGTGTGGAAATGCATCTTTTGAAAAAAGTGTTTAGGATTTGGTTATTGTGGATAACAATGATCTTATATTCTTTTAAAATGTCTAGAAAATCGAATTTCTTATAAGCATTCAAGCGTATAACATTTGTTCCCATATCATTTTAATATCAAGTGTGACACTATAAAAAAGGTGAGAAAAAGTGCCCTGCAAATACAACATTCCTTAGAAAATGGCCTTCACTGCCTGGAAATGTTTCTCTCTTCATAGCATGCACTCAACTCGCTTGGGATGCAGGTCGGCTGTAAAAGGGCTGTTCTGTAACCTGTGACCCAGGTGGATGATTCACAGCGTGGGGAGGTCAGGACCCGTATGTGTAATACGGGTTAGAGGTCATGAGCGCTGTTTCATAAGACTGCACCTGCTGGCTCCTGCTGCTCAAACACTTTCTGGCCCTTGAAAGCAGCAGAATTGATATAGACAGAGAAACCTTTACATGGAGCATTAGTTTGAATATTAAAGTGACCAGGGTTAAATCACATACATATATATATATATATATATATATATAAAATATACATATATACATATATATATATATATATATATATATATATATATATATATATATATATATAAAATATACATATATACATATATACATACATACATACATACAGTTCATTTAAAAAAAAAAAAAAGTTCAAACACCTATTTGAATGTCTTTTTTATATTAAGAGTTATGATGTAGCCAAATACTGGAAAGTTATTGTTTTGTATAACATGTTATCTGTCAATTGCGTCTTGGTGGGAGTGAATTACTTTGCCCGCTCAGCTGTGAATTTGTCTTTTGGAAGAAGTCACTGCCACTTCTCCAACTTTACAAAGAGTCACCACAAGTCGGAACTACAGAATATGTCGAGTTAACAATGCAATTCCAATATCAATGTCATGACCTGTTTACTTCACCAGAGACAGAACACTATGTTCAGCACAATTTTACTACAACATCTACCTCAATTTGACTTTGCATTTATTTTTGACATTTCTATGTCTGATCCTTCTTTCCATCTCAGTTTAAATTTTCCCTGCCTTTTTGTCCACACTTCTTGGATTTCTGAGCTTGTTTGAATCAATTGAACAAGGCTTCAGGCAATGACAAGAACAAATCAGACATGTCAGAGGATTTCTCTCAATTTCCTACCTGATGTAACAGGCTGTTTATCATCTATTTCAAGATATATTATGCTTCGTTTCCAGAAGAATCAAATAACCTTTCCTATAAAAGACAAATCTGAACTATCTGCATCTTCTACATAATTCAAAAGCTACCGTTTGAAGGGGAGATGACTGCTAAACGATATCTTAGTAAACTTTATTTCCCTTTTACACCTGATCTGTACTCTGTACTCAGATACGACTGGAAGTCTTAAAATTACTTAAATGTGGCAAGCAAAGCTTCATACAAATCGTAAAAGACAAAACAATGTCAAGCTGCAATACACATTGTAAAGATCGTTATATTAGACGGAATCCCAAAACATGATCAAGGTTGTTGACTTAACCCCAAACTAACTGGACATGGAACACAGGGTCGCGCTGTCCTGCTGGACGAAGAGTACAAGACGAATTGGCAACAAACAACACAGAGCACGATACTCAAGTACACAAAGGGAGGGTGAGTTACCAGGACACAGGTGCACACTATCAGGAAGGAGAGCTGCAATCATCACACTGGCAGGGCAGTGAGGGCACATGAGGGCAGGATAGTCAAGACACCGAAACCCGGGGGAGACATGGGGAGTGTAAAGAAATACTGGAATCCCAGTAAAAACAATGGGGATACAAACAAAATATTTAGTTAGATTGACAATCCTGACATTTAATTAGATCTTAAATGTCTGACTCTCATCTAATCCCATTTATTTAAAATCGAAAACAGTCTGAGGTTGAAAACCTTTTGGATGTAATTTCAGCATTAACTGTGTTTAAAAATCATTCACATGTTTTATTTCTAAAATAGTAAGTTTGATCTGTTTCATCGTCCCATGCAGATGATTAGGGGATTCAGAATTGCCAATAGAGACACCCAGATTACTCCAGACGGGGATGAGGATAAGATACCTATATAAACTTCTTAATGAGAGCTCATCTTGTTTAATCAGAGAAGATACTTGTCTACAGGAGACGATCCATTTATAAAAGTTAACTGTGACTAAATTCCCTTGGTCGGATTAAGAACAGCAGTATTGAATTTACTTAACCATATAAAAAGGAAGGCATAACACACTAAATCAACTTTACACTGCTGAGGTTACTTTTTTGATCCCCATTGTCAACTGTCCTCAGTATAATGATTCTTGTTGTTAATATCCTGTTGGTCTACATACCAAAAGGCTGTTAGCAGGTATCCTGGTCGTGTCTTTCTCCACTCATTTTTTCCAGGGATTGATACGTTTTTTCTTTGCCAAAAAAAGAATCAGCTGCTGATCACAGTCTCACATGAATTAGCATCAGTGGTCCGGAATTGCTCCTCTTCCACAGTACATAGCAGTATAGCTTTTCCAGTAGTTGTTGTAAGACCAATTGTCTACCTTATTATGTTTTCCTCTCACGCAACCAAGTTGAGGCCTAACTTAATTCCCCAGTTGGACGTCTTCTCGCAGTCCCATCCCCAGCTTCGACAAAGCCGCAGGACAAGATTGCATCATGATACACCTATTATTGCAATAATGAAACACCATTCCCAGGAGAGGTTGCCAATTCCCTGCTGATTCACTGAACAAATCCTGCCATTCTCTCCTACGAAGTTTGTTCACAGCTTTGGTCCTCAAGGCATACAGAAAACATAAAACATGCTTGGACATCATCCTATTTTAAAAAAGTACCCAATGTAGTTGTATAAATAAACAGTTATGTTTACATTCAAAGTCTCTCCCAGAATGCAATTCCTTCCAGCTTTTGAATAAATGCTGTATTGTATGTATCCATTATTGCCGATGGGCAGTCTTATCCCATGGTGTTACCTGGCATAATGCTGTCTGCTGACACTTGACTTCTACAAGTTGTTTTGCGTGTATAAGTTCACTTTTACCATGGTAATGGAAGTTTGCCTTTTACTTTGCTGTTTTTGCATTGCCTTTCCATTTGTGCAGTGTGGTGTGGTTTTTTCGTGAAACATCAGGGCATTCACATGCTTTTGGGAGACCTTGCCAGGCTTGGATGTTTTTCTAGAGAAAAGCCTTCCGTCTTGCTACCCTATGACGAATACGGGAGATTGTTGTCACATGTAGTACACAGCCTGTACTTGTCAGAAATTCCAACGGCTCCTTTAATGTTGCTGTAGGTCTCTTGGATGCTTCTTTGACTAGTTTCCTTCTCGCCCTCAATTTTGGAAGGGACATCCAGTTCTTGGCAACGTCACTTTTGTGCCATATTTTCTCGTCTTGATAATGACTGCTTTCGTGTTCCATGGAATGTCAGGGAATTACTTTGTAACCTCCTCCTTACTTTAACAATGAGATCCCTCTGATACTGAAGCCCTCCAGGTTTTTGCTGTGAGATGTAACTAAAGAAAATGTCGGAACAGCTGAACTTTATTTGGAATTAATTAGCATCACTTTAAATGATGACAGGTGTGTACCGACTACCAATTAAAATGAGTTTGAATGTGATTGGTTAATATGAACACAACCACATCCCTATTTAAAAGAGTGTTTGTACTCAAGGAACCACATTATTTTAGTTTTTAATTTCCCCCCCAAAAAATGTTCCCCCGTTTTAGGCAAGGGTAAAAGTAGTTTTTATTTCTTGGTGATACTACGATATAGAGCAGGGGGTCCCCAAACTTTTTCTCCTCTTCTGCCGGGGGCCGGGCTGACCGGGGGTGCCGAGCCAAACCTCTGCATACACTCGCTCTGCGTTAGCAGTTGTGTTGTCATGCTGAAAGTGCAATACTTTTCAGAGACCGTACAGTTTTCTTTCCGGTACGGCGTACCGGCTCCGAATCTTACCGGTACGCCGTACCGGACAGTACCGGCTTACTTTCACCTCTGCTTGACGGAGAAACGAGAAGAACAGCTGAGTGACTTTACGACAGTGCACTCTTATTTTCGGCCTCTGGGGGGGTTAGCCTCGCTGGAAAAATCAACCCTGGTTGCATAGTGTTCCTTTAATTACAAATAATTAATGGTGGCATGCAGCTTCATGTCATGTTTGTGTTGTTTTGTTGTAGCATTTAGATCACTTTAAAAAGAGCTGGTCAGTTGCCTTTACAGCCAGAGCTCGGTTTCTATTAGAGCAAGGGTTTAGGCTAAGCGCCAGTAGGGAGTAGAAGTGAAGCAATAGAGACTTTGCCTACAATAAGCCAGGGATGTTGGGTGTTGCTAAAATCCTCAGTGTTTTGGGTTCTTATGTAAAGCTATAAATGACTCGGCATGATTCCACAGACTGAATAGATTTGGTTTGGATATTTTGCATTTCAATCAGGCATCAATTTGGCCCTGCATTGATGAAATAGGAGCAGGAATATCAAGGGTAGTAATGTATTCACAAACACATATGTAACCTTATTTGTGTCAATATAGCTTACTATTCTTGACATTGCATTGCATGTCGCAAATCTGCTGCACATTCACATACATATGGAAGTGAAGTAAACTCTGTGTATGAGCCGAACATTTGCTTCTTTTTGCAGATACTCACACAAACATTTTCTAAAGTATTTTAACTCTATTAGATGACATTTCGTAACCTAAAAATCAATGTTGTTTCAAACGATATTCACGTATGACCTCAATAAACCTCATCATGTGTTTTATGAGATAAACCCGTACACAGGCAACAAGTGCAGCTGGCTGCCAGAGCACTAACAGGATAAATGTCTGCTGAATGAATGGATACCAATTATGACATGACTCAAAGAACACTGTTATGCTCCAAATAATGAGTAAATATTGTTTATAAATAGATAGCGTTGTGGATATCTGCATAGAAAGAGTCATATTCAACTGAAAACGTCACAGGTTGGTTAGGTTTTGTTACAAAACTACTTTTTGTAACCTAAACCTAAAAGTCAGAAAACAGATCAGTGTTTTCTTTTAAAAATCGTGATAATATAACTGCGTAAATAATTGATAACATACGCCGATAGCAGACTCTCTTTAATAGTTATATGTGACATACGTAATAATATTACACAAGAAGCGTGAAGACAACATTGTTTTAATTATATTTCTAGGGGGGGACAACCTTTAGATGGGGGGGCCTGACCCCCCCGGGATTTACGCCCTCGTCTCTCTCTCACACACACACACACACACACACACACACACACACACACACGTCCACAGCGCAGCAGGCGGAAGGGGAAAAGAGCGATACGATCAGGAGACTTATTTAAATGATGAGAAATATGCTGTATACATGTCACTAGATTTGTCTCTAGTCGCTTTTGAGGGTCGACTTGCCGTGCCAAGTAGCCGCTTGAGGGGCTACTGCTGCTTGCTTTACACGGAATGACAGCGCGTTTCCCGGCGTTGGAGATGAAGGTGCACTGTCCTCGATGGCCCGCAGTAGCTAGTGGAGATCACGTCCGGGTGTAGCGCTCTCCCGGTAAGCCTGCTAGCGTGTGCTCATCGCTCCCTCACCGCTTTACTCAGACAGCTGTCTGCTACTATAAACAACGCAGAGTGTTATGTCCCGACGCGAACTAGCATCACCGCCCAACCAACCACACTCGACGCTAAAGCAACACCGTTGCGCTGCACAATGCGCAGCTGAAGCAAACCCGGTGGCTTCGTAGCTGCATCCATGTTGGCACGTCACGTTTGATGTGGTAATTTCACAGTAGGCACAGGTTCGAAGACTCGGCCCTTACAGTGCAATTTGGCTAGGTATACATCCGCGCTAGAATATCAAGGTGAAAGTCACCATAGCTTGCGTAGTATAGACCCAGCTCCCAACCCAACTTTGAGAATAGATTATCGGCGACATTTGTTTTTATTGCGGATAAGAGTCTCACCATAACGCAGCACGATAACGCCGATAACGGCCCACCGCTACTTAAATTTCATCACTCAAAAACTGTTAAGATACTTTACTTTACTTTTGTCCTGTTAATAAAAAAATAATTCCATTATCCAATGTTGACTGGATGTTAGCCTGTACAGCAATTTCTTGCTGTACAGGCTATTTTTATTTGAAAAGGGCACAGTGTTGATTTTTCAACATTCAAAAATACAAACTTATCCCAATTAGATGGGCAGCAAAATGGACAACTCCACACAGTGCAGAGGCATGAATATCCTTACATGTGCGTATCATATGGAATACAGACTAATGGTTGAGCAATTTCACTTTGTTCTTTGGGGACTGCGGCATGCTGCAGATTGTAAAAAATCAATTCTCTCACAGGGGGGTTCTGTATTTACTGTGGCGTTTAAAATGAAGGGATGGAAAAACTGGTTGTGAATTCAGAATGAAGATGAATAGATCTGTCTGGTGTTCAGAGCTGCAGCAGACAGACTTTCTAAGTGTATGTAACCCCAACTACTTCACCTTATGGAGCGTTCGCTTCTTGAGTACAGACACACACACGTCTAGCTACTGCAGGGATCCAAAAAAAATACCAGCAGGCAAGAACATTGATTCATTCCAAATGTCCAAGAGGTCAAACCCTCTTTAGCGAGAGTTTTCTCATGGAGGAGGAAGTCTTCTGCTTACGGCGCCAAAGATGAAACATTCATGGAACATCAAATCTGAGGAAACAGGCCGTTTAATCTAACAGAGCCCAGAACTACAGTACATCAAACATTGTCTATTCAGCTCAAGGCTTTGATTCAATCTGAACACCTTATTGGGGAGACCATTGGATGGGTTGTCCTGTAACCCTTAAAAAAACAGTCTTAAAAAACAGCTTTTCTTTGCTTTTGCAGTCATCCCTTCCAAGGTAATCCGATTGATTTCTTTAATTTGTTAGAATATTTTTACAAATACATCTAAAAAAATACCTTTTCAAACAAGATTCCTTTCGATGAAGAGTTTTGATCCACCTGGCTGTCGTCGTGTTAGAAGTTACCCACAAAAGGTGAATATTAACACAACATATGAACAGCAAGGCTATTCAGTCATGTTCTTTGAAATGACTACATGCAAAACAGAAATTGACCTTGTTATTATGTTCCTAAGACTACAGCATGAGTATATTGTTGGATTGGATAGAATTGACTGAAAAGACTGCAAGACTGAAGTTTGCAGAAAGAAAAAAAATAAGAAAAAAGTGTTGGAGTTGACAGTTCAATCAAACAGTGGGTAATAGTTCATTTTATCTGTGTTTTTATTCCTGGGCCGTATCATGACCAGACACCTGCAACTCAGAGAAAATGTAAGCACAGGGCCACGCAACTTCAAACAGGGCCCGGAATCACGTCCAAGATCTCCATCGGTGCTGGCATTATCCGCGCCTGCAGGCAGGCGTGGATCTGTTCTGTCTGTCTGCGGACAGACTCAGGTCCCCGTTACCCAGTCTAGATAGCTCCTTGAGTCTGCAAGATTCACTGTCAGGAATACATTCAACAGTCCAATCCAAAGGCATTCTAATTCCAGCGATGACTGCTCCTGCGATGCCTCGGGAGAAAATCTGAGCATGCTTGACACAAACGGTCTCTCAACTCACAACCCTATGACACAAACTTGTGCTAACATTTAAAATGGATGTATGGTTAATTGCTAGTACAGGATTAAGCGGTGGAGGGAGTTAAAGGTTTGATCGCACGCACCAGTGCGGCAGTAAGGCTGCAGAGCTCAGCTATGTTGTGTGCAAACTGAATGAGCTCCAAATGTTTATATCAGGCACACTGAATCATCCTCTCAATTATGACCTGGTTTACTTTAGGCTTCATATTCATGAATGTTGACTGGGGCAACGGGGGGGGGGGCAAATGAACACTATAGCAACCTGACCTATTTCAACCGGTTGTTCAAACACTTGCTGATTACGTATCCAGGAGCATCCAGCAACATTATGATTAATTATTTCTGCAAGAACATTTGGGGGACAGTCTCTTAATTGCATCCATGTTTTTGTTCCATTCATCTTAGTCGCTCCCGACCACCAGAGTCGCAAGGAAATCGTGGAAGGATCATGGGAAATGGGAAAATGTGTTTGAGGAGAAATTAGTGTCATCTCCTCTGAAAACTCTTCAGAGGAGAAGACACTAATTTCATGAAGCGACCTCTTTCTCTGACGATGGTTGCCGCTGATCACAGCTGGATCAGCCGTCAATGAGCTTTAACAGCTGGAGACTTTTTTGACAAACTGTAGTTATACTACTGAAGACAAACCATCATCATCACTGCTGGAGAGGACATTTTGCATCCTGCTGCCCGTCAAACAACCCGCTTTATACTGTGTCCTGCATCCTGCCAATAAGCGCAGTACTGTTTGGTACAGGAGTTAATGTTTTTTTTCTTCATCTGCGTCTCTATGTTTTTAAAGGTTTTGCCTCTCTTGCACTTTCTGACTTTAATTGCACTCATAGTAAAAGTAATTGGGACAAATGACAGACACGAGCCTAATGAGTCCGATCAGCCACGGCGTCCGATCGCTAACTAATGGACGATGAGGTGCTGTTTCGGGCCATTAAAACGCTTCCTGGGAGGTTGCTCTGGTGCATCCATGGTTACGGGCCATCAGTGATAACTCCCCATTGCGGAGAGCTTTGGGACGGCCGCTGAGCCGACCATCCTCCGGGTTCAAGGGAGGATCAAGAAGCACGGTGACAAAAAGAAACTAGGAATGTACCCAAATAAACTGTGTCTGTGTTTGTTTGTGCGTCTGTGTGTGTGCATCTCTGTACCTGACTTGCATAATGATAAAAATTAGTCTGAATGTGTAACATTTTTTGGTAAGATTTGATTAACGATGCAAATTCTTTGCAAACTAATTGCAGCTTGCAACTGTGTTGTCTTTTTTTTTTTTTTTTTACAAATTCACGGATGTGAAGTGTGTTGGCTGGATCTCTTTTTGCTGTCATTAACAAAGCGGCAAGTTCTTTCTTTTATTTCACATTTTTGTCAGGTTTTTTTGCTTTAATTTTCTTTCAGAATTTAGCTACACTGCAGCCGCCGGGGAATTTTTTTCTATGACTTTTAAACGCTCTTGTGTGGTTTCAGTACTAAATCAGAGTTCGGCCAGAGGTTAACTCTAGGGGATTGTGTGCAATTATGAGCTAAAACTCTTTAGCATCACCTGGCATTACCTGAGTCCCTGGTGGGTCAGACTTCGCTGTGGTGTGAGAGAGGGAGAAGTCTAAATAGAGCTGATGAGGTATGGAGGATTTGCAGGCTGGGATATTATAAGAGAACTAGGGCAAACGTAACATTCTGAAATCTAAATGCAAATTGGAAAACCTCCTCTACGCTAATGTAAATTAGTGGTGTTGGTAAATGTGCACACATACAGGTGTTGTAATTCATTCAGGAGTATTCCAAAGCATGTTTAGGAACCCTCTGAGGACCAGCTGGAGAATCCTGATAAGGCCTGATGGGGTAGTGCAGATGTGTAGTATACCGGGCTTTGTGTATGTATCGCGTAGTTGTTGATTTGGTTTTGGTGTTCTTTCCTGACTTGCCTGTTCCAGTGTTATCTGAAGTGACCCAGGGAGCTCCTTAGGGGTGCGTCTCCGTAATGACAATCAAGCTTAGCACGGCAGTGGGAAAGACAGCCCTATGTCTATAAGGCTGTATCCTCTTTTGTGCTGCTAAGCAGGAGCAACATATCTTAAATGTGATGACTTTTAAGGCATGGTGACAAATAATGTGATAAAATAAGATAGAAAAAGCTCAGAGAGTTTACTCTCTCTCCAAAAAGCACTTGCTTCCTTCCTTTTGGGGGGCTTTTTCAAGAGTTTATTACAATAATTTAAGCACTCTTCTTTTTGAGAAAGGCTTGTTTATGACAATCTTTTTGAGGAAAAGGGGAAAGAGAAACACGCATCGGACCCTTCAATAGCAATTGTACCCTATGTGGGGGCTGAACAAAAGATTCAAAGACAAGGTAGGGTCTCTCTGTCTTGCTTGTCTCGACTCCGACCGTGGATGCTCCCCAGGTAATGGTTCCAATCTGAATAAAAAGAAAAACATTGTCATGGACAAGCCCGCGAAACGAGTTGTTTTGTTGGTGTAAGTTTTAGGGGTTTTGCCCCGTGCATCGGCACTGCTGCTTTTCATCAGCTCTTTTTGTGGACATACTGTATTTGTCTCGTTTTTTCCTCCATAACTTTGTCCCCCCCTCGACCGGCAGACCAACGTGGCCATCCGCGCGTCCTTATAGTCCGCCAATGACGCGTTGTACAAGTGGTCATATTCATGGATCTCTTCAGAGAAAATCTCTTCAAAACGGTAAAAAAATCTTTGTTTTGATAATGGCGAAATTATGCTATGAAACCGGAAATGTGAGACTCCAGAAAGGATGGAGTTAGCAGACCAATCACCAATTTAATTTTGTGGTAGCCAACTCTAATTACCATTCTTGTAGTTTTCTGTAAACAGGATAAGGAATGTTATTTTCTTCTCAAACACATGGCACTGATTTCTGGTGCCTTATGTAGCTCATGTTTTTTGTTTTTTGTATACAGGAATACATTGTGTATGAGAAGAGTAATTAGTATTGAATTAACTTAGTCAGCGATAGTCTCACGCTCTTAAAAATGTCAATCGCTCAGGGATGGGTGGCACAAGTGTGATGGCTGGGATCGGCACATAAAACGAGGTGGGATGTTTGGGTGTTCATCTTCTATGAGTTAGTGTTTGACAATGTTAGGACAATGTTTAGGCCAACAACCATCGTATCAACCATTAAAGTGCTAAATGCAAGACAACATATCATATTCATTTTTTATCAACGTTTTCATTTCTGCGTTTTAAATATTTCTGTGCGTTTTTAATATTTCTGCGCATAGGTACACAAAGATTTACATGTACAGTAGTCAGTATTGACATTAGTGTCTATCAATGTTGTGTAATTATTTTATTGACTTGATCTTGGACTGGCAAGATCAAGTGCAATGGAAGTTTTGTATTTGTACATCGCAATTCAACAACAACGCAATGGAATTAGTAATGTAACCTTATGTTAAATTAAAAACCTCCATTTCTTTTCCACAAATGTATGGGTTTATAAATCATGACCTAATATCCACATAAATTGGTATTGATTCATTACATTTTGGAGCTACTACCAGTAACAATATTAAAGCGCCACGTATTGTCCATTTGCCTGTTTAATAGACATTTTTTGGCTTTTTACGTGTTTTCGCCGAACAACGGCAATGGGCTAAAAAGTCATTTAGCACGTTTGTTGAATACAGTATGTGATATTACATCTCTGTGGTGGCTGAGCGTGGTTTCATCACGGCTGCAGCGGAGAGAGAGGGGGTGCGGCTCAGGGAACGGTGCCAGCTTGAGGCAATTAACCTACAGCCGGGGGGAGGGGGGACTAACAGTGTGCTCTCTCCCAGTACTTAAACAGGCTCAGGAGAAAGAAATGGACCAGCGGCGTACAAGCGAGCGGCCTGGCAACGGCCAGGCACCGTACGAGAGAGCGCAGGTACGCAGCGGGCGAGGACACGAGACGCCGGCGTCACTGCACGACGGCGTCAGTCCTTTAAATAAACCGATCATGTACACTGCCACTATGTCTCCGTCTCCTCCTTCCGGGTCCCCGAGTACCCACACCTGTTACAATCTCTTACTCCATTCCCAAGAGCTTTTGGCTGCAGGGTTGTTACCAAGCAATATTACAATAGTGACAGTTCTCAAGGGAGCCGGTATGTAGTTATATGTGTTCTTTATGAACACTCAATATGCATGCATCAACTTGTTGACCCACAGTGAACATGCTGCTAAAAGTAAAAGATTCCCTATGGGTTATCGCTACAATGGAGGCGTATGAACCTTTTACCAAAAACATCTAACGGGGGTATTTCGCTTGTCCAACTGAAATGATCAGCAAGAATGAGTGCTGAAAGGACATTCTTGTTTTCATCTCGGTTCCTTTCCTGGTATATGAGCGTAGTCCTACGATATAACAGTTGTAATTATCATACACAAGGGCCCTTTCTATGGGATACACTGCCAGACAAACTGCTAAAAAGCAGTTGAAAGGAAACATTACATTTTACTAATAAATAAAATAGATAATGTTAGCGACATTACAAAAATCTCTTATATTCATTGTACTTGTAACATGTTTTCTTTTTTCCCTTCTCATCCTGGAAAGTGAAGCGCGAACAATATTCGTAGGAGGATTGCTGTCAGTGCATCAATGGTTTGCAAGTCTAGCAATGACAGCTAAGTCTATGAATGAAAAGGCTTTCATGTTTTCAAGGTGTTATGGATTTTTCTCAACGGATGTGATTAATGGAAACATTTTTTTTTTTGCCACAATGGTAAAGATTTGATCAGGTTAAAACAACAAGACCTCTTACATATTAGTACGTTGAGCCTAAAACGAGTGGTGCTACCGACTTTAATGAGTGGATCCTCGTTTCGTTTGTATCATGCCCGAGGACACGCATGCATGAGTTCCGGCGTTATCGTCGTCCCATTCCCGGCTGGATGGCGCCCCGCTGGGTAGGCACTCGCTTCCTCCGTGGCACTCGGAGGCTTAGGCCAGCAGCTCGCACGAGAGTACCATCGTGGGACCTGGCCATTGTACTAGATGGCCTCTCCCGGCCCTGTTCGAGCCCATCAAGAAGGTCGCAGAGAAGTACGTGGCTCTTAAGACGGTCTTTCTGCTTGTGACCCTGTGATGCCTCTTCGTCCCAGCCAGTCTCCGCAGCAAGGATACGGAACTCAATGCCATACTCCGCGACACTGCGTGTCACTTGGTGCAGGGATAATAATCGCTTAGAAGCGTCTTTACCTCGAACGGGGTGATCGAAAATTTTCCGCATCTCCGTGGTGAATAGCTCACGAGATTGAGTGATAGCGCCCTGTTTCTCCCATACCGCCGATGCCCACTCCAAAGCCTCACCGCGTAGCAGTCCAATTATGTAGGAGATCCTGGCTCTCTCGCTCCGGTATGAATTGGGCTCAAACACCAGCCCCACCTGTATCAAGAATGAACGGCACCGGCCGCTGTGCCCTTCGTATCTCTCCGGCGTGGGCACCTAGGGTACAGGTTCAGCCGGGTTGGGAGTCAGAGGCTGGGGTGGTGAGCTTAGATGCGCCTGAATAGCGCCGACACTGTTCGACAGGGAGTTCAGGCTAGTCATTATCTCCTGCAGAGAGGTCTGGTGCTGGCCCAGCCTTGCTCCTTGGGCTGAGATCGCCTGACGTACCGTGTCCAGGTCTGCTGGGTCCATGGTTGGTCGGATCGTTCTGTCAGGGTAGCCAGAGTGCGGGGGGACGCATTTGTTCTCCAGCTAGTGGTTTTGCCTAGTTTTGGATGAAGCTTTGAATGATTGTTGTCATATTTTATGAAAAACAGCCTTATGTAATATAAAGGCACTTCTGGAATAGAAATCTTTGTTCCACAACTTAAGTCCATACCTGAAGATCAAAAGGGTTTGTGTATCTCTCAAACCACACTGCTGAAACATATTCTCCTCTTACCTTGATGCAAACTTTATAGAGAATATAGCAGCCCAGAGGAAAATACTTGAATAAAATATTCTATTCAAGGGGAACCAAGTCTTTTGCTCTCCAGATTAGTAGCTAGACAAAGTAAAAAAGCGAATACTTGAATCGAAGGGATATCAAATGTGTTAGGATCCAAGGAAGTCCTTGACCTACCAAGCTCTTGGTTACCTATAATGATAAAATTAATTCCTTTGCCTCTCCAGCAGCAGCAAAAGCAGAAAGCTGACTCAAAGAAAGTCTGAATAACAGCCTCTTCAGTATGTGACAAAGAAATCACTGTAATCAGAGTATAAGAGAATACATACATATTGTCCCCTCATCTTAATCCCAACCCTTATACTTTAATTTAAAATGACCAGTAGTATAGTCTTAAAATTGCCACACAGGGTTAGACTGCACTTGCTTATGTTTTGTTTTTTTTTGTAATTCAAGGTGTTGAATTATAAAAAGCCAAAGATAATATAATCATCTATCTGTAGGGCTTTCATAACAAACAGCAAACTAATTGCATTGAGCGCAGCCGTCAAAGCAAACTGAGTTGGTGGAGTACAGGGAAATGGCTTCAAGCAGTGACATAAAAAACAAGTTCAAAAATTGGTGTTAAACGAAATTTGCACTGCTCAGCCCTTCAGGGAGATATTCAAACAGTTTATTTAGTACAAGGTTTGTTGACAGCAGACCAGAAAACCTGTTTTGTACTTCCTTTGCACAAACAAATCTCTACCGCCGTACCTATTGATGCAAAACTACAACTCCGGTTTTCTCACCCTCAAAAAACGTTTGATGAAGTATTACAGACTCATAAGGAGCATCAGCGGACACATAACACACACGCAAGTGGGGATCTGCAGAGGATATAAAACAAGCACGCAACTAGTGGTGATCTGACACTGCAGCAACACAAAGCAGAATGAACATTTTTGGAAAGAAAAAAGGCATTTTCCTTGCAGCGCAGTAAAAGAGGCCATGTTCCTTGCTTCCCTTTGAAACTCTTCCATATTTTTCACACCAGGTGGACCCCTGCATTTAAGGGAATATAATTGAGGAGACCGAGGAGCTGTGTAGGTTACAGGGACGTGATCAATTGTGGGATTATGGATCAAAGAGCTCTGGTGAATTTTGTCTGTGAAATAGGGATCAGTCCAGGAAGGACAAACACAATGTGTCACATAAAAGCGATGTATTTCAGTCACTTCCAATGGATTAGTTGTATGCACAAAACACAATACAGCATAGGGTGTTGTGTAAAGATTACAGTATTAGCATTACTGACATTCCGCACAGATTAATTATTTTAGTGTATTTTATTTCCACTAGTGCATTTGAGTGCACTAACCAGAAATGGAAGTCAAATCATTTTATCAAAGTACCAATACCCCAGACTAGAAATGCTCCTATATATATATATATATATATATATATATATATAAGTGCTGTTGGCGAGGAGGCGTGTCCTGTCGGAAGACCTAGCAGCTGAGACCAACTCGGCTAATGAACGGGGGCCTATATCAACCAGCATTGCTGACGAGCGAAGAGGAGAGCGAGATATTGAGATCTTGTAGTATAGCCTGTCAAAGACACTATTTGTTTGAGTCCTGTCGAAGGTTCCTGTTGTGCGTAGTGATGGGCAAATGAAGCCCTGTGAATCACTGAGGCTTTCCAGCTGATTGCTTCAACAAAAGATTCACTCATCGAGGCCTCAATGAAACAGTGAATACTCCCATCTGCTGGACAAATTAAATTAGTCAATGCCATTGTACCACGACTTGAGCTGAAATGTATGATTTACTTATGTTATGTGTGCAGAAACAATAAACAATGGATATTTCTATAGTATGATCATGTGTAAGTATGTGGACGACAACAGACATGGAGCTCTGTTCTTAATTAAAATACCTATGACAACATTTCAAGAGTTTGTATTTTTATTAAAAAACACTAGTTTTTCCAATATTTTTGGATTCAGGCGGTTCCTTCTTTTGGACAACACGTCTCCAGCCTTCGAAAAAACCCTCTAACATGGCACTGAAGATGCTGGCGAACATAACCAGGTTACTGCCAGTTTGTGAAGGTGAGGGTACATGGCTTTATGTCCATGCCAATATACGAGTGGATCCTCATCCATTGAAATATTCAACTCTGCCAAGTAACGATCCATTTCAACAACGGCATCTGCCACCACTGATAATGGTAGTACTGGTACTGATAGTATTCAATGTATAGTGAGTATACAATATTCACTATATTATGGATATTACACATACAAACCTTATTATGATCAGACAAATAAAAAACTCCAGGTGAGGACTTCCTCTTTCTTGCTATTAAGCGTAAAATCCCGCTTAATTTATTCATGTGATGGTGTATGTATATATTAAGCGGGATTTTACGCTTAATATATACATACACCATCACATGAATAAATCATGTGGGGATGGTGGGGATTTTCCCCCCTTGATAGCGATGAATGCAAGTTAACTGCTAGCCTACTTAAACTCTTGAAATCTGACGATCTTCAGTGTCAATACATCAGAGTAGCTATTAAGTAGCCTTCTGGCAGACGGCGCATATTTCTGAACGTTATCCAGCACAAACACAATGGAACATTTTAGTGCGGGATAACTTTAATTGCGCTGAGCGGGGGGGGGGTCTCGTTGCAGAGAATAGCTCTTTAACCAGCTCTTTAATAATAAGAGCAGCAGAGCTGCATTACTGTTAGTGATTGCCTATTACTTTTGTATTGGTTTTGCATATTAACATGCTTTAGACATATTTTATTTGGTATTTATACTAGTAGGCTACTGTGAAGATTTTCCACGTCCGATTTTTTGGCGCAGTGCGTGATGCGTGTGCGGAGCGCCGGCACTGAGGATCCAATAATAAAACTAAATTAACATTAAAAGTGTTGCCATGTGGTGATGGGTACTAATCCACGGACCCGAAAAAGGGCCTCTACCCTTTGCGTTCTTCTCCCTAGTTATGCAAGCTAAAAGTCCAATGTTCTTGTCTCTGAATAATAATAAAAGAAACACCCCCCCCCACCCCCCCCTTTGCTTTTTTGTCAAATCACACCCTTCCTACAACACCCACAGCGTGCCTCGAGGTTTGAAGCGTTTTCGGAAGTGATACGGTGAACGAACCAATGACGTGATCTGTCCAAACCGAGGCCTCGTTTGTCATCGGTTACGTCATTTTCCGGAAGCGATACAGGCCTTGAAGCGAGGCTTCATTTGACACGCCCACTTTTACTCGAGTCAAGCCTCGATGCCTCAGTTCATTTGTTCAATCACTAGTTGTGCGGTTACTTGAAGGATTGGAGAAGAGGTAGGTAGTTCTGCCCATGGGTGTACATTTGCATCACGTAGGTAAATTATCTGATAGACACACTATGTTACCTGGGCAAGTGTCACCCCTGTATTTTGGTCCATAGAGACGTAAGCTGGTTAGGTGAAAGAGTGTGGTAGGAAGGGAAAGGTGTGTAGGAGAGAAGGGACGTTGTCACGTCGCATTGTTTTTGCTGCACCCCCACCCTACTTCACTGTCCCCCACCTCCAACGAGCTCCATCTGAAGTGGGAATATAACATGGGGGCTCGTCCGGGATATATATCAGCCTGTGCACGCATTCTGTGTTTTGTAGCTTTGGATTGTGTAAGAGTGGTGGTGGGTTTAGTTTGTTAGTTGTTGGTTGGGGTGGCTCGTAAAATGGCCACCTTTTGATGTGAAAGACTTCCTGGATAACCCTACCTGGGAGGGTTTTGAAAAGTGTAGAAGGGTGAATTTAGAAACCTTGGCTGCCCAGCTTGGGCTACCTGTGCCAGGGGGATTTGTTAAAGCAGAAGTGCGTGCTTTGGTGCCGCACTGCTTGAACAGCAGGTGCTAGTCTTGGCTCAACCTGTGGTTGAGGAGGGGGTGGATACTCCGGAGTCCCCAGATAGACCCCCTGAGGTTGAGTATAAGGCCCTGGCCACTTTGCCTCGGTGATGATCCCTTCTCTCCTGTGCCTCCAACGGTACATCTACAGATGGAAGCAGAAGAACGGGCTCAGATACAGAAAGAGGAGCAACAGCTCAAGTTGGAGATGAGAATACTGGAGTTGGAAGCTAAAAGGGATATCCAAATAAGGCAGATGGATTTTAATCTGCGCAAATTGGAATTGGACGCAGAGAGGGTGAGGCTTGCCGCTGCTGCTGCCGCCACACCCACGGATGTGTCTTGCCCTCAGGGAGCTGCCAACACCTTTTGACATCAACCGGCATATTGCTTTAGTTCCTCAATTTCGAGGAAAGGCTACTGTACTGGATATGAGCTTGTGCCAGAGGCTTATCGGCAAAAGTTTAGAAGGCACACCAAATCCACTATAAAAACCTTTGTCGAATTCGCAAGAGAGGAGTCTCTCTTTGACAAATGGTGTTTGGCAAGTAAAGGTAAAACTTTTGAGAGTCTTTGTGAGTTAATGTTGTTGGAGGAATTTAAAAACGGCCTTCCAGAGCAGCTGGTTTTATAAATCAATAAACAAAAGGTTAGTAAATTATCAGAAGCCGCGGGGCTAGCCAATGAATTTGTGTTAACACACAAAACAGTGTTCCCCACTCACCGTAGTGAAAATAGACCAGTTGTTTCTGCACCTGCCTATAACTCCCTTCGTTACGCAGTACATGCACGACCATCTCAAAAGGAGGAGCGGGCCTGTTTTTACTGCCATAAGGTTGGGCATGTCATTGCAGATTGCGTGACTTTAAAACGCAAGTTCTTGTCTGACTCTGCCTCCATTCCACATAGGGGCAAGCACAAAGTCCAGTGTTCTACCTCTGTGGTCCCAGGAAATTCCGATAAGGTGGCTCGTGAGTTGGAAAAGGAAAGGGTTGACTGAGGACGGGTTGGACTCTAAAGGGCCCCACACGGGGTCGTTTGAGCGCTGACACTCGCAACTGTTCACTAGACACATATTGCTGTATAAAAACAAAACGGATATGCTGAATATCACTGTAAACGTCAGAGTCTGGGCTACAAAGACATCAAACCCATTTGAAAGTGCTCCAAACAAAACGAGAGCATTGCAAAAAAATGAAGAAATCTGTAAATATCGCTCGGAAAAAAACTGTACCATGTTAACTATTTCACGACTACCGATCGACGCATTGAGCTAACAACAAAACCGAGATAGCTAGCCAAGAACACACAGATTACAGCAATATGTGTATCATATCCCTCAGTCAAACCTTTCCCAGGATGAGTCCAAACAAGCACCAGCCACAGAAATCTCAACTTTGCTTTTCAATCACAATTTGTCACTACTGTTTGTTGTTTTCATGCAAAAGAAATGATTTATCCTGTTTGTTTTTCGCTGCTAGACGCTAATCACTAACTGGATATGTTATTCCACCCCGGAAGTGGTTTAGTCCGTATACGGCTGACATTTGCCGGGCTTTTCGTCTGGCATTTGTGACGGCCAGTCAGCTTGCGAGAAAACACAGACTTTTTTCATGGCTGCGTCTTATTGGCTAAAGGAGCTGCCAGTCTGCCTTTGCTATGTTTACCTCAATTCTATTGGCTCTGACGATTAAAATGAGGTGTCATCAAAATCGAGCCAGGATTGGCTGAAATGTGCCCACGATTAAAAAAACTCTGGTTTTGAAGTGTCTGCTCACCTCTCTTTACTAAAACCTCTCTAGATTTGTTCTGCTTCACTTAATTAAATCAAAACTTTGCACAGTTACTGTATACAACCTGGGCTTTGAAATTGATTCGTTTTTAGCCTTGGTTCTCAATGTTTTATAGTGATGGATATACTGTACTTTTTTTTCCAGGCGGACTTTGAAAAAAATAAATCCATCTTAATTTATTTATTAATTAGTGACATGTATACAGATATTTTACATCTTCCAATTTATATAGGTTCCCCTTTATCCTACAGAAAAGAAATAGACTAAATATTTACAAAGTTATTGACATTTTTATTATGGGTATGCTATTTTCGGAGCAAAAGCCATAAAAGAGGCTAGAGCCAAAAGGGTTTTAAGAGTACCATTGACCAGGGAGAAGCTAATAGATGCCCAACAAGATGATCTGAGCTTAGCTAAATGTTTTGCCTCGGTTGTAAAGTTCGAGGAAACCAACAAGATGGTTGTGCAATATTGCATTAAGGATGGTCTACTTATGAGAATATGGACTCCCATTACGGACCTAGGGAAGGATTGGATTTTGGTTGTCCAGATCGTAGTCCCCGCCTTGTTTTGTGCAAATGTAATGTCTTTGGCTCATGATATTCCCTGGTCTGGTCTATCCCTGACTCATTTCCGTTACCTCGCATGAATGACTGTATAGACACCGTTGGATCCGCTGCGCACGTCACAAAGCTGGATTTGTTAAAAGGGTATTGGCAGGAACCTTTAACCCCTCCGGGCCTCTGAGGTGTCACCCCGGCCACATTTCAACGGTTAGTAAATATAGTATTGGCTGATATTCCAGATTGTATCGTTTACGTTTCCCCACCTCCATCTGAGGTGGGAACGTAACAATATTATATGACTAAATAAATGGACGAATACTGTATAAATTGGTAAATATTTTTTCCCTCTAGAGCAGAGTCAAACTACTGCCCACTACGATCGAAAGCGGGCCAGACCATTGAACTCCTATAGAGGGGTAGCGCTGACATCCGACCGGTGGGGCGAGTGCTGCACTGGTGAGTTTGACATATGTGCTATAGAGTCACAGTTTGCTTTGTAATTAACTTTAGCTATACCACACTAGGGCCTACTAATCTTTTTCGTAATCCTATTGCCTCAAGAATCCAGACTATGGGACACTGTCCTTCCTCTGGACCTTGGAAAAAAGAAACTTGTAATCTTTAAAAACCTGAATCCTTTCATTCGGGTTAACTTAACTTTTTCATTTTAATATTTTAAATTTCCTGTCCGTTTTCTACTCACATACATTTAAAATGTATTAGTTGGCCAAAGAGGAGAGAAATATTTGTAAAGACTCAGGTCTATGGTGAAAGGGATATATGTTGTGTTAGGATAGAGAAAAGGCAAACTGCATTGTTATTTACGCTGATATAATTTTTGCATACTTTTTTAATTTAGAACATTTTTAAAAGAGCAGCTTGAGATTTGACAGAAAAAGCTGAAATATATTCAGATATTAACTTTAAGTGACTACAAAATATCTTAAGAGAGCAGATTTAATTTTGTCCTCACAGCACTCCATTGCCGTTTTGAATGGCTCGGTTTACAGTTTATAATCCCCTTCCTGTCCCCCCGGGCAGTCGTATGAACGTCTCACACGCTCTTGAGCGCACAGAACAACACAATGAGTTTCCTCCACTGGGGTGACCAGCTGAATGAAATGAAAGGTTTAGAAGTCATTAGTAAGGTTTTCATATGTCTATGAAACTTTTTAATTACTTCAAGCGTCATCTCCTTCAAGGTGAAACCTTTTTGCCATTACTTTTTGCAATTAACATGTTGAATTTGAATATTTAAAAAAAATAATGCAAAGGAAATTGTCAGTAATCAACTAAATATTTTACCTTATTCACTGAAGGTCTGCTCATATATTATTTATAGGTTGATTTGATATAGCCTAATTAATTTATTCCTAAAACATTGTGAAAAAATTCAGAAAACTTTTAATTTAGTCATTAATAATACAATTCCAATGCAAGTCATTAACTGGAGCAAAGTAAATAAAAGATATATACGTTTTATTACCCCCCATCGTAAATTGGATGTCTCCTTAACTGATACTTGATGAGCCCTGACCCTTTTACGAGGCTTTGGTGTTGAGAGCAGCAGTACCTGAAGCCAGATGAGGTTTGCATTTGTATTATGGGTTCTTCACCAATCTGATACTGTTTTACAAAACACCATATTGCCTGAGCTGCTATGGGGCTGCTCTTATTGTCATGATTGTATGTTCTTTTTTTAACCAAATGAGCTGAAGTGCTATCATGCAGACATGTGATATAAATGAGGAAACATAAGACTCCCCCTCCCACCCCTTCATCCCATTCAATGTGTATATTATAATGAGCTTATCTGTGCGGCTTAATGAACTGCCTGCACACCAATTTTCCAGAGGGCCGTTTTCCCACAATTAACAGTTAAATCAGCTCAGAGCAGAATGGAAAACAACCTGCTGCACCGGAAGAAAAGCGCTACGCCGTCCCAAAACTGGAACAGATAACCCGCCCCATTAATTACCCTCTTTGTTAATGTGTGAACATTGACAGGTGAGCGTCTTCTCTTTCCTTAAAGAAATGTCTTGCACTGCTTCGCTTACCAGCTTCTGTCATCAAAGCTGAATAGTATCGTTTAGTTCTGCAACACATTCACAGTTACTGCCCAAATCTCTCAAGATGTACTGGAAGAAACCAGCACTGAGCCGCATACATCAAATTTATGTTGTAAATTCCTTGAGAGCTAATTCTGTGTCTTGTTTAAGGATTCATACTTTATTGCGTATACCGATGCGGAAAATGTTAATCCAAGTAAGCACAATCAAGTGTGTTGTATTCCATTTGTGATTCAAATTTAGCGTTCTGGCAGGCCAGGTAGTCTAGTCATGGCTGACGCTATTGGCCAACACGCTATTGGCCAACACACGGTCTCATCAGCTGATCGGGTCCAGCTGAGCCGCATCAGCTGGTCAACACCCCCCCCCCCACTCCCCCTGCTAATGGCTATACTCAAACAGGGCGCCTATTTAAAGCAGATTCAGTTTTGCTCCAACCTGCTTGCAGCTCGCTTCTGTGCTTTGTTTCTGTCTGCTCACTAAACCGCTCATGCTGTTGCTTGGCCCCGCTCGTCTGGGCCTTCTCACCCTGCTACTGGCCATAACTTCCGCCGGCGTCGAGGAGGATTCCTGGCACCCCGACTTCTCCGATGCCACCCGGCCGCCGGACCTGGGGCCGGATGGCAATGCTGCCGTCCGTCGAAGCTCTTGGCGGTTGGCGAACAAACCTACGTCTCCTCCCTACATTGGCGATTGGCCCGTGGCCAAAATACTAGCGACTTTGTTCACGAACGATATTCAGCCTCCGAGTGGCGCTTCTCACGAGGATCTATTTGTCCTCCTCCGCGATTCTCTGATCGTTCCGGCGGGAGATATCCTGCCGGCGCCTCCTCCCCAGTCCTTCGGGGAAAAAAAAAGCACGCTCAGAAGCTGCATCACCCGCGCCAGCCTCAGCGTGATGACGGCACGCCGGAGTTCGTTGCTAAAAGGGCCCTGTCTACCGCTGTACCTCCTGTCTCGGTCTCGCCTTTTTTTCGCCACCCGTTGCCATATCTCATCAGCTGAGGGGGCAGAAATTCCATCTGTGTCCAGCTGCAGCCCAATCGAGCCTGGGATGCCCTCCTTTCAGCCAGACCATTCTAGATTGAATAACCCCCTCCAATCTTATGTGCGCTCTGCCGCGCAGTACATGCAGGGGAGCCTGGCTTGCTCTACATTAAATCGCATGACTCAGCTTAGTCCTATTTCACCAACTTTTGTGCTCTTTCTCTGTAGCTGCTCTGCCTGTCAACATATCATATTAGCGCTTTCATAGTCCATTGCTTTGAGGATCAAACTGCAGCCCTTCTCCATCAAAGTATGGTTGCCGGCATTCAATTCTATCTGCGCTGCCTGGATCCCTCGGCCTCCAGAACTTTTGAAACCCATCCATTCGCCTTTTGCTGAACGGGCTCAAAAGACGTTCACCATGAGGCAACGATAAACGTTTCCCCTTTACCTTTGGTTAAACAAATCATATCTAAATTATGGGATGGGTGTTTGGGCCTTACACAGAGTAGTTGTTAGAGACAGTTGTCCTCACAGCTTTTTTTTCCTAAGGGGTGGTGAAATTTTCTTCACGCACATGTTCCTTTGATGTGAGAAGCCTTTGAAGGGGAAGCTGATGTCGTGAGCCTGGTTCCTTCTCACCTGCGCCTCCTCTGCCAGTTCCGTGGTCTCTGTACTGTGCTGCAATTCACGGTGCTCAGGAATAGTCAGGGGACTCATCGGATCACAACCGTATTTCCAAATCAATTGTAACTTAATCATAAGATCCCAAATCATTTTATTGTCTATTTCATCTGGTTTATTTTTCATGTTTGATGAAAAAGAAACATCAAACAAGACCCTCACGTCGGCGCGGGTCTTGGGACGGAGTATGTCGCATGTGTACAGACCGTAAGCCCTCTGAGGAGAGTTCGTATTTGCGATTTTGGCTATACAATAAAATGATCGAATTATCGTTTATTTCCATGAGGCTTGCAGGTGTGGTTTGTTTCGGGGGAATAGCTCAGCTCACAACGGTGCGAGCGTTCCCTAATGCCGCTGCTGTCCTGACTCCCTGCTATTTCATGGTGCTCATGAAAGGTCGGAGGACTCCCTGAACAGAGCCACACCGCCAAAGATTTAATTCTGCACTCATACTGGATGCAATCTATCTGATAAAAATGTTTCCTAAATCATTTTTATCGTTATGCATGTTCTTGACGTAATGGACCTGACAGAAATGTTATTAGTGCACATTTGCAAATTCCTAAACTAATTAAGAGAAAGCAGGGAAATATTCCTTTTCATTTACTGAAATAACTGAAGCCTGCTTAAACTATTTTAAATGTTCTTATTTGCTAACCAGATGCAAAATTGCTTTCGCACAGTGTGGAAAGCACTGATCTTCAACATTTCAAACAAGGTTTGTATTAAGGTGTGCCAGGCTGAAAAGCTTGTTCAGAAAGCAACTTTCTCCATGGGATTTATTAAAACAAATGCATGATGCATGTACTACATGCAAAAAAAAACACATTGCATAGTAAAGAAAATTAGAATAGTGGGATCAAAGCAAAATTTTTCAAAATGTCTAACATTTCAGCAAGTATATACATTTATTGGATTGGAATGCAAAAAAAAAAAAACTTCTAGTCACACATGCAGTTGTGAATGAGGACTGCACAGAAATGGTCATGGATTTCTGAATGTAGCAATATATGTCAAGCATCATCTACCCTGATCATTTCCTCAATCTTTAATACTCAACTCACTCACTGCATGTTGCTGCCGCAATAAGTCAAATGGAGTGCTACAAGTGTTAACCCATTTTTGCCTGATGAAGTGGTTGGTATTCAGGTCATTAGGTAAAAAATGTCGGTCCTGAGTTGAGAACATTTATTCCTTGCGCGGTTGAAGTCCTGAAGGTATACGATTTGGCAATGTCCAGCCAAGCTGTCATGTGCCATTTGTTCAGCAGCTTCCGTCTCGGCAGCGTCCATAACGACCTGATGGATGGACTGCTGCAGCGAGGACTGTCCTTCTGTAAGGCTTTGTTGCCTCTGCAAAAAGGTCTGACACTGATCCATTACAACATCAGCTATGTGTCTCACCAAGGCCCTTCATGCACAGATAATGACAAGTTGTCTGAATACATTTTCTTGTGAGAAGTGTTAGGGGTTTTGCTCACTCTTATTTGTATATGTCACAGCACCAAGGAAGAGAATGTGCAGTACAAAATCAAATGACTATTGCAAAAATCTACTTCAATTCATTGTAGGGATTAATCAAATTCAGCAGGATACATCATGTAAACTGAAAACTTCTGCCAATGCAGCAATACTCTTTTAAATCATTTGCTGTAGAACTTTCTTTACAGTTAAAACTTAATGTAATTGAATTGGGTGATAGTGTCAGAAAACAGAATAACGCATGTTACACTTCAAAATAAGAAATCTCATTGTATGACGGTTCCAGCTTAGCCGGATAAGACTTGGAGACTACAGCAACTACTTGGGTGCAGTTGTACTTTGACCTGAATGCTTATATTGAGTCTATGTGCCCTCAGAGTTGAAGCTTGGAAAATGTGCATGTCCCAGTGGTCGGTGGTAAATGGAAGAATCTGAAATTCCTTACATAATATGAAGTCAGCAACAGCGTTCATCACCCATTAGTATGCAGCTACTAGCATCAGCCCAAAACCTTGGAGGGAGATCAGTTTGCCTCAGGGTAGGTTGACATTCGGCCTGATTCTACAGGTACACACACTACCTACCTCTGCAAAGGGTGTTTGCATTCTCTCATTCACCATGGCCCGGAGCTCGACTTAGCATTCACCAAGTAAGAGTATGTCATGGTGCTCAACTATGCTGCAGCTGCCGTAGGGAAACCGTGGCACTTCCCATGGCGCAAAGATGCTGTCACAACGGGGAAGAGACCAAAGCGCAGACGTGAGGAATGTCAAAGTCTTTAATACGAAGATACAGCAGGCAGAGTTATCACAGGCAGGCGGGGCGAAGGTTGCAGGCGGGATCGTTCGTCAGGGACAGGCGGGGTTCGGTACACGAAGGACGGGTGCCACGGAGATGGCAGGCGGGATCGTTCGTCAGGGACAGGCGGGTTCGGTACACAAAGATCTAAATATAACCTGGGATTCCAAAGTAACGCTGGTAAGACCTGGTGAGACACATAGACAAACTGGCAACAAGAACAGTGAAAGACACTAGTTAAATGCACACAGGGGTGATGGGCAGACGGGAAACACCTGGTGAAGGGGGAGACGAGGGAAGGCACAGGTGAACACAATTAGGGCGTGACAGATGCACTGTCCCAGCTGAACGGTGCATCCTTCCTGAAGATAAGCCAGAGAGTGTGTGCCTGGCAACTGAGTGGGTGTGTTTGGTAAACCTTAGGGGTGGGCACTGCTGATGTTTGCAATTCCCAAGACACCAGAGAAAATCCCAGACACTAGAGGTCTCTCCTAAAGTGTCCTACATGGGTGGATGGTTGCCTTTACAGCTCTGTTGTGTGTAGAGAGGCTCACATCATATTTCATGTCACTTGCTGCCCTCCAAACATTGGTGGATAACAACAACAATAATCAGAAGTCTAAACTAAACCTGTAATTTTCCTTCCAATGTTGCTGGGGAGCAATTCATTTTATTGGCCCTCATTGTGAAGAGCTGTGTACGACACCAAAGTTAATATTTGTGTGCTTAACCCTTGGAAAAACACACAGCAGAACGGTAACACAAATGCTTTGCCTGTTGATTCTTGAAGCTTGCCCTTCACAGAGCCAATCATCAGGACGCCTATCCAGCTGTGATACAACTCTCAGTGTGATGCTTCAGAAGTGGCACGTTGTGTCCAGGGACTTTTGAAAGGTAAAAACTTTCACAGCACTTAATGGTAAACCACCAGACCAACACATCGGGGCAGTAAGAAGGAGCAGTAAGTAGGAAAGGCCTTCAAGAAATCCTCCTACCAAAAAAACAGCCAGGTGTCCTTTAGTCAGATACCAAATGCTTTGTAGCTGCAGAAGCCCTTCTCTGATGCTGAAACTTACCCTTTAGTAACCCACAGAGGATGAAGCACAATGAAAATGACCAAACAGGGATTAATAAAGTACAGTGGTGTTTTTTTTCTTCATTTTTGCAGTTAAGGCCTATTTTACTCTTGCTGAAGTGTTCATGTAAAGAATTAGTCCATTGAGTCAATGAAAATGAACTTTTTCTCCTCATTTAATCAAACAGCCACGAAGAATGAACTGTTAAATCCACACTTCTCGTACGTATGCACGGTATTTCAAAACATCCAGAGCCACGGGTATGGCCAATACTGAAGTGCTGAATTTCCCACTCATTGATTTTTCTAGGTATATCAAATGCATATTCACAGGTCTAAACACAACCTCATGAAAAGACCTTGACATTGACACTTTGTTCAGCTCGTTTGCTCGAAGAGCTTGTGACATGAGGTGTGAAGTGGATACAGACGTACTTCACTACGGTTAGGCTTCCAGATCAGTTATGCGGTCTTTAAAACACGGGTGCAGACGTTTTTCATCAGGCTCCTTAAATGCGCTCTTCAGGATCCCTATTTGCCAAGATTAACGTGTTGAATGAGGCCACGAGAAGCTTCTGTCAGGATTGGTTGCTTTCCTGAGGTGTGATGAAGTGGCCTGGGTCCCTCCTGTGTCCTTGTCATTGTGTCATTCGCTGACGGCCTCACATGGAGTCACTAAGTTATTCCACCGCGGGGAGGGACAGTTTCACTCATCCATGTTGCTGTGATGAGGGCTGTCGTCTTTGCCCTGTTTTTATCTTTCTAAATGACACCTTGAGAGTTACACATTACACGCAATCTTTCCATTAAACAATTGTGATTTTACCTGACGTAAACCATACAGACATATATTCAGTGATGTATTAAATGCACGTCCTTTTCCGCCTCTTGAACAGTAACACATTTGTTATCTCAATATTGTTTTGTATGCACGAAGAGACTAAACAAGTCTAATAAACCATATAATGCTGTTGAGTTTTGCCATATCAATATCTGATTTTAATATGGGTTTCCACCCCCCCTTACACTTAGCAATGCAAGTCAGGAGATCAACAAAATGCTTTTTCTGTACAAGCAGTACAAACGAAATGTAGGGAAGAGACTATTTAAATGATATCGGAAGATTGTTCTGTATTCAGGTCAAGATTTCAAGCTTTACCTAGTCCATATCCAGCACATTGGATGATACATCTTTTTTAAAGGGCATTTATCATGTGTGTAATGTGATTATTTAAAGATTTTGTGAATCAATGAAAGGGCAATTTCCAATTCGGTCATTTTTAATAAGGACAAAAATGACCAAAGGAAATTGTCTCCATGCTCTTCAATAGTGGGTTTAGAAAGAGAGAGCCAGAGTAAAAATATTGATTTAGTCGAATGGCCCTCTTCACCTGAGTTAATGAATCATAATTTTCACGTCTGTACCCCAAGGACAGATAAAGTATTGTCTGACTGGTCCAGCGCATTGCATGATTAGCGCTCTCATTAAGAGTGCAGCTGAAGTGTGTAAATCTCAGGAGAGATGGAACATCAAGAGCAGTTGTACAAGCAGAGTGTGCAGCCATTGAAATGTCCGTCTTTATTGTCTATTACCCTGGCACCACTGTAAGACACTTGTATTCCTTTTGTCAACAGCTATCAGTAATCTAATATTACACCCCTCAATCTTCTTTTAAACTCTAAGTGTAAAGTTGCGCTATGTGGCATTTCAAATCTATGTTTTGTATCAAGTTGTTGTTTTGACAGTCGGTCATATTTGTCCAAGAAAAGAGCATACCAATCTGACCTGACAGCTTTGTCAGAAAGACATGGCTGCCCAGTGTAGGAATGACAAGGGATGTCACATCCATCCTGATGTCTTCCTTGCTCACTGACTAGGAAACGCTGACATGAATTAGGTTGTGAGCTTCATGATGCAGTCCTATGTAGGTCGCAGGCTTCAGGACCTGAGGACTTGATGATGAAAATCCACAAAAAAAGTAAAATGTAAACTTTTTGGGTGTTCGTGGACACGTCACTTCCAAAAAGGCCGACACAAAACTTAACACCTGTTCCTTTTATAAACCCCCCCCCCCCGACAAAAGGAAAACTCAATCAAAGCATTTTACAGTGGCTGCTGTTAACTAAATGGATTTTGCTAGTAAGAAGACAACTGAACTGATTGTTGATGTTCTGGAGCCTTAAAAACTCATTATTTGGTGCACATCAACACTTACTAAATGTCCTGGACAGAGTTCTGACTCAATATGAATGATAAAAACAGTAATAAGGACCAACTGAGAATGGGTGGCTGTAATAAGTATCAATTCAATAATTTGTTCTTTTAATTGTTGCCGCTGTGTTTTCCAGATTAGGAAGGAAAACGGCCCTTGGACACTGTGTGCCTCGTTCAGTCATGGACTGGCCCGTCGCATAGCATGTTCAACAGAGCCTTCCTCATCCTGGGACGAAATAAAATGGCATGCCAATAATTTTTGCCAGCAATATACACTTTTGGATTCTTCCTATGGAGGTCACTGTATACCCCGATGAAGGCTCCCTGAGTCTGGACAGCTTTTTTGTTTTCTAAATGTCGGACTGAACAATTTTCCCTTTTCTCGAAGAGCCGCTTTTTTTTTACCTGAACTTTAACCCCTAAGTGACTTGACTTAAATGCAGCACTGTTGTCCTTTGTACTGCAAAGATGAGTGACTGCGGTTCTTCCATTGTAGAATCCTGATGGCAAGTAGGTGCTTTATACTAGGTGTTGGTGTTCCTGGTGGGTTCCCCTAAGGGAACTTTATAACTACAGTTGTCAAAAGCACAGCAAGAAAGTTTGTTTTGTTTCAGTTTTAAACTTTCCTAATGCCCATCCAACATTATGTCAAGAACGTGCTAATGTGAAAACGTAAAAGTTTAATTGAGAATACGACAATCACACCATTTTGGTTGAAAGCCGCATAAACTCTGGATCTGGTCCAAACTTTCCTGTAACAATAGTTCCAAACAAATTATTTTGGAACACTATTCAAATATTGAAGGAAGCCATGTGGAAAGGTTTGCCTTCTCGCAACAATGAAACAGAAGAAAGCAGGGGATGGCGATGAAGGACAGCAGTCCAGAACCCACCTCAGCCACCTGGCCTTTAACGTGCTGCAGCAGCACAGAGCCGAAGCAATCTCATTTTTGCTTTTTACCTAAAATCTTTGGGACTGCCCAAGGTGTGCATAATGGAGAGTACTTGAAAGAACATTTGCGATCTAAAGCCATCACTCACAACGGATAGAGAACACAATTAGGTTGTTCTTGCTTTTATAAAAAACCTTTTATGAGACCAATCTTGTCGGAGCAAGTATGTGAAGAAGATTGGGGGAGCAAGTCTAGAAGGAGAGATGGAGAAATCTCATCATATTTCTAGTTGAGAGAGTGGGTTGAAGAGAGTGAAATGATGAAGCGCAAACGTGTGCGGTTAACCTGAATGACTTTGATCATCTTCAGTGACCAGCTTCAGAATTGAACTTTACCCTCTGTTTTGAAAAATCTATCATTCCCAGCGCTGGGTCAAAGACAGGGCAACCCCATTTTCTCTCACCTGCAGTACTCAGGAACACCTGATTAACTAAGCAAGTGGAGAAAGGGCTAGCTGGGTTTGAATGTTGGGGTCGGGAATATTTCATGCATTCAGCCAGTCACCTTTACACCTTTACTCAGTTCCCCTCTTTTGGGGTTTAGGCCAACAGGTAAGTAACCCGTACAAGTAAGAGGGAAAACATATCCCTGTGGTGTATGAAAGCCAATATTTACCACTGTGGTTTGAAGCCTCACTATAAAGGCTCAAGAACAAAACAGTATTGATCAGTGAATCCAGGTGCAGTGTTTGCTTTAGGTTAAATACAATTTATTGAGAATTATTGTAAAGGGTTAAAACATTTCTGAGAGTCCTTTTCATATCCGGCGAGCTGAGGCTTCAGAAGGGGAGAAGGTCAGGGATTGCTCTCTCTCTCTCTCTCTCTCTCATCCAGGTGATAATGAGAATTTTTTTTCCATATAAAAATTGACGGGTTAACGGTCATGTGAGATGATGATGCTTTAGCTTTTGATGTTTTAACTTTTGATGAATGGGTTGGATGGTGGTTAGATGCACTATGCTGTGAGTTTCTGAGCTGCATTTTGTCAGGTAGCTTTGGTATTGCTTATCTACACACATTGTCATAGTGCTTACAGTATTTCGGGTCGCACACACTACTTTTCAACAGACCAGGTCATGGCGATTTATCCCCACACCCCATCCTCCCGCCCCGCCCCCGAGGACTGGCCGACTAACAGAGGAAAGACTGCGTTATTGGTCACCCTGTTAAAAACAATAGAAATTGCGAGCAGAAAACTAGTGAGGAAGTAGTATCTAAAGATTAAGAGAAAAGTTTCTCTTAGCGAGACCCTAGTCGATTGGCTACGAGCTAGGAACAGGCGCATTTGACAGACATTCGTAGCCAATAAACGGCTATGGGCATTCGTAAACCACGCCTCAAATACGAGGAAATGAACATGTGGTTTCCAGACCCCGTCTCATTTGAGATGAGGGTATGACGTTAGCCAGGCTAACTTTGAAGACTAACTAGTGTCAAGTTATAAACATCTGTAGTGGGATGTTCTTACCCGCTTCATCTGAGAACTTGTCCAATCGTTTTTTAACATTCATGTCTTTCAACAGTAGGTTCAGGCAAGTCAAACTTGTTCTTCCTCCCATGCATGACAGCAATAAAAAAAGGATGTCGAAAGTGATGGCCTGGACGGCTTCAAAACGTCTGTGTTCCTTGATCAAAGTAGGGGTACTCTGAGATATCATCTCGGGCTCCTGAGCTCCTTTTGAAACATCTCTACTATGCACACTGACCTGGGACACCATGGTGAAAGAATCGCCGTGTTCAAGAATTGGAAGCCCGGATGAGGATGATACAAATACAGCCGAACAACTTCTCTCGTTCTGAAAGTTTAATTGTCAGATCACAGGTCAAGTACAGGTGCTGCGTTTGCAAAGGCAGTGAGAGGTCTGAATAGCATGAAGCTGAAAACACATCTCCCCAACAAAGGGAGGACACACAGTTTATAGACGTTGAATGACACAAAAGAAAAGATTCTATTGGGCCTAAGCTAGCTTGGAGGCGGACCTGGCCAAATCTTTGGCAACCTAAGATCCAACCACATTCGATGTAGTGGACTCCTCTATATCGTAAATAATTACGACCGGTGTGTGTTGGATGGTGCTTGGTGTGTATCTAAACTTCCTCTCTACCCCCCGATTTCTAGGTGCCTGATACGGCCTGCTCTCCACCTTGCCCCCCTGACCTCACATTCCTTTCAGAAGGCACAACTGCATCTCACTTGGGACACAAAGGAAACTCACTTTTGATTATCAATTTCACCTGTCTTAATTAAGCTTAGAGTCAGGATTTCCTATCCCTCTGATTTGGCTGATGAGAAGAATCTGATACGTCACTCAATTTAAAGTTAAAAAAGTTAGCATTTATTTATTAAAGAATACATGAGCAGTTCTCCGCAGGTATACCTTGAGACCTGAAACACACATCAACAGCAATCCCCTCCAGAGTCTGTCTGCTGTATGACTGTGATCTCTTCTATAACCTCCTTTTGCACTTGAAAGTTGGTGTTACGGCTGAAGCCTGATGAGTGTTTTGGTAATTTATTTTCTTTGTCAAGTGCAGGCTCCGCCCCTGAGAATGCTCGCGGTGATGGCTCGTGCTGCCCATATAAGGTGGAGAGCGCCGGAGGCCCAGGACGCCTCGGTGAACACCGCGAGTGTCATGCCAGCCGCGAGACAAGACTCCCAGTGTCCTAAGTTGCTATTTACTTTGTATTTGTTAATGTAGGTGTGAGTGTAGAAATTGAGAGACTTGATGCAGTGAGGGGCGAATCTGTCTTCTTAAGGAATAAACATCCTTAACTTGCTTTTTGCCGCGCGTCTCTTTGTTATGTTGCTGACCCCTTGGCAGAACGAGCAATCACTTATCCGGGGTCGTAACAGTTAGTTCAAACCGGTTCTCCCTTCTATTACAGGTGCTTTGTGTCTAATAGTGGTTTATCTTCCTGTACTTTTCCATTCCCCAGTTCACATTGTCTGCCTTATATGGTCCCATCGTTATTTCCTGGACACAATCTATTCTACAAGTAAAAAAAAAAAAGAATATAAAATACACACAAACAGAAACCCACATCCCACAACAATCATGTAATTTCCCTTTAACTCCAACCAACGGTTACAGCTCCTGAATGAATTTGAATGGCAAGTAACACAAGAAACCCTTTCATATTACAAAAAAAAAAACTGCCGTCACTTGCGTTGAGTGTGTTGGAAAGCGTCAGATTTTCAACTCTGAATAAGATTTCATGACCGAGTGAATTATTATTTTACGAATCTCGCTGCTTCGTCAACTTCACTCCCACTCCATATGAATTAGTTCAGGTCAGTCTTTAACAAGGCGGACTAAAGCGGTATCCCTTTGAACACCATTAGCCTGTTTCCGTAAACAGGACACAAAAAGGAGACCATCGATTGTGCTTTAATCTCTTACCTGCAACCGGCATCCTGGCAGTTGGCCTAATTGAATTGATACTTTCCCTTTGGTGTCCGTATCAATCTGGTCAATCAAACACATGCTGTGCTTTCTCCACAAGACTGCATGCGCTCAAATAAAATTTGGAACGTGAAAAGCAGTGGAAAAACTTGATATCCCACAAATGTGCACAGCAATCTCCCAATAAATCCAACCTCCCAATTTTGCAAATGCCCAACAACATAAAAACATTCCTTCAGTATCACTGTTATCACCTCATGTCTCCTTGGTGATTACTCCAGATAATAATGTCAATTTACTGCCATCAAATGGAATCTTTTTTATCAGTGTGTTCAGGCTGTGATGGCATGGACATATTTTATTTTTTTAGCTAAAACATTGTTGCAAATGTGAGAAAGCTAAAAAAAATAAAAATAAATAGGGCACAAGCAGCTAGCTAACCTTTTAACAGGGACTTGTTAACAAAAGCAAGCTCATGAGAGAACTAACCTTTGGGTGAGTTATTGTGAAACTGAGGATATTATATTGATGAAATCTAGATGCACACAGCACTAACAATAATATCCAGCAAGAGTTGATTAATGATTATTTATTTCATCAATGTGGGCTGCAGGGATCCCCCCATGTGTTGGTTTTGTCACCATCTCTGAATCTGTGAAGATTGTCCTTTATCACAAGCTGGGAAATATGTTGGCTAAATGTGAAGAAAAAAGAAGTTTAAACTTTGCATTTATTGGGACATTCCGATCAAATTCATTTTGGTTCGTAGTACTAATTGGTATAATTTTGCTCATTAGGACACGTATGGTTCTGCCATAGAAACCACTGTGCTACAAGACAGACAGGCTCTGTTCTGAGGGTCCAGAGGTTTCTTTGAGGAATGATGGGACACCAGATGGGCTTTGTCAGGCTTTTGTTTTGTTTTTTCCACGTAGATCTGGATCCTGTACATCATCATGTGTAGCTTTTTTTCTCGCTCTGTAGTTCTGTGGGTGGACCTCACTGGTGCTTTATCAAAGGTGTGCACGTAAGCTTCTGTGATCTCCCCCCCAACTGCTTTACAAAATCGACTCCCTGTCGTACACATACCCGCAGAGTCATCGTGGTGGGAACATGTTGTATTGACTCAAAGCAAGCTAAGGCTTGAACTCCAAATTGTCTTTGATAATTTGGTGTAATAGTTTTACAACAAGGACGAAAAAAGGATCAGTACTTGTGTTGGTATTTGGATGCATCCAGGTATTCCCTTTCTGGCCAGCAGGGCTGTGGAAGAACCTTTCTTGCACATATCATGGACGCAAAAATGTACAGATATTGTTTAGAGCTTAGATGTTGGAGGTTGTGTTATAGCTATGACATTATCTCAAACCAGGTTTTGCAGGTTAAATTAGATTTAAAAAATTGCTCTATCGATGGTGTTTGATCTTATTCTCTCTGAGGATTCAATAATTATATTAAGGCCATATTTTTTCAGTCCAAAACACCATCCACCGGCGCCATCACAGTGTGGTCACAGTTAGGCACCAGACAGGTAAATAATCAATGATAATATAGTTATTCCCTGTTATATTTATACAATAATTTACCGATCAGCTGGGTACCCTGGCTGCAAAAGATAAATTCAATCAAATACAAACAAGGAACCCATCCAATTGGGGAAAAACAGCTGTATTTAAACGTAAAACGTATCCTCCAAAGCAAACTAAATGTGCAGCAATTCAAAATAGGCACAAAAAAAAAGTCTGCAGACTTTGGTCCGCTGCACGCAGCACCGCCAACACTCCTAATAAAAATCCATCCAGGGGTCAACAGTCAACGGTGGGGCAGGCGATAGGAAAAGGTGAAAAGGTTTGTCGACCCCTTGCTGCCACCAATCTGTCCCAGCCCAGAGGAAGTGGCCACCGGAGGCCACAGATGAAAAGGCCACTGCAGAATAATACCGACTCACATGGCTTGTGAGCTGCAAGGAGAGAAATCTCTCATACAGGTGCCCAGAAATATTCCTCTCTCTCTCTCTCTCATGAGAAAGGAAGGCGGAGGAAGCAGTGAGTGTCTGTGTAGAAGTAGCAACTAACACTTGGATTTGCTTTAACGGTCTGGATCCCCAAGAAGTGTGTCATTTAGAGAGCCATGGGTAGAAAGCCTGCAATTTGATCCCATTCAAAAACTCACTTCACCCGCTCCAGGTTTTATCCGAGTAAACAAAAGATAAATATCATCAACCGATCACAAACCCTGTTGTATAACAATCACCAAGAGAATGATAGATTTAATAAGCAAGGAGCTGTATTCTGTTTACATGATATAAAATGTTTAGCCACTCACTATTCAAAATGCATACATATCCAACGCACACACACAATCTAGTAGAATTAAAAAGACCACAGTTTGAAAGAATATCATTGCAGTATAGATAGTTATTTCTTGCTCACAAGATGTTAACATTTGAAACTTCACAATAATGATACAGTCCCCAATTAAGAGTTTTAGCTGGAGCTGAGATCATCCAAAATCCAAGGTGACGGCAACACAACAACGTATAACACAGTTGTAAAATCTGGTCACAGGTCAGTTGTTGCTTTGTTGAAGCAAAGGTTGTTTTTTATTGGAACATGTATCCCAGTAGTTACAGCATTGGAGTTCAGAGGGATGTATTCAGCCTATTTTTAATAAATATTTCTAAACTATTATACACGACACACGTCTCATATTTATTTGGGATCCAGGTCATGGGTGCAGCAGGCTAAGCAGATGTCCTCCTCCACAGCCTTTGGAGAATCCAGAGGGGTTCCTGGGCCAGAAAGAGCATCAAATCCCTCCATCTTGTTCAGAGTGTAGCCTGAGGTCTTTTCCCAGTTGGAAAAGCCTGAAATACCTTCGTAGGAAGATTTTTCGCGACGCATCTTGAATTGCCTCGTCGGTCCTCTTTGCAGCACAACAGGAGCAGCGGTTCAATCCGAAGGAGCCTCCGGGTGTCCCTCCGGATGTCTGAGCTCCTCGCCCTGTCCCTGAGGGGGAGCCCCAGACATGCCACAGAGGAAACATATGGTGGTTATTTTCAGAGTGTGAACGTGCATCAAGCGGCAAAGTCAGAGCCTCACTTTTCAGGGAGACAATTTCCGTGTCCTATTTGAGTGTTTAAACTTACAATATATCATAAAACGTGACTGCACTGTTCATTAGGCAACGGTGTCTATTCCTGCAATTGAGATTTTCATTTATTCGACTCACAGTTCAGGCGAAGCAATTTCATTTAAATCTAAGCAACTCCCTTCATTGGGATGCAGTTGCAACTTCAACTTTGAGCTGGAATCCCTGTCAGCCCTGAGTGTAGAAGCTGATGGAGTTGGCCCAAATACAGGGCCTAGTTATTCACCGAGGCTGCGAGCTCTGAAACCAGTGAGTTACGGCATAGCTCATATACCGCTGCTAATGTGAAAGAACCTAGAATAAGTAAACTGCAGGAGAAGGCAACTTCCGACGCACCAATTCTGGTCTGCTGAGGAGATTGTACAAAAGCGGTGCACATCACATTTTATTAATTCCACAATTAGGATCTCTCTCTATGACAAATACAGAAAGAAAAATCCATTTACAAAGACCGTCAGACATTTAGATCATTAAACGTGAACTATTAAATGCAAACTATTACAGTTATTGTGGGACATTCTCTTTCATATAAATACTTAAACAGACTGTTGGAAAACAAAATAATTGAAAATTGTAGTTTACACATAGGCCACATATAGCCTCAATTATCACAGGGATAGAGGAAATGGACAATGATTAATTGAGACAGTTCTACTACGAGCTTGACAGCCTCTCGTATTTACATTGGTGTTTAATGCTGATTAGATCAATTTACGCTTGGCTTTTTGATTATACAGATCATCTGCTAGAGATGCATGAAGTGAGTAGGTTGTATTTCTGCAACATTTAAAACACATTCATTATCTTTCCTTTGTTATTGTAACACCTTTTTTAGCCTCATATGCCAATGCTTTGGTACAATTTCACAACATCCTCTCAGGAAAACACTGTTGGGACTATCAGCACTGTTGCTATCGCTTTGACTGTTAGTTGGGAGCAGCAAGCTCGGCAGTCACCATGTTAGAAACCGTTAAACTGCTACAGAAACGTTCCAACTCTCGTATTTGCCCCTTTTTAGATTGATAAATTCCAACACTATTAAACCAATTACATGGTTTTTATCCCCCGTTATCAGAAACATGCTATCATTGTCACTGTGAGCATGTTCGATTGCTGAAGTTACAATTTAAAGAAATCACCTCACTCTGCACAAAAAAAGCACTAAATATATGTGGGTTTTGAAAAGGTTATTGTTTTCCAAACAGAACGCAACTATAAAGTGTCATTGTGAAAAATATTGTTTGCAGGGCTAGTATTTGAAGCCCAACCACAAAAGCGAGAGAACAGCTGTGCCTGTTACTCTATTAATTCAAGAGATTGCTTGTGCAAACGGTGTGAAGAAATATGTTGAAAAGGCTATTAAAGCAGTGTTTTCAAACTTATCAAAATGGCAGGAGATGATTGAATATTAGGCCGTTCAAGTGAGTCCCTTTGTTCAGCCGTGTGCACTGATGTACAACTTCTCTGACTTATGAGCTTTTTAATAGCGTGCATGAATCCATTTACAGAGGCAGTGCGTGTGTGGCCATATCCAGGCCCCTTCACCTTTGCTATGCCTGCAGAGCTTGAAGTGGTGGGGCGTAAATGATTGAAAGTCAGAATATGTATTAAAAATACACCTTACTCAGCTTAATGAAAAAAAAATGTAAATCCAGCCAAGTATTGTGGTCATATCAGACAATTTATAAGTCATGTGCCAATTTTTAAAGCCAATTCAGGAAGTAGGTAAGCCCCAGAAGCACAGAGTAAATATGTGGAGGTCATTTTTTTACACCCTATCACAAACCTTTTTTTGACCCTCATTCAAATAATTTAGTTGTCTAACCTTCACTTAAACCAAGTATGTAACTAAAACTGTAACCATGCTCTTTTTTTCTGACCGTAGCCATGGGAATGCACTGTAGAATCAAGACTGATGATTCACAGCAACGCAAGCAGCACTGCAAGGCTGTGCTTAGTTACGGCATTGAGTTAAGGGAAGGGATTTTTTTACAGAGGTCTAAAAAGTATGTCTCTTTTCAAATGGACACATAATTCCTTAACCTTCACAACAGTTCAATTGAGACGCTGGATTCTGTCTGCGAAGCCTGGAAGTCTTGCATTCAGCATACTTTTCAACAAGCCCTGAGAAGAATCAAAGAAAATTGTGCAACACCTAGATATTGTACAGGAACATTAGAACTTGCTTTGTGAAAAGTATGACACAAAATGAAAGCTAGGTGAAAAACATTTCATCACTTTCAGAGTTGGACAAAAAAGTAGATAAAACACCACTGTAAAAATGTATATCATTATGTTGCCAGGTTTGTCATTCCAACTACAAGTGCGGATGAAATCAAATATTATTTAAGTCGTATAAGTGTGGCCTCAAAAAATGGAAAGTTACCTAAAGGACAGAAACGCAGAGGAGACAGACAGAGACACAGGGATAACAAAGAACCAGATGGCACGCCCTCGCCAAACCGAGCAGCCCAGGAGCTGCAGCAACAATCTGGACATGCAGGGAAAGATAGAATGCAGGAGGAACTCAGGTGGAGAGTCGTGGGTCACAAGCCTCAAGGTTTTTGTTGCTGATGTAATGCTTCACAAAATCTGTCTTTAGTGTAATTATGTCACGTATTTAAAGTGCAGTATCAATGTTTTTTCTTCTGCGTAAAAGGAAGGAAAAAGGTCTTTTGTAGAAAAAAATGAAATGCTATATTTGTCTTAATGAGATTTCACAGTAAGGTGTATTGCTAGAGTACATATAGGCTACATTCTACAATCCTCCTGTGTGGGCCTCTGGTCATATCTGGCCTGCAAGTATCAGCAGTATTTTTGTAGAAAATAATAATTGGATCAGTGTAAAAAGTTTTATTTCGGATTGCAGCGACACAAACAAAGAGTAAAAGAAAAAAATGTGCATTTTAATTTTGTTGACTGCTGTGTATTGGGCTTTTTCTTTTTTTGCTTCTTCCAGTCATGTGTGTAAGAGGAAATTCCTCCCCTGTTATGCTTTCCAATTTTGCTTCATTTGTTTTGGAAGGTTTGCTCAGTGTTGTGTATATGTATGTATGTATGTATGTATATGATATATATATAATCACAGATACCAGAATAGACCTTCCTTATTCCAGTCCAAAAATCCAAGATACATCTTATGACAAACAAACAAAAAAGCTGAAAATGAATAATGTGCACCTCCCTGCCAGAGAGTGGCTTACGCTGATGCACATATCTACCATTTTTACAACCATCAAATAGGATGGACTATACGGCTGCAGTGCTCATCCTTCTTGGGAGTCGCTTAGGTTCCCCTAGACCGAGCGTAAACCTCCTGCATTAAGTACGTTTTCTTTTGACTCACTTTGCTGCATAAACGTTGAGGACATTAATGAAATGTACGTCTCATTCAGCCGCCTGGAGCCAGGAGTACCCAACAACTGTCAGAAAATATGCACCATGCCACTGCCAGAGCCAACTTCCCTCAATCCTCTAGGGTACACACCAACGACTTCCCTGTGCAAGGGTCAACCTGGATCGGTATGAATGCTGGGGCCAGGGCGAGAGTCCATTTCAGAGACAAAATACATCATGGGAAGTTGGTTGAGGCAAAATATTAATCTTTTAGTTAGCAGCGTTGTTGGAGTTAACTTGACTAATTGACTGATGCTTTAAACGTTGAACTTTTAGGTACCACTCCAGTGTCAGTTTTAGAAGTTAGGTCAAGAGGTAGATGATACTTGTAGCTTATACTGGAAAAACCCTGATGGGTCTCATACAGACACTAAAGATTTCTGTTTGACGGTATCTGGCGCTGATGATACTTTGGCCAAGTAACGATATTTTGACAAGTCAGAAGTGAGTACGGGTTGGTCGCTTTGTTATGGTTTTAAGAACGTACGCCCTCAAAAGAACATCCAGTGGTAGTTAATATTTCAGTTGTGTCATTCTTAAGTGCATCTCTATCATTTTCCTGCTGAGATAGGACAGCTGAAGGGGGGAATTTGTCAGATCGCACAGTGTAAAGTGTCATCAACTTATTCACAGCTGCTACTCCATCACTGTCATTGTTGTTTACCATTGTGCTGCACTGCATCTCACTTACGTGAATCCTCTTGCAACTAGGTTTGATCGTCACATGCGGTTTGTGAAACATCACAACTACCATTGAGGCTAGTGGAATCCATTTCGTTTTAAAAGTATTACACCAGAAAGATCCTCATACTACAACTCAAAATCCAATTTCATTCTTCGTCATTTTTTGATATTTACTGTATTATACTTTCATGAATGCAGAATAAGACCAATGAACTATCTCAGATTGTACCGTTCAACAACATGAATCTATGAAGTTTCCCACTTCCACAAACCACTGTGAATTCAGTGCAACGTCCGTGCGATGGCGTTTCAGTTCGGAAAATATTCACAGATTCAGACTTCCTGGTTTAATAGCTAGTCATAAAAAAACGTTGAAACACAAACGACACCTCTGTAACCATGGTGATGTCATTTTGCAGACGGCTGCTGCATACTCGTCTCACAGGCAGCTGCACATTAAGATCAATGTGACTTCTCCAGCTCGCAGACTAGTCTGTGTTCCTAAAATGATGGTTAATTGGGGTTCTGGCTGGTTGTCTCCATCACTGCGGTTACAGAGAGGTGTCATTTCTGTTTCACAACGCTTCGCTGACGAGCTATTGAACCGGGATGTCCGAATCTGTCCTCAGCCTTATTTGTTAAGCTGTCACTCATGATGATGCGCCCTTCTCTGTTGATGTCCCACCCACTATGCCACATCAGGGTCAAAAGATCTGAATGTGAAAAAAAGATCCGAACGCGAAAAAATATCTGAATGTTAAAATACAATTTTTGAATCTGAAAATATAAAATTTGCAAACAAAAAATATAATTCAGTGAAGATTGAAAAAATATATTTTATTCAAAAAATATATTTTTAGTCAAAACCTATATTCAACTATATGATTTTTATTTTGAATACAGTGTTGTATTTTTCAATGTTCAACAACAAAACTCACATTTCACATTTGTTTTTCGAATGAACAAAACTTTTGACCTGGATTTGGCTCAATAATTGCATGCTGATGTTCCACCACTTAGGGTACTTCAAATTTCAATTTCTGTTAAATATGTCTGTATGTAACACAGTGATAAAAACAAAATATTAAGCATTAGCAAAAAGAAAATGGAAGACCAGCATTCAGTTAATAGTCCTTGATAAAAAATGTAATAATTAACGTGTTAAAGTCCCGGCCCTAGTTAAGATTAATTACTTTACACGTTAAACATTTTTAACGCATTTTAATCACACTTATTTTTCCACCGCGGAACGTTTCTCACTGGATGAGTTTCGGCAGACCGATTATACTGGAGCACCAACTAGTGTTCATGACTTCAGACAACAACAAACCACAGAGAACATGAACGAAGAAGCTGACGAGACCGCTTTGGTTGGCCCCGTGAATGGGAAATTTTGTTATCGACGCTTCCATCCGTTCGTTTTTTATAAGAGCGTGGTTGTGTGCAATCTAAGCAACAAGGAATTTGCATATAACCGCAGCACATCAAGCCTCAAGTCTCACCGCAACGCAAAACATTTAGCAGCGCGGTTCCGCTGCATTCATATGCTAATTAGGGCCATTAGCACCTACTGCAAGCTATCCACATACGTCATAGTTCATTTCCGACAATTTGTGGCACAGAGAAACGGCGACAAGCGCGGGTTGGAAATTGTCGGAAACTACCGAAAATGAGGGAGATCTCCGGGCGTTTACGGGGACGAAAATCACACTTTTCATGCAGTGTAGCATGGACGTTAGCCCGACTCCGAGTACAAGGACCCACACCCAACACACACTCCACCAGATGACTGGTTTAAGGACCAGGGTAACCAAGTCCACGTCTGAAAACTTGGACTTAGTTCAACAAAAATAAACAATATTTTGTTATGCTTATGTATTCAGTCATTATTCAATGGTATACTAAAAATCCATGTGAAAAAAATTGTTCTCAGGTCAAATATTTATGCAATTAAAATGCGATTAATTACAAAGCCTCTAATTAATTAGATTCATTTTTTTTTTCGAGTCCCGGCCCTAGTAATAACTAACTACTTTTGAGTTTTTTTGTTTTTCTGTTAGAATAAAGGGGAACCCACGTGAGAGGTGTGTAAAATCAGTTTATATTTTACAGGTGAAGAAATAATTTAATATGATGCAGAAAAAGAGACTCACCGGCAACTGCCCTATAAACCCTATAAAACATGGGAGATAGCCGGAAAAATCTGGATTTTTTCCCAAGCCTAGCTCTGCTTGGCCGATTGGCTTGGTTAAACCCCTTGCAGAAAAGAGCTCCCTTATCCACTCAAAAGCCAAAATTGGTAGAGCGTAAAATGAAGCTTGAGAGTGATGATTGGCTTAGGAAAAAAGATGAGAAAAGTGTACACAAGCATGTTTCATGTTTGTGTTGTCCTGCAGAATCAGACCCACAGAGTACCAAGGCGTACACCTTTGTTTTTGGACTTCGGGTTTACCACACCGGAACCCTGCCTTATACCCTCGGACTGCAATACGTCCATAACAAACATTTGATTCAACACAATTGACAACTGCTCTTTAAATCTTCTAAACTTAAATAAATTGTTAATTAAATTTATTGAAGTCTTTTTTCTTCTCCGAGACTTTTTCCAGTAAAGGGCATCTTACATTCACGTCAAGCTGTGCCTCACACTTCATTGTATATTCTGTCTGTCTGCGAAGTCACCTGTTTGCCTCCCTCTGAAGAAAACTTGTGGATTGTGTGACAACTCAGAGAGGTGCCACAGTTTTTAAAATTTCTTTATCACTGTTATCCACCATATAATCCCAGTGTAATTGTTTCGCTAACAATTAGAGTGCTAGTCAATATTCTCCACGGTGCGTTTTAGAATGGTGTTGCAGGACATATAGCATCTGAGAAATGTTGCTGTTCTCCAGCTGTTGTACCATCTCTGAAACACTAATTGCACCCATTTTCCTTGGACATGTTCCCATGACTGTCTTGTCAGATAGAGCATTGTTGTATTACTCTTTAGAGAGATTCTCTGGTGAAGGCGTAGTTAGGATGAAGGATAAGTGAGCAGAGAACAGCGAAAGATAAAAAGAAGAAAATTGGCAGAAAAAAAGGGATATAAAATATATCTTAGTGAATGTTGTATAATGATGGTGAGTCACGCATTAGTTTCAGACTTGGTATTTCTGGCAGGTGGCCATGACAGTGTCCCTGCACTTCTGCCAGGGGGAATCTGTTGCCTTTGTTGAAGATTGACTTGAAATTATGTGTTCATCAAGTTCCACATAAAAGCCTATTTATCTAATGCTTTTATCATGTTGCCTTTATCATGTTTTCAACACAAGCATAATGTTTTCAGCCAAGAAAAAATGTCCTCCTCACTTTTTCTCGAGTCTAGATCATAACCTGCCAATCTGTTGGTTTCCTGCCGGGACTTTTCTCTTTTGCTCACTGAGGTGTTTGACGATGTGATGAGCACCGCAAAATGTGTGGGAACGCTGGCAGTGTTTTTGATGTCAGGGAGATGGCAGCTTACGGAGAGGGCATTTAAATTCACAAAGGAAGCTTACTGTTTCACGGCTGGAGGATGAACGCCTCTCGGGTGGATGTGTACCACTTCCTTGCTGAACCTTACTGAACTTTGCGAAGGAGGAGCTTTTTTTAGAGTGCATAACTTCATCAACATTCAAACCACATTGGACTTTACTGCAATTCCAGTATAAACATCTAATGCCCTTGTTCAGTCCCAAAGCGGGTGATAATGCCACTTTTACTGCAAGATTGAACGTCAAACCATGTAATTTCCATCCACAACATGAAGTGGTTACTATGGCAATAAAACGGAACACCACAAGTACTAACAGCATGGTAAACCATTGAGTCAAAATTCATAATTGCTTCAGAGCTTCAGACGAATGGATATAGAAGCTAAAAACACAAATTGCCCTTATCATGTTTTCAACACGAGCATAATGTTTTCAGTCACCCAGTAAAATAATCCAACCTGTCCTGGATGTACCAACATAACATTCTGAACAGACATTCTGTAGCAGGTGGGTGGTTTTGAGTAAAATATAGCTCTAGTTTTATAAATATGTCCAAAACTCAACCAGTTCCACGTAATGTCATTGATCAATTTCTATATTTGCATTGTACATGCTCATAAAAATATGTCTCATTCTGAAAAGAATATTTAAAAATATATAATTTAATGGGATAGGAAGTTTTTGTGTCAACAAAGCACAGTTTAAAAGAAAAATGTTGATCTGCGAATGAAAAGTCTAAAAGTAAAAAAGAAAGCGACTGCGGGGGAGCTGGGGGGCCATGGCCAAAAGCATGCGAGTACATGCTTTTGTGCTGGGGAACCCATGGAAACCGGGAATTTGTTTCAATGTTTGTATGGCTCAGCCAAACTCAGTATACGGAAGAAATCCCAAAATGTTATCATGGAAAGATGCCAAACCCCTGTGTGTTCATTGCAAGTGTGTTAGCGTGGCAGTTAGCTCATTTCATTGCTGTACAGTCATGTGAAGTTGCTATCGTAGCTTTATAGGCTTGTAACTACAGGTATAGCATTAGCAGCAGCTGATTTAGCTTCAAGCTTAAGGCCCCTTTTTGATTATATTCATTCATTCATTTTGATTAATTCATTATAGTTTGAAAAATTATAATGAATACACCAAAACTCAGGTCCTCCTGCTAACATTGAGTCTCCGGTGAACTATTTGTTAAAACAGTAGCTTCAAAATAATGTTGAGAAAGTTCAAATAAGATTCATTTTGAGTGGAGAGAAGGTCTGTGACCTCTTGAACTGTGACATGGTGTTCTTGATGATAACCCCGATATTTTCCCATGGAACTCATGCACCTCCTTCAAACATGAATGATGATGCTATCGCTCTCTTTGAGGTGGGGGTCACCAGTGGGAGCTGATCCAGCACAGGAAGAATCCTTTGCCTGAACGGATGTCTTGTATGCGTTTCAACTCTGCTGAAAGTGTTTAATGAATTTACTGTTCAATGATTTCACACTGGTGCCGAGTGAAACACTATATTATCACACATTGTATAGAAATTGAACCGGAAAAAATTTCGGCAAGTAATATAATCGATTAGTAAACAATACCAATTACGTACCTTCCAAACCCAAAACTGCAACAAATCCCTCCCACAAAACCTAATAATGTTCATAAATTGACGCAAATATGAACTATTTTGGGTTGAACAGTACACTTTGTAAAAGTTGAGAAAAGAAGTTAAAAAAAAAAGACTTGACAATGGACTGACTAGCAAGAGACATTTTACTATGTGGATGTGTTGCTTCGAGTGTTGGAAATAAAACTGCACCTAATAAGAACACTACAGGCTCAATCCTATTGCCCTATACATTTACTTTTCCAACAAAGTGGTGTCATCTCACACCTGAACAAGAGTTCAAAGCAACCCCTTTGGCTTGCGAGAACAGCCAGATTGTTAGTGTACGTCATGCGGCGAGTGGACATGACATGTCCTTCAATGACAAGAGGCCATGAACAGCAGTATGTATCTAAGCGGTTTCAAATCTTTTGTTGCAATCCGATGGCGGCAGAGGACTGGTTTGCAAGTTGAACTTATGTTCCTACTCAAAATGATATATTGGTTCTGGATTCAATTCCTTTAATAGTGTCTCAGTCAACTGTGAAAGGTTTTACATTTGGGTTTAGGGCTAAGAGTATAAAACGCTACAAGTTTAAAAACGAGTGGGCTGTACGGGTGATTGATAGTTCTCTGCTTGAAATCTTCCTGCTGAGTTTTGATATTCACTAGCTCAATATTTCTTCATGACTTAGTATCGACCATCACTTGACCATATTTGAGGGTCCTACCCAAAGTGTAACTCCCCATCTGCAGGGACTCGATGCAATGGGGTGCTAGCGATGTGCCCTTTGAATTCATACCTACTTCATGCCTTCATCGTAACCCTGTAATCCATCTTTGAATCATCTTCCTTCTGTGTTTTTTGCAAACCCAAACAGCAGTCCATTTGGTCCTTTTGCAAAAGTTAGTAGGTACGGTGTTTATTTTAGTTTTGTATGAGAATGACAGCGTTTAGTTTGACGCCGTTTTGTAGGAGAATGACAAAAGGTTTTTCTGAGACTGAAGCCGTTTCGCATGATTCTGACACCTTTCTGTTTGAGTCTGACATCTGAGTATGTCCTAAAATGAACACCGTATAGTGGTGCAAATATTTTGGATATTACCTACACTTAACCTTGTAAAATGAAAAAAAGTTGATTGAAGCAATATTTGAGATTTCCTATCAAACTAGCAAATGCAATTTTCCTATAATCACTTGTTGTCAAATGTGTCATTCATCACTTTTATTAGATTTGTCAGCAGCCTCAAGTGCAATAAACCATTAAAAACAAGTTGAAGTTAACACAAATTAATTGACTTCATGACAAATCAAAATTGCTACGGTTCAAACAGGCAATGTATATCATGAAATGGGTTGCTAATATGCAAGATATCTGATTGGTTCATAGCCTAAGGGAATAGATTACTATATAGAGTACAATATTATTTCCCGAAAACCAGTGGTAAATTCAAATGAAATGAATACTAATTTTTAGGCCCGTTACAAGCCCTTCCTAACATCCAAAGTTAAACAGTCCTTAGACCATTTGCATGGCCCGGATTGATTAAAAGACTGCACATCCTTACGTTATTTTACTCTACTAGGCTGGGATTTATTCTCCTTAGCCTCTCAGTGTTTTTACGCTGCACGAGCATTTAGCTTATAGTGGAAATTAGAGTGCGTTTCTGTGACCAATTACCTGTGCGAAAAGATCCACTTGTCTTTCCAATTAGCAAGTAGTACTGTACAAAAGGATCATCTTGCAACTTTCCAAACAGGTGATCATGTCTCGTAATGACCAACAGTCAAACCCCCCCAGTTAATGTATCATTGTAGCAACTGTATTGGATTTCACAAAGGCTTCCTGTGTTGCTGGAATTAGTGGAGGTTGCTGTGCCTAACGCAGCAGAGATTTATAGAGAATTGTGATCAAAAAACAAACAGGGGTTACCTTATCTTTATCCAAAGCTCTACAAAATCTCAGCACTCATTCTTCAAAGGGGGATCATTGTATTCATTTTCTCTTGTAAAATGGATGGATCAAAAGGCTTGCTTAAGTTTATTATGTGGGATTCTGCAGGAAATGCACATCCAATGAAGTGTGGAGGCAGAAAGAAATAAGAGAATAAAAATATGTTTGATAGTTATTCTGCTCGTGATAAGATAATACCGTTTGAATCACTATTCCATGGCCACAGTTTTGTTTGCGGGAGAAGTCCATTCTTATTTGTCATGAGGTTCCCTGCAGTTGTCCTAGTATGCAGCAATATTAATAGCATGAATTAAAATGGAAAGGTTGGCAGGTATTGTCATCGAGCCGTTACATTTCATACGAGTGGATGAAAAGTCAGCGACAGCAGTTGTGCTATTACTCCCTTGGTTGCAGCAATTATACTTTTCAACTGGCACACAATATATAATAAGGGAGACTTCACCATATATCTATGTTTGCCTCACCCTGATATATCCTGACTGTAGAGCAAAATGACAACGCCTTGGTAGGATTAATATGGTGTCCATACTAATGCAGGGATGGAGTATGTTGGTATATTTCATGTAAGTTAACAGACATTCCCATTTTCAATGCAAAGTATGTGTGTAGAATTCCCAACATCACTGTCAAAACCAAAAGAGTATTATTCACTGTTCTGCAATGTACAGAATTACACTGTTGGAATAACACTTGGATAACTGTTACATATGGGTGTTCTAATTAAAGGCTTTTACAGGTCAAGTAAACTTTTTTTCCTCTTTTCTTTTTCCATGAGTACTTTTACACAAAAAGTAAATAAAAGACTAACCTTATTTGTTTTCAAGAACAAGATTGGTCACACCACACTGCTAGTAAAGGCATCAAACAATAGCGTTGGGGAGAACATTCAAAATATACACCATATTACTGTTATGAGTATCTTATAAAAGCCATGTACACTTTGATACTGCTGACGGAATGGGACCTAAAAATCACTCAGCATTTCACCGTAAGGAAAGTCAACACAATAGTACTCAGAGAGAATCGCAGCTGTTGCTCTGGCTTAAGGTATACACGGTTGCTTTGCACACAAATCTGTGCAAACCTTTTCAGTTGCAACTGTCTCAAATGTTTAATGCTGTGGGTATAGATAGTTTTTCTTTGAAAAATTTGCTGGAGAGTATTTGTGTTAACGAAAGTATTTTGAAGTTCTGTTTTTAAATTTATATCATAATTTTAATAATATTTTATTTATCTAAAGCAGCGGCCTTCAAACTTTTTGCATCACAGACCGGTTACATGAAAGACAATATTTTCACATACCGGTCTTAAAGGTGTGATGGACCAAACAAAAAAAAGACGAAGAGCATAAAAACAACATGGCTCCATTTAGGCACGGCAATTTTATTTGTATAGCACAAGGTCGGCCAAACTGCATTTGAAAATGGAAGCGGCACTTTCCGTGTGCTTATGGCATTTTCAGCATATTCTGACTTAATTTTAAATCTGTGTAAAACCATCATTATTAAAGATCTCCAGTAGCTGTTCTTCCTCTAGAAAGGGAATTCACTTGGTCTGTTAAAACCTGTTCGCCATAAAGGCCCGGAGCCAGAACCAACTTCCAACAGGAATATCCTGAACTTATTACAATAAATGTTTCACACCGTTGAAAACATTAGTGTCTTAACACTAGTAAATATGCCATGCATATTAATTTATCTAGTTTAGCTTATGTCTGTTTTTCTCGTCAAAGCTAGAGGCTAACAAAGGAACAAATTGGTAACCGAGACGACACGGTCCGTATCATTTCTCTCAAACAAACGCTAATGAATCATAAATTCCCAATCTCTTTTGGGTGCCTTTTGGTTTGAATAAAAACTTACTCTACACTATAGATTCAAACATTAGATAGAAGCGAAAAATAAATAAGTCAACGGAGCAAATATTTTTGAAAGCCAACGTTGTGGTCAGCACAATGTTAGTTCCCTTTCATCGATAAAAGGACACCATCAGGACACCTGCACATCCTGCACCATCACTGTGCTGTCAGGTTGGGTCCACTTCTCTTTGATAGCGGCTAGCTCAGCTGTGTGTTAATTACCCCTTGTTTACAGTGGGGGTGATGATGGTCTCTGATCGGCCAGTCTCAAAGAGAGCTGGGTGAAATTGGCCAACTGCCAAGGTATCTGTGCCGTGGGGATGACGGTAATTTGTTTCATCTCTTGGAAGCAAACTGTGGCTCGAACAAGTGCCTTTCCAGCTGGGTCAAATTACACTTTTTGCCTCGATCAGTTTCTGAAAACTCTATCTTTCTCCAGCTGCCCTCACTCTTGGATTACTCCTGCAGTTACACCTCAGTGATATAACTGACACAGCCTCCCTTGATCCTCCATTATCTGGTCCTCACACCAATGGACATTCTGGTGTTGCTAAAGTCAGCATCGTCTTTCTACTCTGTTTAGCTCATTCAAATCTTTTAATAATTCAAAGTCTGGCTGTGAACTCTTGTTGGCTTGTAGCAGCTGACTGGCTCCTGCAGCATCAATTCAATAATCACTAAAGACAATTACAAAAAAGTATACTGTCATCTCAACAGTTTATTTCTAGACATTATAGATATTTTTGCAATTTATGTAAACTGATTTTAGTTACTGAAGTGAGATTAAGATATTTAGCATTCCCAATTTGAGTATTTAGAGAAGATTTGCCACAACACTGCGTAAACTTTAGAACAACTGCATCAAAATAAATATAATTCCCCCTGCTGGATGAAATGTTTTTCATGTTTAAACAGACCAAGACTTCATCCCAGCCACCTTCAGCCTGCTTTGTGACCTCCTCCCTGGAGTGTTAGACGAGCATGTTAATTTTAATTGGACGTAAGCCTTGAGGAGACGAATTCTCTGCTAGACAGATGCTGGTTACAGCAATCTGGTTTTGGGATTTTAAAGGAAGATGAAACAATTGGACCAATGGAACTGAAGGACAGATGGGTCGTAGAAGTGATCCAAGGGGATGCGTACACTTCAAACTGTTGATACCTTGTACATTTAGCATTTAGCTAACAATACCTTTAGTAAAGTAGTATTTTTTATTTTAATTATGGCTGTCAAATGATTACAATTTTTAATCAAATTAATCCGAATTTTCAGTGGATTAATTATGATTAATCACTATTTGAAATGACACCTGCATCCTAACCGTTTTTCCTTTCTGAAATGCATACCAAAAGATAAATAACAGGACACAGATACATAGTTTTCATATTATGTCTGTTTATTAACACAGCCAAATAATGGTTTAAATCAAGCTGAAACATACTACACACCATAATATTTGTCTTTGTAATTCCTTCCTCTTAGGCATTCCTCTTAACAAGGATGTACAATTTACAGTATTCAATTGAACAGAAAGACTTCAATAAAAATAGGAATCCATTTACTGGTTAGCTCCATTGACATATATATATATATATATATATATATATATATATATATATATATATATAAAAAGCTCCGACATCTCTGACACAATTCTTCTTCGCCAAAAAGTTGCGCTGCGCTGCCATCAGCAGCTTCCGTTTTAGAGGGGCGAAGAAAAATTGTTCACCTGGCGCCTCCTTAAAAAGGAGCTAGCCTAACTGACTAAGCCTAGCTAGCTAACCGCCGACATGATGCGCTAACGTTAGTTAGCACATCATGATGCAGCGGTTTGGCAGTACTTTACAGTGGCTTTTCCCACCAGTAAGACGGCAACATGCAACATATGCAAAAAAGCAATTTCGAGGGGAGGCGCGAGTGTTGCAAATTTTGACAGTAGCAACTTAATCAAACAGCTAAAGAAGCATCACGCTAAAGAGTAGTCCGAAAAATACGGTAAATCGGCGTATTTGATGGAATTGCACTTTCTTGTTTCTTGTTCTTCTGGGTTTGTATTCTTATCGTTGAAATGCAATTATTGTAAGTCACTGTGGATAAAAGCGTCAGCTAAATGATTTTTGGGACAGTAAACAAATCTTATTAACCAAACCATATATATTTTGAGATGAAGATAAAACTGTCTTTTAAATCAACACCACATGCATGTGTGCTGTATTACATTATCTGGACTTGTGGCATTCAGTATGTCGAGGTTTGCATGTCCAAATCACGTTTAACAATGAAGTTTCTTTGAACTTAGTGCAGTCTTGGACTTCAATCAAACATTGAAACAAGCATTTTAACTTGAATCTTATTGAGATTTCAATACAATTTATTATATTCATTCTGAAACTGCAATTATGTTGATGTGGAGCCTCAGCTGCAGACTTGGAGTCAGTGGAAACCAGACAGTTTCAAGCTTCTTCCATTTCCTCCATCATTATCATTAGAGTCAACATTGGTACTTTGATCTGAAGGCGCAACATATTCTAAAGCAAAGTCTCAACATTGGCATGTCACAAGGTAGCCATAACATTCCTATTGAACCCTTTCGCTCTTTCCACATCTTAAATCAAGCAATAACCACGAATAATTATGACTTATGCACGGGAAGCGGATTGGTTGGTGCTCTGCAATGTAAGGCAACTAGCAAAGCGCTGTCAAGTTAACAGCAAGGTCAGCTCAGGACGACCACAATGAATAACAACCTGCCTTCAAGCCAATCGATACGCTGCATCATTTGGGTGGGAGGGCATGCTTCATCTTCACCCTCTCGGTGGACTTAAGTCGAGCTCAGAAAAGGACAAGTTACCCCTCTCACCAGGTAAATCAATCGTGTAGCTGCGACCTTCTGCCAATCATCACCTCTTCTCGAATGTAAAGGTTAAATTTACTTTTGGCCGTTGAAGTTTCTTTAGCATCCACAGGGTATTACTTTCTATGCTTCTGCTCAAGAACAAAAAACAACATTGGGTACAACATTTTGGGCGCAGTGGCTACTTATTGGTTAAAACATGCTGGTGTCTTGTTTATAAAAAGTTTATGCTAAACATAAGGCTTAATTGCAGTGTCATATGGCTGTTGTTTCCCAGTCTTTACATATTGTAATTTTATATTTTTAGCAAACTGAATTAAAGGATGATTATCCCACTCTTCGGTTCTTTAATACTAACGAAGGAATAATAGATTTTTCCATTCAAGCTTTCCAGGACAAAACGAAGATAAAGACACAAGTACAGGACATGCTATTCACTTGCATTCACCATTAAACGTGTTCAATGTCATCATTGGCAACTTAGAGGTTGAAGAACTCAGCAACCAGGTACAGCAACCATTTATCTATTACGTTTTCTTTATGAAGTTGTTGTAGCTGACTTGTTCTAAAGCAGTGTCAGACATTTGGAGTTTTCATTTCCTGAGTTATTGCCTTCTCCGTCTTCACCGACTGCTAAAAAATGTCCAACTGAGAGATTATTTACTTTAACTCTATTTGGTGTCGGGTGGTATGTTCAGTGGGCTTATTGCCTCCAGTTAGGGTATTGATCGGAGTAGATTAAAGCTGGAGAGATTGTGGACGATTCCCACCTAATAATAGGCATTAATTGTGGCTCACGAGATAAAGCCATTGTAATATGTCAGTTAAATGTATTTATGGCAGTACAGCAATTCTCTGCTGACAAGAGAGTAGATCCTCATCTTCCTGATATAATTTCAGTTCAAAACCCCCCCAACATTATGAAAACGTCTGCTACGCTATCACCATAAATAAGGGTCAGCCCAATCCACGCTGTGAGCCCAACAATGGGATCAGCAGTTGATTCAATATTGCTCATCATTGCTCATGGCACTCTGCCTGGTCTTTGCTAAATGCTAATTTCATGCAGATATTCATGATTGAAGAGACCCTTGATGAAGTACAGGAGAGCAATGCCAAAAATATCAGAGAGCCCAATTTCAGGACTCTTATTTAAGGATTACTGTCGGCCTCAAATGACAACATGATTTGATATCTCTGTAAGGCTGAAGCTTTGGCTTTTTCATTTTCTTCTTTTTTTCATTTTCTAAAAATACCATTCCCTTTTCTTCTGAAGGATATTTTAAAATGACGTCAAAATTGTAAAAAAAAAACAATGAAACAGTCTCTGAGTCACTACTGGATTTTGTGGAAGCTTTCTTTACAAAGACACATTGCACTGAATAAGTCTTAATTTAGCAAGGCGATGGGAAATAAAACTTAGGTGGTGGTGATAGCTCTTCACCTCTAAATAGAAAAAAAACTACAATGTGTGACTGGATGATTGAAATCTCCCACTTAATAGAACGGTAGAAAATTGATTAAAGTTTACATCAAGATTCCAGGTCGACTGGGTGTGAACGCAATTAAACCTGGAAGTTATCTAATCAATTTTTTTTGTAAAAAAGGGGACAAATTAAGGGCAAAGCGGCTGATTTATAATAGGATTAAAAAAATTATTTTCAGTTGATTTCACTTAGGGAAGTAGAAGTTATAAATTAGTGAAGCCCAAATAGGTCAAAATGTACAAATGTAGAAGCAAGGAAAACTTCATCTTTACTTCAAAATAATAAGTAAAAAGGATTACAATAAACTGAAATGAACCTAAATACTAGGGTTTGGTTGTGACATGCTCCTGCAATATATTCAGAGGTGTTTTCATGGAAAGCTGATCATGCATGACTGCCATCCCTGAAGAAGGAATCCAATTAGTTGGATTTAGCCCTCATTTGAAATTAACTGAGGGTTGTTTTAGCAGGACCTGATCACACACATCCTCTCAGTACAGTATGGTTAAAGTCCAGCTCAAGTTTTTAAGTATTTATTATTTGCCAGCTACAGGATACATACAGTACCTACTTTAAAAATCACTTATACCAGGGGTGTCAAACTCATTCTGGTCTGGGGGCCGCATACAACTTAATCACATCTCAAGTGGGCCAGACCAGTAAACTCATTCTAAAATGACATAGAACTAACAATAAGTCCACTTTCTTCTTTGTATTAGTGCAGAGAAGAAGTAAATTATAAAAATCTTTATATGCAATGAATTGTCCTTTTAATAAATATATTACAACAACCTAAGAGTTTTTAAGAAAAGTAATGTGCAATTTCAACAACATTTTCACCCAGTTTAACATTTATTTAAGCATAAAAACTGATCACAGTGATTCACCTCCATGAACATGTGGGAAGAGGTCCATTTTTTTTAAAAAATCCGACACTGTGTCCACTTTTCTCTTTTTTGACAAAGACATTTCACTGAAGAGGGTACCAGGGTCAACAGAAAATGCGGGTAAAGCGATAGACGTGAAACAGCGCCACTAGCGGACAATATAGGAACTGCAGATTTTATAGAAGTGTATTCTTATTTTTTTTCAGTAATACAGATTTATCCCGCGGGCCAGACTGAACCACCTGGCGGGCCGTTTCCGGCCCGCGGGCCGTACGTTTGACACCCCTGACTTATACTGTGTTGCTTTAGAAAAATATTTTCGTTTTTCATGGTGCCTCTGAATCAGAAAGAATGCAGTTTTAGTATCATATCTCATTAAATCACTACCCTGAACAAAAACCCACAAATGCTGTAGAGACACATGATTCGATTAGATGTTAGAAACAGCAGCCCAAAAGATTTAATGAGGTGATTTTTCAGGCTAAATGATGAGTTGCTGCTCAACTGCAGCACATTAAATGGCATGTAACTGTAACAGTAATTGCAAATGTCACATTTTCAGGCTTAAGAACCTGGTGTCGTCTCTTCAATTCAACGCCAACGACATGCTGCCTGTCACTGGCTCAGAGGCTACAAAGGGTGTTTACTGTAAATAATTGGCAGTCAGAGACGATTTAATAAAAACAGAAAAATGAACCACACACAAAAAATATTCCATCAAAAAGGGTGAATAAATGGGAAAACAAGAATTTATGTTAAAAAGATATGTCTTTGTGTTTGCCAAGTCAAACGTGCTGTCATTATACATCCACTTATTAACAACTTTTTTTAAAATATATATTATTCAAACAAATATTCCTGACATGACGCAATTTTAATCCAGGCCATTAGAAACAACCAAAGAAAACTGACATTTCATGAACACTGGTAGAGCATTGGAGCACACTTGATGCCCATTACAGCAAATTATCCTGTTAAAACTGCTCACTACCATGAGGGCATTTGTAAAAGTCCACTTGTATCTGAATATCCTATGAAGTATCTGTTTTTACCTGTTCATCATTGATATGCATACCATTTCCATCATGGACGCTCTAATTAGCATCCTATGCAGTGAGTTTGTAATATTCTGCGTGCAAGAACATTAAACAGCGAGGCCTCCCAACTTATCTGTGCCAGCTAAGCAGAGTTGGTCATTTTCTATCAAAAGGTAATTGAGGGATAAGAGGAGGTCATGTGTTAAGTAATTGCCAAGCTCTATGTGCTTTAGAATCCGCCAGAAGGAATTTCATTGCATCAACTTTCAGGGCCAAGACACATAGTTAATCTCTCACCTACACCTCTTCCAAAAATACATGGGGGAATAGATGGATGAGTAACGATGGGCTTAATAAGTAAGAAAATGTTCCGAACAAAACAACACAAAAGATGTGTAAGAAAAACGATTTACCGGGGAAAAGCGCGGATCAAAGCGGGGCAGGTAGCACAACCAACAAAACGACACTGAAGCTTTACATTCACCTGGGACGTACAGGTGATTAGACACAGTTTTAAATCAGACAGACAATCACAGTGAGGAGAAACAGAAAAGGCTGAAAGTGATGGAACACAGGACACTAGAGGTGGGAAATTTGAAAATGAGACAGGAAACCAAATACAAAAAATCCAAGAACGTGACATGTAGTTTGGGATTTTAGTCAAATTTTGTATTCATATCTGTGCATTTTATTTCACCTTTGATTTATTATTTTGGTACAATCAATATACAATAAACAACTTAACATTAGCTCTTTCTCAGCTCAAAGGATCTGCTGACTTGCGTTAAACACCATTATTGGACTCCCTTTTTTTAAGGGAAATATAAATATAAATAAAACAGATATGTTGCACATAATCTGTGTTTCAAGACACGCTCTTTGTACTAATATTCTGTTTGTACTAATATTCTGTTTGTGATATTAATGTTATATTGTCTGCAGTGAGATTCTTCTTGCCTCTTGTGCCAAGGCTACTTCTGTTTTCCCAGGGTTTAGCTTTGTATGCTAATTGTCATTCCATCCAGCCAGCCTCTCCCTCACTACCTGTGACTCCCTGCAGACAATTGAACTGTTAATGAGATCTGATGGACAGATGGACTGTCACGGTGAGGGCAGCATAGCGTGTCCTCTCTGACTCAGCGGGGCCGGCGATGGGCCAGACACATTTCTTCCAAGTCAGAGTTGAATTCCCATTTCTATCAGATTATCCCTCATGGTGGAACAGGGCAGGGAGGTTTGATTTCTAAGCAACAAACTACAACCCTGGTTATACTTTCAAAAAGAACAATTATAAGGACCTAGAAAAAAGAAAATCAACTTACACACAAAGTGCATCCATTTACAAGTATTGAGTTATATTGCAAAATAATGATATTCAGACAATTCTGATTATTATGCCAACATTTATGCAACATTTATTATGCATTGAAGTCATGCTTGGATCAGATGTTAACATCAGCTGTTTAATTTATTCTACTAATTTGTGTGCTTATTTACTCCATGGTAATCGGCTGGCTTGTAATGTCCAATATATTCATGCAGATGAAGAGCGCAGCCCTTTTTACCCGATGCTTCTTTACTCCCATTGTAGGAGCCAAATGTTTCCATTAAATGTCTTTACTCTTAACTTTATTTGTTCACTGGCTGGCGCTGTTCTTGGGTCCTGTGCTCATCTACAGCGATTGGGTAATTATTGACACCAGGTGACCGACGAGAGAGAGAGAGGAGAGGGTTTTGAACGCTATCGCGGTACGAGTGAGTGGGTTCCACTGTGAACAAAAGGTGAAGACAGGAGGAAATTGAGGAAGGCATTACAGCGCGCAGACAGATCAATCCGGAGGAAACCAGCACCTTAGTAGCCCAGGTAATGGACCGGGCTCCTTTAATACCCATGACAAACTGACACAAAAGCCATTTGTTATTTATGTATTGCTGATTCAACAAGTTTAATATGTTTATTTAAAAAAGAAGTGAGTTCTACCAGCAAAATGATTGCGTGCATTCTCCTAAGACTAGCGTTTTTTCTACAATTTGCTATCAATGTCAGTACCATGACATACGGTCAACTTCTACAAAATACAAATAATTAAGTCCACGATAAAAGTCCAGGATCATTTTGTGATATGTTAGAAATGCGTATAGATGCATAACCCACTTCTTATTGTCTGTATTTAGTGTGCATAGACAGTGAGTACCTACCGTGTGCATCATGGCAGCTGTCTCTCGCAATCCTCCACTTTTTTTACACAGTCCGTTTCCATCCTTAATGAGAGCTGTAATCATCCCATGCACTGGAGCTCACAAAGATGATTGCCAGATGACGAAACCAAACTCATTTCTCATCCACTCCTTTGGGGTTCGGCGTTGCCGTCTTAATAAGACTTAAGACTTGACAACAAGTCCGTGCTTGTCATTGCCAGGCTTTGAACTTTATCTGATTTAGCATTTCTGTAGTTCAGCAGGACCAATTAACTGGTCCAACTAAACTCACAGAAGCTGTTTAATCATAATTATACCTATACTATGTCAGGACCCCGATCTGCTTATCGGTTGTGCTGTCTGTGCTTTTGTTCGTGTTTTTCTTTCCTTCTAGAGTTTCCACCTCTGTGTTCCGCCTTCGGCCCCGCCTCTCTCTCGGTTGCTCGTTCAGCTGTGGCTCATTCCAGGGATCACCAGTGGCGGCATGAAGGCTTCAGAGTTCCCAGGCTCGCCGTCAGTTCGTCCCAGTTCCCCGGCTGGTCTCGGATGCCGTCGAAGCTCGCTAGTAGATTTTGCTTACCTGTTTGCATGTTTTGTTTGTCCTGTGGAGTCAGACCCACAGAGTACCACGGAGTACATGGTTGTTATTGGACCTTGGGTTAATGGTGTCAGGACCTCCGGTTTTCCACACAGGAACCCTGCCCTGTCCCCTCAGACTGCGAGACGTCGGTGGAGTTTCCCTCCCGACTCCAGTGGAGCGCTTTGAGTTTCCTATCAGGGAACTTCAAGCTGCGTTAAACGCTGTGGAAACGCCCTGCGTGACCGCGTCATGAAGCACGTGTGAAATCTGACCAATGGCGAGACGGCACGTCATAGGCGGGTGACGTCGAGACCAGGAAGCATAAAGGACCCTCGAACACAACCCCATTCACTCCGTGCCTTCATCAGCGTGTTGTGAAATCAAGCGATGGCGAGCGAAGTGCAGAGGCAGCGGTTTGCGCTTCTCCCTGTCCCCGGTTCATTACGGGAGGGGATACGCACCTCCTGTGCGTTGTCTGCCTGGGGGCTAAGCATTCCCAGCTAACTCTCGAGGGGGCTAACTGTGCGTGTTGGGAGCGGCTCTCAATGCGTAGGCACATTTTTAAGTATTTATTATTTGCCAGCTACAGGATACATACAGTACCTACTTTAAAAATCACTGGGACATTCAGTGCCTTTTACTGCGACTTGGAAGCACACAGAACGGTTTCTTCCATTCCGGAGGAGGCACCACCGACGCAGCTATCCAGCTCCGAGGAGTTGGATGTGTTTAGCGTCGCGGCTGCAGAGGCTGAAGATGCGTCGCTTCAGTCACTCGCGGCCGAGGAGCTTATGGAGGTGCTGACTCGAGCCGTGAAGAGGCTCGACATCAGCTGGCCGGTCGACGGGCAGGAGCCTGCAGCAGCAAGTAAGTTGCATGAGCGTTTTCTGCCCTCCCGCGCATTACCTCCGTGCCGGTATTTGCCGTTTTTCCCGGACCTCCACACTGAGCTGTCGGCGTCCTGGGAGCGGCCGGTGTCCGCTCGTATTTTTTACTCGCACGCCGCTTGGTGGCCGGCGCGAAGTTGCGCGGGTACGCGAGTTTGCCAGTCGCGGAAGAGGTACTGGCGGGCCACTTATCTCCCGCAGCGCAGTCATTTAGGACACCGGCATTGCCCACCAAGCCTTTGAGAACCACCTCGGCGGTGTGATCTGGGACTCGACCTCGATGCGGGCACGTTTGTCTCCCGCTCGAGTAGCATCGATTCTTTCAGCCACCAAGCAGGCCAAGCTAGGCCAGTCACTCACGGTCAAACAGTTTCAGAGACTGTTAGGTCTGCTGGCAGCCGCATCAAACTTAATTCCGTGCGGCCTGCTGTACATGAGACCGCTACAGTGGTGGCTCAGAGCCAAGGGGTTCTCCCCGAACCCGGTGTTTGCACGCCTTGGCCATTTGGAAGGACCCCTGGGTCCTATCCCAGGGGCCCGCGCTGGGAGCAACTTGTCGTTGTGTCACACTCACGACAGATGCCTCCCTTACGGGCTGGGGGGCGATCATGAGTGGTCGCTCAGCCTGGGGGCTATGGCTAGATCATCACCGTTCATGGCATATAAATTGCCTAGAGATGTTGGCTGTGGTTCGGGCTCTGAAACACTTCCGCCCAGCCTTGATGTGCCATCATGTTCTTGTCCGCTCAGACAACACATCGGTGGTCTCTTACATCAATCATCAGGGGGGTCTGCGCTCACGCTCACTGTACAAGCTGGCTCGCCAGATCCTCCTGTGGTCCCTCGGGAAGCTCGTCTCACTGAAAGCAGTTTACATCCCAGGGTACCTGAATCAGGGAGCAGACGCCCTGTCGAGACAGGGGCCGAGGCCCGGGGAGTGGAGACTCCACCCCGAGGTGGTGGAGCTCCTTTGGAGGCACTTTAGTCAGTGCCGAGGTAGACCTGTTTGCTTCCAGAGAGACGACTCACTGTCCTCTGTAGTTCTCCCTGACCCATCCGGCCCTCTTGGGGGTGGATGCTATGGTACAGGGTTGGCCGAGGCCTCGCCTGTACGCCTTTCCCCCGGTTGTTCTGCTCCCAAGAGTTCTGGAGAGGGTCCGTCAGGACGGTGTCAGTCTACTTCTAGTAGCCCCGTACTGGCCGGCCCGAGTGTGGTTTGCGGACCTAGTTTCTCTCCTCGTCGGCCGTCCCTTGGAGATCCCGATCAGGAGGAACTTGCTCTCGCAGGCGCCTGGGTCGATTCTTGATGGTCTCTCGGCTGAGGCCGTTGAGACCATCCTCCACTCCAGAGTTCCAGCCACAAGGAAAGCTTACGCCGCTAGGTGGAAACTCTTTGCCTCCTGGTGTGAGGCCCGCCTACTAGACCCAGTTAACTGCCCAGTGTTTGCAGTACTGGAGTTCCTGCAGGAACGTTGCTGTCTCCGTTGTGCTTGGAATTCTAACCCGGTATGGTGAAGGCGTTTCTACTACCTTCTCCCGGGTATGTTCCTAAGGTCCCTACTAATATTATCGAGCCTATCGTGCTGCAGGCCTTCTGTCCTCCTTTCCTGACGTCGGACCAGACAAAGCTGATCCCCCTCTGCACGGTTAGGGCCTTAGACGCTTACGTCCACAGAACTGCCCTGTGTAGACGTTCTGAACAGTTGTTTGTATGCTTCGGTCCACCCAACATCGGGTCCCTGCGTCTAAGCAGAGGATGAGCAAGTGGGTGGTTGAGGCCATCTCACTTGCATATAAATGGGCCGGGCAGCCCTCACCTTTGGCTGTCCGCGCCCACTCTACGAAAGGTATGGCGGCTTCCAAAGTCCTCCTGTCAGGGAGAGTATCGCTGCACAACGTTCGTACTGCGGCAGGCTGGTCCTCTCCGCACACGTTAGTGAGGTTTTATCGTCTTTACCTTAGCTCCACGCCAGGAGCGCAGGCGCTTTCGTCAGTATGTGCGCCTTGATTTCACACAACGGTCACTGGCTCGTATGGCGGAGTGGGTATTGGCGTTGCCACAGCATTTCACGCAGCTCCCCCTCCCTGATGGGGAACGTCTCCGGTTACGTATGTAACCTTAGTTCCCTGAGGGGAACGAGACGCTGCGTGTTTATGCTATACTCCCGGCATGCCCGTGACATTTGATTCGGCCCTTCAGAGATAAATGGAGTTGTGTTCGAGGGTCCTTTATGCTTCCTGGTCTCGACGTCACCCGCCTATGACGTGCCGTCTCGCCATTGGTCAGATTTCACACGTGCTTCATGACGCGGTCACGCAGGGCGTTCCCACAGCGTTTCTCGCAGCGCCTTGTTCCCCTCAAGGAACTAAGGTTACATACATAACCGGAGACGTTTTCCCCCTTTTGACTATTTGCCTCGTTTTGTTTTTTGTTTTTTGTTCACTTCCCATGTTGTATGGGAAATAAAGAAACGTTGGCTAGAAATCAAGCTGCTGTGTGTGTGCATTTGTGTGTCTATCTATGACACCCTATAACAATATAGTTCTCTTGAATGTAGTGCAGAAACTGAAACAAATTTGATTTTGGAAAGTGATTAAAGAAAAAGCAGATGTATATTTGCATTTGTTTGTTCACTGAACCTCTTATATAGGTTTTCCTTTGATGAAAAAGGTATTGCCCACCACTCGCTTCTTATTAATCATTTCTATGCTAAGGATAAGTTAATGTTATGGTAGGTGATGCCTACCCTGTGTCTTATTATTTGTTCCTAACTGATTTTTTACAGATAAAATCCTTCATAATTTTGAAAGTGTGTTTGTTTATTAGATTCATGGTCAAATTGAGAGGCGGGGCGGCAACAGGAGATAATGCTTCCAACCTTTTAGAAAAAGCAGACCATTAGTGAAGCTAATTTGTCCTCATGATATCAACAAATTAAAGCATGGGATGTGAATAACAGCACTGTATCTTTCCATCTCACTTTTTTGTCTGTCACACCAGCTGCAAGTTGGTTTCCCCACTGCAGTCTTCATCTTTCACTGTCTGTCTCGGCTTCTTATTTAATTAGCTGGAAAAAGTCAGCATGATGCTCACAGCTCATGAAATACAGCTCTGTTATTATTGTTGAATCTTGCTTGTTTGAATGATTATATTTATTTCAGATAGCCAGAACCATCAGTTCAGTAACAATGAGAAGCGTGAAATACTGTTTACTATAGTGGGTGCATCTCTTCGAGTAGAGTAAAGCTACAAATGTAATGATGTAAAATCCTTTGGGATCATATTTTCTGCTAACAGTGTTTACTGGAGAAATAACTTCAGCAGGAAGGATAGTTACTTTATCTTAATTAATTACTGTTGTCAGCGTTTGGGGTTACGGTTAATAGTGTCTGGGAGGGAGCAAAAGATTTCTGTTTACGTGAGCTAGGCAGCTTCCCGTCGTTATCCGCCCAAGTGCTCCCAAATTGTAATAAGTGTATGAGCAGTTGGGGTTGCTATCTGCCTCTAACTTTGTGTTGGGTGTCAGGCTTTTTCTCCATTGTGGAGCTTTTCGGCAGCTCAGCTCACTGGACCATGACCGTATTAAATTTGACGGGAAGTCCTCGGGGTTCTCAAAGAGAAGAGCCCTTTATTCTTATGCAGGCACACTCACTTGCAGCTGCTCTATTGTGGCCTGCAAAGACAAGACAAGCGTTAAAGTAACTGTTAATGAGATGAGACAATATGGCTGCCCTCTCCCTGCAGATGCAGACCATTGTCAACATACTGTAGAGAGGTCAAGTAAAAGGTCAAGTTCAGCTGAGACCTTTTGATGTTTGTTTGCTGATCCACACAGCCGTCTCTCGATTAGATTAAAACAACATAGTATGGTTTTGACCCATTTACATTCCTTTTTCTAAATTGGTCAGTCAATTTTACTATAATGCTCCTACAAGCAGTCGTCTGACCTTTCCAGGCCCATGCCATGGATATTGTTAAATAGGCCTTATTCATTCATTCCTTTATTAATATTTGTGAATGTGCAAAGGGTTTTCAGCATATTGAGTCTTTGGACAAAAATCTTAATCCTGTCATTGGTGCAAAAGGACCACAGAGATCCATTGAACCCAAAACAATGTCGATATTAATGAGAAGCGATGCAAACTGCAGTGAAGGTGAAATGTAAGAACACATTTTCACTGGGGTGCCAGCGAAAAAAAGCTAACAAAATAATTATAAAGCAACAATGTAAAGCAGAATCCCACAACAGCATAAGAATAAAAATGTTACGCTTTATCCACTATAAAGAAAGCACAACGTAGAGAAAAGATCATTATGCAGATCTCCAGCAAGTGTCTAGTGATTAAAACTATTGAAGAAAAACCTTTTTTTTTAAGGAATCAGGGAGCTTTTCCATCTACTGTTTGGAGCAATTAAAGGGAGGGTATTGGTCATTTCTTTTGCTGCCCAGAGACATGGACAAGCTTTGTTACATGTTATGGGAATATCTAATAAGTGTCACATGACAAACTGTTTTTCACCTTAAAAGTTATTCAGCAAAGGTCTGTCTATTATTCACACCTTAAATCTTTCATGACCCTTTATCAAAGCTTTTATCCATGAAGGTACAAAGATTTCATTGAACTGTGCGTTTTTTTTTTTTTTTTAAATGCGGTACATCAAAATCAAAAAGATTTTAATGGGAACACTGCAGATCTTTCATCTGAAATCATGATGAGGATTATGCAAGATGGAAAGAAAAAAAAAAGATAGTAGCTAGTATGGCCACTGGGGAATGTTTAGCATGACTGGTTGATTTGATTAGTTCATATTCGAAATGTAGACGCCCTTTTTACTGCTGCATCCGCACCAATCTGCCAGTCAATCTCATCTATCAACAAGACCCCGAGATACACCCTCACCCGAGATACACCCTTGAGTGGAAAGGGTTAAACTAACAGCCCATCAACACCCCGAGAGAGCAATCCACTGGCTTCTGGCAGAGGACCATGGAGTCGGGTTTGAGGCGCTAACTCACATCCCTGTCGCTTGACACCCGGCAGTAAATCGCCCCAGTGAATGCTGGAGGTCGCTATCTGAGCAGGCTAACAGCACCACATCTTGTGCCAACAGCTGAGAGGCAATCTCGAGGCCCCAAACCTGACGATCATCAACCCACGGCTGCGCCTTTGTTTCCTCTCAAGAAAAGGACCGGTGATAAAGGGCAACCCGGGTGGAGGCCAATACCCACCGGGAACGTGTTTGACTTATTTCCAAGGCTACGGGCGCAGCTCCTACAGCAAAGGGAACCGGGAAGAGCCAATTATTTTTGGGGTGCCTATTTTTGTTGAGTGATACTTCTTATCTACCAAACAAATTAAAAAGTGTTTAAAATTAAAAAGATTGCGCAAATGTTTGTGTTGTGTATTGTGTCAACACCTGCACTAATATTGGAGCTGTTAGATATCTTTCTGACAACAAAAAAATCCAGAAGCCGGTTAAAAAAATGTATCTCTCTAGTTGTTGTAGGTACGCACTGTTCCAAACTAATACTTCAGAGGGGAAAAGTAAATCCCCGACTGCCTTGGAGCCTGCCAAGACCACTGCTGGAGTCCCACCTGTTCAAATAGAAGTGGCGTGGGAGACAGCGTCTTTCTAGTCTTTATTGAGGGTGACAGTGACAGTGTCATCCTCAACAAACTATCTCCCCGCTGCACAAAAGAACATCAACAAAAGTATGGCTGGCCAAATTGAGCACAACAGCTGAGCTTAGTAAGAAAACTGGAGGTTGGTAAACTATTTTGTGTGCATCAACGAGTATCAGAGTGCAGGTTATGTCTTTGCTTAAAATGTTTGTGAGGGTGTGCTGCTGTTTCCTTGAGCAGTGAAACTAGAAGGGAAGTTGGACCTATAGGGCTTTTGATTGATCAGGGCACTTTAGTCTGTAGGGGTGCTGCTGTGTCCACAGCGGGTCCGGCAAACATCTTTATCATTTCCCCTTAAAACGCAGCAATCCTTCTGCGGTGATAAATGAGGATAAGGCAGGAGGGGGGGTGGTTATAAAAACTGGGGTGACAGAGCCCGGTGCCACAGCAGCACACAGCTGGACAGGAATTGGAGTTAGTTGGCCTGGAGGGGAGGAAGGCTCTCATAAATGGCCGTCGCTTAGGGCCAAATACTCAATTAGCTGATACGACAAAGTACTCCGTCTCCCTTCTGCCTTTTCCTTTTTTCTGGTACCCTACAATGTTTGTCCTCGACTTGCAGGTGGAGGTCAGGGAGTCCGGGGCGAGTGATGACGGTCGAAAAGAAAGTTTTCAAGCACATTGCTTGTCATCAAAGAAATGAGATGCGACTTCAAAGAGAATATTTTTATGACCATAGCCTCGCTATTGGAGTTTGGGCTGTAAGAATATTATGCTCAACAACTTAATCACTTGCATATAGGGCTGCAGGGATTTCTGGCTGTTAAAAAGTCTACTATTTATAATTAATCCCTAAAGTAAAATTCAGTTTTTGTATTCTTGGGTGATGGCCAAAGCTATTTCCACACTTTTGGACATAATATCCTGGTTTAAGAGAGCTACACAACAAAATCCATGGGGCATCATAAACATCTTTTACAACAGCTTTTAATTCAGGCAATGTGTAACAAAGGTTGATAATAAAATATTTGTGAAGGACTGCTTTTTATTAAGATTATGTGAATAACTTTTTCAATTCAATTCTGGTTGTGATTTCCAACACAACTCTTTTTCACTCAATACTGGACTGTGACCCTCTTGTGGACTCTTTCTCTAGTGTAACATTACCTCACTCTCTCCTTAGCTTTTATAATAATATCAACATCTGTGGCGCAGCCTTAGAGCGCCTACTTACTACGTTCCTGTCACTACCCATGTGACTGAGTCGAGTGCAGATCGCATAGCGCTAGCAGGCAGTGGACCAAACCACTGTGAGGCAACGGAGGGGGGACTCAAAATGTTTCTAAACGTAAAAAGCATTTCTGGGGGGTTGTACTGTTTTATTTCTTACACAGATATTCTAAGCATACTTCATTATGTTATTTACAATACACACCATTGTTTTAATGATAATGAAGGGGGACAACTCATAGGGCGGGGGGTCTACTTCTCTCTCTACTGACCCTGCTGGTCAGTAGAGAGACACTAAGAAACATGCCACACAAATCGTAACTTAGCAGGAGGTAATCACTGCAGTTGCAAAAAGGAGTCTGACTGTATAGAATTCTATGAGAAAATTACCTTATTTTTTGCTTAATGTATTCCCTCACTAGACATTGTAAACATGAATGAATGGTCTCAATATGTAGTTCCAAGTCTTCTTTAAAACAGAAAATGTTCATTGAGAAAGTATGTTCCAATAAGAGTCCAATAGAGCATAAAGAGGACTTCTCTTCAGGGCACGTCTACCTTCTGATTGCCACCACAACCGTGATGCCATGTTAACTACAAATAATTTATCTTGTGAGCATTAAACCATTCAGAGATTTTTAAGAAAGATAACAGATATTGTGTATTAGAATGTACATAGCTGATCAATTCTTGGGCTAGACAAGTTAACGCATTAAATCACGCTGAAAATCACATTTACCCTTTTTCATGAAATGTAAAATATAAATTTGAGAGCCTGTTGCTCTGCTGTTGGGGTTCATCAGTATGCTATGTTCATCAGTATTGGCTTGGTAGGGGAGACATCACACATGAGACCATTTGTGGGCAGGCCAAAGATTTCTTTAGCCGTCATATATTCTTTTCTCTTTTGGTAAATATGAGGGCTGAAGCCAAAAACTAGCTTAGACAGAAGAATGGAGAAAGGTACCAAACTCCCACATGCACATTGTTATTTAAAATCTCTTCTAGTTATTTGTGACCTGCATCACTGAAAACTATGTTCTGAGTGCTCTACCACTTAATCTCAATCTAACAGAGTCGCTTGCTGTTTAACATACATTATTAATAGATAATAAAAGAAACATGGTTCTGCTGGTACCTACATTTATAAATGTTAACTTGCTGTTGCTCAGAAAGTGACATTAAAAAACTAGATAGAATGTTAATTACCTGCCAGTGGCAAATAGCTTTGGTTTTACATTTTATTTGATTAAATAAATAATTTTTTCTAGTCCCATATGCTTTGTTTAGTTTACTCAATTTCCAAGAATAAAATAGGTCAAGCACTGAGTCTCGTAGCATAGTGGATATCATATTTCCAGTTTGCCAAGGTCCAAGGAGCGACATAGCTGCATCATTGTTTGTCACCATCACGCTCATCGGAATCTGTTTGTGAGAGTGCTTAAGTTGCGGTGGCAGCCATGGTCTCCATTAGACGCCCTCTATCATCATGCTGTGCCATTTGTAAAGTGTGAGCAGTAATTATCCTCTCTCATTACTGCGACCCGGAGAGGCGAGCTGGAGGAGCTCACTGGGACCCTTCAGATAACAGTGACATGGGGAGCTGTGGAGAACAGCAACACTACACAACACATAACAACTCTTATCTGGAGGTTTCAGCCAGTTGACAGCGGCTCACTTAAAACATATTGAGGACTAGTCTCCATAGAGCACATGAGCGGTGAGAAGAAGCTCAGGTATGAAGACATGCCGACATCCTTGTTCATTACCCTGCTCGGATTACTTGCTCTGATTGGACCAGCCAGGGTTGCTTTTCAATTAAATGATATGTCTCCGTTAGTTAGGTCTGGCTTTAACTTATGTAAATATTTTTCAGAACTTTTCATTAACAGGTACCGCAAGTGTAGTCTCACTGACAATAAATAAATATCCTCCTTAATATTTATAGTATTTAAAGACCCTCAAAAATGTTTATTATTTTTGTCTGTGTGACAGGCTTTCTTTAACCATTTTTCATACAATTCACAGAGAATGGCACATGTGTTTATAGCATTCATTGTGCGGGTTTCATTTTAAGTTATTCCGGGCTGGATTCATAATAATGTAGATGTTTTAACACCCTTCTTTATCACTGCAACTCAGGGTTTATTAGGTATGATGGACACAGGAGGCTTTTTAGGTATGATGTATGAACCAGACTCAACAAGATGATAATTGGAAACTTGTTTTGTTGATTGTTTTCTTTCTTTGCTGGATCTCAGCATTTCTTGAACACATTTTATGAATTTGCTATTTATTCTAACACTGTCACTAACTGTTGAAAAGGAAATTGGTTGTTCAGTGCTTAGAGCTACAAACCTTTTTCCCTGTTCGTACCCCTTGAGCTTCATATTTGGACATGTGTGGCTTGTTAGTTTTTCGCCTGCAGGTTTTTTTTTTATTTTTTTAAGTGAACTCTGTCACAGGAAGTGACTGAGGTGACTCATATCTCCCTCCACTCTTAGCCAAATTTGCAATATATACTATACATTTCTATTCTGAGCCGGTGTCCACACAGAGCTTTTTTTTAATCTTGAAAACGTATCACCACTTCAACCACTAGTCTGTTACTACACTAGACAGACTTTTTTCTTTTTGCATTGTTTTTTTTTACCATGATCACCAAACCCTAACCCATATTGATGAACTTGTCACACCTAATCTGACAATATAGATCAGTTTAGTGACTGGCCAAAGTTAGGTTCAGTTAAACCAGATGAAACAAAGAAGCCAGACTGGTTTTAAGCTATCTTAAAAATACAGAAAAAAAAGTTTTAACTGGTAACATATATGCTGATATTTGCAAATCACGTCACACCCACAGGTGTTCCCCTTTATCCTAACAGTGAAATGTATGAGTTCCAGTCAGAGAGAGATAGTTTGTTGGTACGGTGGGTGTTACAGTAGCCAGAAGTTGGGACAGACAGCCTTTTAGCAGCCTCTGCAAGGTTTACTGCTGAAAGCTCTGCAAAATGTTTGCTCCGGTTTTGGATCCACACCACTGCCATTTTTCAGCTGGCGAGCTTGCCAACACTAACTGCCTAATTAAGCATTCGGCAACGCTCTCGCTGACTTTGAGGTCATTTTCGCCGCAGCTTTACAATAGCATGATTTCATTTTGCAGATAGTACATCACCAGCTCATTGTTATGGATAGCAGCTCGTGGAAAACAGTTCTAGTGAAGCTCGTTTAATCACAGAAATTAGACAATTCACGTTATCTAAGCATTGGGTTTTTTCTCAATCTAATAGACCTGACCACATCGGGGCTTTTTTCAAGCAAATTTGCTGGCGGATTTGACTGATTGCCTGAGGGATGTTTTTATAATATCCATGGGCTGTATCTTTGGTCATTTTTTGTAATCCCCTGAATCTCTACAGGGGATTGTTGGGGAAAGGTTATTAGTGTTTTCTGTGTCCAGGCTAAACAGAAAGGTAATCAGGCCATCTCAGTAGGGGCTCTGTTAAAACAAGCTTCCCTTGGTCCAGTTTAAGAATACTCAAAACACACCCAAGTCAAGACTTCAAAGCTTCAAAGCGGCCAAAACAATGGGTAACGCCACGAGCTGCGGTTCAAACTGTGTTGCTGGCGAGCCAGTGCTCCTTGAACACATAGTGTCTTTTCAAGAACAAACTCACATTTTCAACAACAACAACGATCTAGTTAGTTTTAGGACAAGAGCTTGGTTGACCTTAACCTAATTTAAAACTCACTTGTGAGCGACAAACAGGCACATGACAATAAATTGATTTGTTTTATCTTGAGTTTTATTGTCCCAACTGTATGTAATTGCATATGAATGAAGAGTACTTTAATCGCTGCAACTATTTTGATGCCTTTTCGAACATCTATTTCAGAGTTCGGAGAGAGTTAAGAGCAGTTTATTATTGCCAAAGCAATGGATGTAGTGTTAATTTACTTTTAAAGACGATCAGAATATTGATAGTATTGATAGTCTTTATCTACATAGTGTATGGATGCAATTCGGTCAACACAATTAACTGCTGAGCTGAGCTATTCTTGAAGCCGCGAGTCAATCAGATTAATTGTCCATGTGTTTAGGTGCAAAGTGTTCTTTTGACATTTTCATAATGAAACTTGAATTCAAAGCTTCATACTGCAGCATCTTTGGAAAATTGAACAGTCATGTGAGGCATATTAAGTGCAGATATTGAGTCTGAGCGGTAAACAATATATAATGAGTTATTTTTCATTATACCATTTTCATTATTTTTGTTTAATTTGGTCGATTGGAGAAAGACAGCAGTTGACTAAAAATCTGAAATAAGAATCATTTTCAAGGAACTTAAGCTGGCAGACACAAACCCTGACATTTATTTTGGATAATTACCTTTGAGTAAATAAAAAAGCAATGCATGAATATGTTGTTTTTCTTCTTTTTTCCTCTCTTATTTGCATGTCCTTGGGCAGGCCATTGTACTTGTACACAGAGGTGAGTAAGGTGTTATAAATACCTCTATTGTCATGATCCCCAACCCCTCGTAACAACGCTGCACCATGAGCTGTTCTACATGATGAAGGGCTTCTAGAGATGACATGGCCTTGGTTTCACGTCTGGGCACACGTACACAAATTGTGTATCTACACGCCATCTCTCCCAGGCATTAGAACTATAAAGTGACGTTTATTAGACAGCATAGAAGAAATAAACACGGCCTAATTGGCTCACACCGGGAGCGCCCTACACTCCCCCCATGGCCCTTTGCTTGAGAATAAACCTGCCAGGAAGCAAGGGGTAAGGCTCAATAGTAGACCTTTGGAGACTCAAAACCGCCTTAGAGTAGACCTACAAAGCCAGATAAAGGCTACGGGAGCGCAGCACCGAGCTTTCATTTTATAAATATGTGGACAATATTGATGCATATGGTTTTTTAGATGTGAGATGGGGCCACTTTATGTAACATGGAGATAAGATGGAGCTAACAGCCTCACTGAATGGTCTGGCTGATCTTGTAGCCTTGCGATTTCAATAAAATGAGACACTATAATTCTTTTGGAGCTCGGCACAGGAAGCTGTGCTAAACACAATTTACTGACAGAGGAACCCTCTTAAGGATCCAATTCAAGGACCCTCCAATTGCTAGCCCCTCTCAATCATCTTCACAGTTTTATTTCATAATTTCTTTTCACACTATTAAACTCCGTTGCTGCGTGTGCGGAGGTGGAACACAACATGCCAACAGGGAACGACGCTCTGGCACCACGGTGCAATGCATTAGAAGAATGTTTGCAAACACGTTTGCTGCTAAATGGAACACATTGTGCTTGAATAAAGCGCCACTATCACACGCTGCACCTGCACCGCCAGCAGAACACTGACAAGCCTGATTGGTGTGTTATTATGTCCTTAATGTTTGTCTCGAGGGGACGGACATGCCCTTCGCAGGAAAATACATCATTTTGTATCAATAAGTGTGCTGGAACTTAAATATTGTATATTTCGGTTCATCTTTTGTGCGGCCACGCAGGTGCTTATCCATTAGTCGCAGTGTATTAAAAAGTAGTTCCCCTATGAAAGCAAAGTCACACACTGCTGAGGATGAGAGAGGAAATAAAGAATGCAGGAAAAAAAAAATGCAGCACACAGTGTATTTTATCATTCGCAAGTAATTTATGTGGTGTCCGTTCAGGGCAACTTGCATGTAACCCGAAGGGCAAACCCAAAAACCCGTCTTGCCTGAATATAACCTATTTTAAATCAGATACGTGTCAGGATCGGTGGGTCGTTGCGGAGGTGAGGACCGGAAAGAGCGAGACACACGCACAGACTTTCCAAAAACAAAAAGACTTTAACTGTCAAAAAGGCTAGAAATTCAAAAGACACCACGAGGGGCAAACCACGGATCAGGTCAGGAACTCACCAGACACTCTAACAGAAGACATTAGACAACGAAGCAACACTGGACGACAGATTGACAGGACTTAAATACACAAGGGAGGTACAAGTGATTGGAAACAGATGGAATCACTCAGACAATCACAAGGGGAGACAGGACAAGGCAGGAAGTGAAGTTACCCAGGGAAACATGAAACTTCACAATAAAAAGGACCAAACCGTGACAATACGGTTTTTTAGACATTTGGATTAAGACACACACCATTAAATTCTACCCCAGTTTCCAAATCCTTGCTTCTTCATATTGGATTGCAGTTGTCTGCATGGGCGATATGTACTTGATTCTGTTTTGATGTCCAGATGGTCCAATGTGGTCGTAATGCAGCGGCGCTATGAGTGATGACCATCTAATGTGAACCGTAGCTCCCTGCGGTCCCCTGCCTGTACCGTTCGTACAGTAAAACCACCTCTATAACAATACATCACAACAACTGGTGGGCCAGCAGCCATAGCTTTAAGAAATAGCACTATCACATCCCTATATCCTCTCCCTGCACTCCAAACTAGACATGATGCATAGTGTAGATGGCCATGGTTGACAAGAAATTCAGTATATCAAATAAGCTCAGTGCGGAGGGCCCCAGCGGCGTGTCTCCAGGTACAGTACTTCAAACAGAGATGTATCTAACTGATCCTCTGTAGGGTAAGAACAGAGATGAAAGAAAATGATTCCTGTTCAGTTAAGTAAGTAGATGTTTCATAACTGCCAAAGAGTCTCAGGAGAATAAAGGGAGGTATCGGTGCTCCCTCCTGGAAGACCTGTACAGGCTTTGTTAGCGTACTGCCTTTTTTAATTTCATCTTCTAGTACAATACACCATGCGTTGACAATCAACTAAATGTGTACTCTGAATGATCAGTCTTGAATTTGACATCAATGACTCAATGGCGCATAATGTCATGGAATCTCGACTCGTGGGCCATCAATTTTGAGATGCATGATCTTCTCGGTTTGGGACGAGACATGAAAAGTGTCTTGACACAAAATTTCTGTCTGAGGCACCAAAATCTCATTATAGTGAACAAGCAATATTTCAGGAAGTATATTCTGCAAACACGTGACCATTTCCTGATGTCCAAGGATATCTAGATCTCTAAAAAAAAAAAAAAACTAATTTATTCATCTATGCAGCTCAAATATGTGTATGGCTTTGTAATATTTCTAGTCAGAGAGATTATCAGACAGATTTAAATGAGCCAATTCACTGAAACAATGTGTGAACTTAACACCATGGAGCCTAGAACGATGACCCATTTTCACAATGTGACCAGTGAAAATATTAGAGAAGATTTGTACGTGTACATTGTACTCTAACCAATGTTTGAGTGCTACATGTACAGATTTTGTTTTTGTGTGGCAACTGACAACAATTTGTGTGTCCTCCTAGGTACCATTTTTCCATCAGCCAATTGCTGAGTCATTTGTCATTTCATTTTTGTCACCAAAAAGAAAAGCCAAATGTTTGTGTTGGTGTTTGTTTTTGTTAAGTTGAAAAGGGCAATGTGAGTTAAAGTTACACATAATAACAAATAACATAATTATACTTTTAAAATTAAAAAGGTTTAAAAGATTTCAGTTTCTTGAACTTGGTCACACAAAATGTACAATATCTACTGTATATATTAAGAAATGATTTGGGGAAAACCAACAACCAAGCTTAAGTCAGCTTGATGCGTTTCCCAATTAGTTGAGCTTCACTGTCTTGTACAGTGCTAACAAATAACACCTGTTGTTGTGTTTTCATCATTACAGAAATGCATACCTCTCACTTCAAAATCTGTTATACATACACTCACCATGTAGGAGGACATCATGCTGGAGGTGAGAAGTTTCCCACCCATAACCGTGAGGCCGTCTGCTTAGTGACAACAGTGAAATGTAAGCGGAGTCTCATTACCCACAAGGAAAAATCAGTCATAAATCATAACACTTACAATAGTAGGGAAATTCTGGAAAGTGTCCTTCAAATGTTTTTTTTTTCTTAAAATGGATTCTCACAAAGACATCTGACCACTTGCATCTGGCCAGGAGACAACCCACCCATCCCACCGCCTCTGTGTGCTTTGTGAGGTCACAGATGACTGCAGGCGACCGCTGTGGATACATTCTTCTTTGTTCTTTTTTCACTGCTGTAGCGACAGACAGCAGCGGGAAAACTGAGTCAGTACCGAGAAATCTGCCACCGAACAGGGGGGGTGGGGTTGTGAGGAAGACAGCGACAAGTGGGTCACTTAACCCAAGGCATTGTTCCGTGGCCTAGCCGGCTTTCAGAACCTCATCTGCAAAGAGTTCAGGCCCGGCTGGCAGTGAGGGCGGGCCGAGTAATTAATAACATTATGTTCTGTAATTACCTTCTATATGTCTACCATACCCCCCTGACCTCCTCCTAAGGGAACAGAACTGCAACTAATGGGGGTAATGATTCAGGTTTACAGAGCAGCCATAGTGACCAGAGTCATGAGAAAACCGACCCAATTACCCGGTACTTCTGAGAGAAAACTTCAAAAACTTAATCTGGAAACTTGCTACAGACATGACTCCTTACAAAACAGGGTGTGCATAAACTGTTGCCGGTGTAATAAAAATTACAACCACAGGTCTGAAATGCAGATAAAATTCTTCTGAAGAAAGACGCTCCACCCATCGCCCACAATACACTCCATCTTAATAAGAGGGACACAGCTAAATAGCCATGGGAGTTTTTCCTTAGTGCAGCAGCTCCAAAACCCAATCACCTTAATTGTTTCCTGTCACGCCGAGGCAAAAGGACAGGACACAGGCGCAGAGTCGATTTGAGAGACGGGCAGACTTTTATTCCTATGGCTGGAACTATAAACCTTTACAAACAAAATCACATGGAGAAAAATAAACAAGAACGTAGGAGACAAAACCTGAGCGTGGCATGAACAAGTTGGCGTGGTGGGATCGTGGTATATCGGGGACATAAACGAACACACTGGCACGGGACAAAGGGAGACAGAGACTATTCGTAGACACGGAGGGGAATGGGAAACAGGTGAACACAATCAGGAATCGGGGATGACAATCAGACTGGTGACACACGAGGAAGGGTAAGTGACCTGAAACGAGAGGAGACGTTATTTCAAAATAAAACCGGACGTGACAAGACAATAAGGCCCAACAGAAAAACACAACCCAGACACAATACCGTGGTGTGACAGTTTCCATTTGACAGATGGCAGTGTTTTTCTTCACATTTCGTTATAAGAGTGCTTCATCGTGCTGATATATACAAGGAAACCATTCCCGAAAAGTCAATGTCAAAGCATATTGCCATTCATTGTAGTCACTTACAATTTAAAATATTTCTAATCAGCAATAATCACAATGGGGTTTATTACAAATCATCATGCATGAGATTTAAACTAGTTTCAAAAAAGGTCAAAATAATCAATTGTGAAAATAATCATTCATATGAACTTTTCAATTGCTAAGTGACGAGCATGTGTTTAGCGAGGCAGAAGACCCTTTTTTTTGAAGTCATAACAAGAGTGAAACAACCCGGGGAAGATGACCATTGACCACAGCTGCATTGTGGATGTCACATACAATTAACCTGAAGAAAAGTGTTTGGGTGTTGGGATCTTCTCGTCAGATTAAGGAGAGCTGAAGCCAGCTCCAGGAGGGATACCTTAAAGGTAAAAGTGGTTCGTCTCTGATCGGAATTTAATGTATTTGGACTTTGTGGCTGATGTCTCAACTCAAATGGGCTTTTATATATATAATACAAATTATATGAGGACATAGCAAAACAAAAACGCTTTGTGAAATTATAATATTTCAGTCCCATTGGTCTTCACTTCAGAGGGTTAATATGCAGAGCCGACACTAAAATTAGATAAATGGTCAACCAAAAGAATATTGAGAAGCACTCAGTCATGTGTTAAATCAGTGCAGTCTGTCTGCCATTTACCAGATATTCAGATATAAAAACAGTGTTCACGGTTCCATTCATTAGAACCCTTATTTTCCATTCGATGTAGTACTAATGGTCTAACAGAGGCAAACCACAGCTCCGTAAGACATTGTAAGAAATGGTAATGATAGAACCTCAAGTGATCCTTCCACATTTATTTGAATGTTTACAGAGCAGAAGCCCTGGATGTGCCGTGGACCACGTGGGATGAAACGAGACAGAAGGAAATTGATGAACCATAAAGCAAATGAAAGGAAATAAAATGGATACATGCACGCACAAAATTGTAGGATATTAAAAGTTTGTTCTACTTTCATGTGTGTTCCTGGTTAGGCTGTTTATTCATATGGGTACCCTGGCTGAGCTAATTGCCCTCCTGAATTAATATAGTTGCGTCTAACATACAAGAGCAGTTTCCTGCACATTTCATCCTAACGTGGATCACATTTGCTTTAAATATGGATAACTATAGTAGTTGTGTTTTCAATATTGTTCACTTTTGAATATTGAAGAAACATTACTGCATTAAACGTAGAAACCTTTGACTCTGTACACTTTGGCTCCACGTTCAAAGCCTTCACCCCGGAGATACTTAAACCCAGACTCACCCAGCACGCTATGCCAGTCTGCAACTGTTAGGGGATTACTAACTTCTTAAAAGACAGAACACAGCAGGTGAGACTGTGAAAAATGGAGGGGGGGGGGCTGCTAGCGGTTGCCGGGCATGCATAAGTGTGGGCCGCATGCTCTACACTACTGACTGCACCACAGACGAAATGAAAAACCTGGAGCTGAATGAGTTTTAAACTGCAGAGATGAGAGTGGACATTAGGAAGAGAGCCCCGAAACCACACTTAATAGCACTGTTTCTCCTGCGGAGACCTTCAAGTTTCTGGGATCCACAATCGTGAAGTGGACCTCCAACATCAAACACCATCAGGTCAAAAGCCCAGCAGAGGTTTTACTTCCTGCGTCCTGTTTTACTCCCCCATTATCCAGTCGGTTCGTCCATGACTTTGTGATTTGCTTCAGTCACTAAACAGGACAGGAAGAACGGATGATCAGTTCTGCAGAGAGTTGAGTCATTAAATACAGCCATTGAGTTGAGTCGTTGAATAGTCATTAAATACAACACTTCTTAGTTGAACACAGTTGTGAACACTGTCAACATAATTCGGGCACAAAGGCTTTACCATCGAAAATTAAGCAATCCAGTTGGATGCTGAACAGTCGGATGGTGTATGAAAAGCGCTATACAAATAAACTTGCCTTGCCTTGCCTTAATAAGAAACTACAAGGCAAAGAGAAGCTGGTACCGCAGCTGTAGTGCGCACATGAATGCATTGCGTGCAAAGTTCCGTCTTCGAGTTACAACTGTTAAACATCAACATAGCGCACTTCCCCACGCTGACTGGAATCCAATGCGCCTTTCCAAATGCTAAGCTCTCTGCTAAAATGGGAGAAGAATATGTGTCTGTGACCACATCCCTCACGATAGAATTCAGTCAGCGCTTCAAAAGTTGTTTCTGTCATTGAGAAGGAAACCATCTACTTCTCCTGCGTCCAGTGAAAACGGCAATGAGAACTGATCGAAATACAGTGCGATGATTCTCTGAAGAATGTGCATCAGCTTCCCTCCCTTCGTGTCTTCAACCAGAGATTGGAAAAGACCTCTAACCAAAATAATGATGAGTCTGTTGGGCCCAACATCTGTGAGCAGACATTCTTTGTGTTAACGCTGAACAAAAGCAGACTGAGAACCAGAATGACCGACAGGATCTGCGTGACGTCCTTCGCATCTCAATCACCAAACTTCCTCCTGACCTGCCAGCTGTTCTTCGGACCAAAGCGCAGCCTCACTGCTCCCACTGAGCCAACATTCACCCATTACACAGCCTTCATTTGTCAGTGAGCCGAATTACTTAATATATCCAGTCAATTAACGATCCCAATAATTGATTTGAGTAATAAGCTTGAAACAACCACATCCCCTATTTATCTTCTTGTGCATTCCTTCATACAGGGGCATCAGCACCCTAAGAACCAATGTGAGGCTAAGAGAATGATCTGCCAATGAAAATCTATTGATGGAGAGCTATGATTGAGTCTTTTTTTTCTTTAAACATGATCAATTATCTGACGTAATTTACCTGAATTTGATTGATTTTTCCGATATTAGTGATGCAGTATAACTCTTGTCTAGTGAGTGGCCCAGTCCATTGTATATTTTTCTGTATGTGGCCCTCAGGAAAAAAGGAGTTTGGAAAAAATAAATGTAATGACCTGACCCTGCATGAAAAGTGGGATTTCCGTCCCTGTAAACGCCCGAAAATCTGCCTAATTTCCGACAATTTACAGGCCGCGCACGCCGCGTTCGCCTGTCCCGGAAATTGTCGGAAACAGACTCTGACGTAGGTGGCGATCAGCTGGCGGAGGTGCGAATGGCCCTACTTAGCATATGAATGCAGCGAAACCGCGGGTGGCCGAGCGGAGCGGGCTGAATATCCTTACTCCTTATTGGATGAAACCACAACTTTCAAACAAGTAAAATCACTCGTGATTGGCAGCAAAACCACACCTGGGCAGGCCTGGCTTGAGTTTCCTTACTCCTCATTGGATGAAACCACAACTTTCAAATCAAGAAAAATCACTCGTGATTGGTTGGCAGATCTGTCGCTATTGGTCACCCAGCCTCATAAATAATTTATATATACAATATATATTATTTATTCATTCATATTGTACTATATATTCATGTCATTGTTATCCTATGTAGGCTACTAAACAATTATTAGACTACCACCAAGGACATTAATGAATTTATAAAGGAAATTAACATTTGCCAGGAACATGTTTATGCAAAAAGAGTTTTATTAAAACAAACAATTATATACAAAGCGACTATCTGCGCACACATGGGTAGAGGATGATCCAAAAACTACAACTGTCCGTTTGCCTCCTCGGGGTTGTAGGTAACTGGCGGCGTTCTTTCCGAGGCAGGTCCGTTGCGCAGACGCACATTGTGTGCGGCTCTGTACTTTGGAGTCGCCTCTCACCGGGACTGCAGCTTCGCACAGAGTTCAGAGAGCTCCGTCCTACGAAATGACGGCGACCGTACAATCCACCCAGAGACCCTGCCAACATGCCCTCTTCTTCGGCAGACATGAGGTCTCCACTGCCGGACTTCCAGAGTTCCACCGCGTCATCTGCGAGCACACGCTGTCTCCATTCCAGCAGCGGTAAAAAACAAAACAATGAATAAATACTGTGCGATGCGTCTGGACACAACACATCTATCAACGCTCGTGAAAAATAGTCACCAGATAAACTCTTACTCGCCTTCTCCTCGCGCGGAACTCTTCGCTCTTCCGCCCGCAGTGAGTTTTTCTGGCGCAGTTTACCTGAAGCTCCGACGTGCCGTCTCGTAATACGTCTTACAGGCGGCTGGAAAACAATTTAATGAAAGTGGTATGAATAAAAATCAACACGTAAGTCACCGTGACATTAAACGAGGAAGGAGAAACAGTTAAAAAAAAAAAGTCACTTACAGATGTTGCTCCGAGCAAATAGGAGGTCAGCGCCTCATTGTGAGGAGAAACTAGTCTGTGAAAACAAAATGTATAGTTATGATCGGTATCTATTCTATGGTATCTATTTCCTTATACCGCAGAATGAAAGCATGCTCTTTAAACCTTATACACTACTAAAATACACTTCAATAAAGCGGGTTCTGCTCACTGGTTCCTTTGTAAGGCTCCTCTTAGCTTCGGTTTTAGGCTAAGCTACTTTTAGCTTAGATAGCAGTCATCAAACATATTCTTACCCTGGGATTTCATGAGGCTGTCTTTTCTTGAGTCAGTCTCTCCCGCTCGTTCATATCGGCAGGATGGTGATTCAGCTGACGGACAGTCCGCTGATAGCAAACAGCAGTTTCTTCTCGACGGGCTGAAAGCTGTTGATCGCGTCCAAGAGGAGCTGAACGCGAGTTGAACGTCCGGATCCTCCAATCAGATACGAGGTCATTGTTACATGGAAGGACTCGCGAGACCAGACCGCGGTGCCTGTGAAGCACCATGTCTGCGAGATGTAGTGGTTAATACGTCCTCTGTGCATTTAAGTAAGACTAAAGAAAAGGTCACTGTATTCCTGCCACTGTGCACATTAGTTGAGCTCTAGGAGAATGTGATCTCTGCAGAGCCTTCATTCTCATTCTAATGTTTGCATAGAATGGTCATTTTACCTTGCTGATTCAGATTGAAACAAATTTTTTAAATAATTTAGTGTATCTTTTTTACATAACATTTGCCATAGCTAATGGCATACACAGTAATCTAGCATACTTTTCATGCAGTGTGACGACACAAACAAGTACAAAGATATCCAAGCGACAATGGCAGGAGTTCGAACTATGAAAGACCATTGTCTTACAATTTAAACCTTCTCTTGAGGGGAGCATGCGAGAGAAATAAGAAAGAAGAGACTTCACCCCAGGTGCAGCACGGAGTGGAGGCCTTTGACAGAAGGACTTTGACTAAAGAGCGTTTAGAAATCCGTCTGCCATTAGGCTTTTAAATATATTGGTAAGCATATTGTCCTTGCAGCGTAATTACTAATTACCCACATGTTTAGCTTTGTCTGTGATGGTCCAATCTGGTGTCCTTTTTAAATAGAGGTGCATTTCTTTTAGTGGGCATTTACACAATGTTTATTTAGACATTGTTTTCATATCGAGTTTGACTGTAGTTTGTGATTCAGAGTGGAATAAATTGTATTCTAAATTCATTTGAGTTGTCAACTACTGTGGCACATACACGCCAACTCCCTTTGGTTACATAACAAAGACTTAATTCCTTCTTAGTGTTTTTGCAAAGAATCTCCATTTGGCATTTATCCATTTATCGATACAAATAATAAGCTACTTTTTAGCTGCATCCACCATTGCATACCTCCAGGGCTATCAGAAAGGTAGCATTATTCACTAGCCATTAAGTGTGCAGATACAGGGGTATGGTAGCAGATGTTTCAGTGATATCTGACACCTCAGCAGCCTTCTTCACTCCCACTCGACACCAAACACAACTCTTGCGAACTACACCTCTCCTGCAATGTTTGAATGCCGGCAGGCAAGCACGCTGACCTTTTCAGTAAGTAAGAGTAAATGAAAGCCTATCCTGTCTGTGTGGGTACAGGGGCAATGAGGAACTGAGTGTTACAGTGACACATGGATAGGCAAGCACATCACCTGCGTTATCTATTCTAAGCAGGTAGATACAACTGAGTGATATTTTTAAAAGAAGAACCTTGATTTCTTTGGGGAAGCCGGTACACAGGTGCATTAGTTATAAATCATCAGGCTGAACGCCGCTTCACATATTGAGGTTATTGTTCCCTGGACAAATATTTAGTACTCCCCAGATTTAGGACATATTCAGTGGTTAAAGCTGTCTGACTAGATTGTTTTTGGCTCAAAATCAAATTAAATGTAAATGACGCAAATAAGTGAAGACACCGTGCACCTAAAAAAATACTTTTTAAAAGTCTGTTGACTCTTATGTATGCAAATGACAATGCACATATGGGTAAGGTGATAGACTGACATGCAAAGAAATCCAGCTACGACATAAAGTCCAGAAAGAAGACTGCTAGAAAAAGAAAAATGGATGTTTTTAAATGTTTTAATTTTTATGAGAAACCAGCTAGTCTGCAGATTTAAGACAACATATCTAACTATGTCGGTAAAGATGCACCCTGAAATAAATTTCATATCAGAAAAGTGAAAAGTAATGAGCCATTCATCAAACAGTGACTGGGAATGAATATAAATGACTTGCGACCACTAATTGCTGGTTATTGTTGTTAACAGTTCAAGCGATGGATAAAATAGGATTTTTGCTGAGACAGCTACTAGGTGGATGGTACGTGTCTGCATTTGTTGCATTTGTTAGAGAACTTTGGTTTCTTTATGACATCCGCTGAAAAGGTGGATGTCGAGCAGGCAGCTCTCTGGCCAACTACCCGGGGCTTCAGATGTCCAGAAGCATGGCCGCGGGCAGTTCTTCAACTCACCCTGACCTCTAGCCTCAGAGAGCATAGAAAAATATGATATGGGGATTTTAAACATGGTGTTTAGCTTTATCATATCTGTTCCTGTTATTTTAACCTTGTTAGGGAATATAAAAAAATACATCAATTCACGAGAATAGTCTCGCTGAGGGTTTGCAATATATATTGGCTGGTCTTGACACATTTTCCAAGTTAAGTTTCTTGTTTCAGAGTTCCATGTATTTTCACTGGGTGACTGATAAATGACCACAGATCTGGGAAATACAGACTGAGCAGAGTTGCTGCAAGGACTTTAATGGCTGTGCTGGGGACATCAAGGCGAAAGCAACCTGACAGCTGTAGCTACATTCTCTGATCCTCGTGGTAATGGCTCCTTTCTTTTCTCAGCACAACACAGAGACGCATTCTTCTATATTATAAAAGCTAAATTGCGTCAACAAGATATACGGTGTAATTCATAGCCCTTTTTGTTGCGGTGAGTGGAGCAACAGGAGGCCAATGCTGGAATGTTTAAGGACACTGGTATCATCGTTGCATCATGGATCGAGCTGCACTTTGCGGGTGGACAGCATGACAGAACGCAGGACTTGAGTAGAGACAAACATTGAATGAACCATGCTTTGTGATGTTGAATTAATTATGTTACCATTATGTAGGCATTGACTGAGATTGTCTGGGTTCTTTTGTCATGTTTTTCTTGGCAAATGGGCAACAACTGCATGAATTGCCAGAAAGAATGATTCATGAATTGTATTGAATTAAGTTTTCTTACCTCTTCCCATTTAATGAAGCCATCAGCACTAGCTCCAAATTTCACAAAAAGATTACCGACCTTAGCTTTATTTATGCTTTAGATTAAGGTATTTCCAACCAAATACAATTGCAGGCAATAAAGGCAATGAGAACAGAATATAATCCCCTACTCAAACAACATAAAAATGGATATTTATTGAATCCGACAGTTTGACTCGGCTACAATATGAAAGTTGTCAGGAAACTGCCTAAACCGTATCTTTACTTTTTTTAATAACCCTGGTGCGGTATCATGACCAAACAACTGCAGCCTTTCAAAAAAAAAAAATGGCAAAAATGAGAGAGTGTGTGCAACTTCAAAAAGGGACGAGGGATTTGTGTCAGGGATTCTAATACAAAAAACAGTGTTATCCTTGCTCCAGGCACATATCTGTGAACTTGCTTATCGGGAATCCAGCGCACTGCCGGGAAAAGAAAAGAAAAAGGAAGGTTCTCGAAAAGGCAAGTGATAGTCAATAAAAATAATTTACAAAACGAAAAAAGGGGTATCTTCTCTTAACTTTTAATACTGCATAAAGTTATTTAATGTGTCATTTATGTATTCAGAAAATTAATTGTTTGATGAATTGTTTGGTGATGTTTGTTTGTCATAATTACCAGGTAATTACAGCCCATTTCACTAAGTACTTACTGGAATCAATTGCATGAAATGCAGTTTGAGATAGAATCTTCTTCACTTCTTTTCCCATAAGTCACAGCTTGACAACCTGCTATTACTTTTACAACAATAAAGTAAATACGCTGGCCCCCTAACAGAGGTACCCAGCTGGAGTCCTATGTCATGATCACAGTACTCGGCAGTAAAGTGGTATCCGTCACAATCTCTGTCCACCAGACACTGAAAACTATCTTGTATTTCACCTTTGCACAAGTCCCATTAAGTGGCTCAAAACTACAAAGGGATCATTTTTACCCAGAATAAAAGAAAAAGAACAATATGGCAAATCAATATTGACGTAATTCCCACAGGACTGTTTCATATCCTTGACATGTCAGAGGAAGACATAGTGAAGTCAAGAAAAAATCCCAGTTTCTGCAGAGGTGGACTCATTAATCCTAGCAGTCAGCGGGAATTCCTCTGGAGGGGGCAGTGAGGACTTGCACGCCTGTCCTGATGAACTTGTTTCAAGTCGTCATGCGAGACTCTCGCTGTGCAGTTGATCTCCCATTAACACTTAAGATGCCCCTCTGCCCAAAGGTGAGGCTGCCGATGGGGGAAACAAAGCGCCTTGACCTGCTGACACCAGTCACACTGACATCGGGCGAGAGCCTCGGGGGCCCTGCTGGGCCGAACAGCTGTCATTTGAGCGTGGGAGGGAATGAGTTTACACGGCAACAAACAAACCGTGTTTGACCTTTTATGCTTCCGTTTTGCGGCAAAAACGTAGCACATCTGTGTTTAATTTGTGTTGGATTTATTTCAGAGTTATTATTTCCCTGTATATGGAACAATACAATACAAATTTAAGTGGCTTATTTTAAAGATTTGAAGCACTTCTTTAACTAGTTGTAGTTGGTATCCTGTGGTACCAATAAAGAATCAGTAGAAAATGTGGCAGTGCCCGTAAAGTAGCATTGAGAGGGTTATTTGGGAGCGTCTAAACATATGTTGTGATGAACAGGAAGCTCCATAAATCTCCTTGTAATAGCTATTCAAGCAATTTCAAGACAGGTCCATGAATTCTGGATTTAATGCATTCAGGCATTTTTATCTTGCTTTTCAATAGGTTGAATTCCACACTTGTATCAATCTACCGTTAGATCTTTCTTTTTAAATGCAGTGATTCGACAAGTCATTTATCAAAATAAATATGATAAATGAAATTCCTTATTCCTTACTATTTCCAACAACACTAATTACTCACAAAATTAAAAGTAGCACAGCTGTTTAAAAACAGAGCATGTGTGCTTCCCTCCAGCTGAATGCGGGTGGAGACTCGTAAGTGAGTAGTGGACAATAGGTAAAATGTAGGGGTGTAACGATTCGTTTTTAACAACGATTCGATTCGATCACGATTTGTGGTTGTCGATACGATTCAAGGACGATATTGGTTCATTTAGAACGATACGATCCGATACAATTCAATGACATGAAATCGATTCAGTAACTTTTTAGCCAAAAATTCAACTAGTATGACTGAAATAAATTTCCTAGATTCCTGTTGTTTCTTGTAATGGAATCAGATATCAATTAATTATGAATATAAATAAACAAGTAAACAACAATGAATGGCAAATGCATTCACATTTTATTTGAATAAAGTGCAAACACTGCTGTAGCAGTGTAGCAGAAAAAAACCTGTATTAGTGATATACACAAAAACACCCCTGCAATAATGGTTTCCCCCTTACCAACCCCCAACAAACCCCCCCTCTATTTTAACCCGTGTGGAACATTCTGTCGGATTTGCCGTGAAACCCAGAAGTTGAATCGGGGCTCGGGACGGCGGTGGGTCGGCTCAGTCGGCGAAAGCCTTTATCATTTAAAGTGCTAAGAAAAAAGTCTGACGTGCTTAAATCCAATGGGTTATTTCCTAGTATCGATAAAACCGATTTATTACATTTTAAATCGATTTTAGATCGATCTATGTCGTCCATATGGCCAACTCGCCGAGCACAGATCGATGTAGTTGGATCGGAGGAATAAAAATCGATACATCGATGTAACAGCTGAATCGTTAGACCCCTAGTAAAATGGGACATAGATAAAGACCTACTGAATATACCGTTTAATAACAAAAGACCCCGACAATTTTTTTTCCACAAGAAATAAACAGATTCTAAATGAATACAAAACAGATATGACCAGCACCGGAGGTATGGGATGTATTTATATGTGATTACATTTAATGCACAATGGCTGGATGCTAGATAAAATACACTTCTTTTCTATTGCTTGTTGCCAATCTTATGAAATAAATATAAACCTTGAACTGGACTGCGCTCCCTGTGCTCTGACTCCTGTCTCGTGGCATTCATGTTCTAGTTATTTGGGATGAATCTGCGCTTTCATAAACCTTGTTTTATTCAACATTTGGGTGTTTACGTGATCGCCCCATTCAACCCAGAAGTGACACAAATTCACAGTAAAACATTTAAATTGAGCACAACCTCTTCTTCACCAACTGGATAAATAGAAAGAAAACCCAAGGTTCGGTGCTTTTGGTTGAGACCAAAGAGGCTGGGTTGTTTACCGTGCACTGGAGCACACCAGAGACAAAAAAGAAGAGAAAGATTGCTGTGTCTGTGATTTCCCCTTTGAAAAGCTCTTCTATGTTGAATGTCAGGCTGCCTGCTTTGATTGATTATGTTGCCTTTTACCAGTGTGTCCCAGTGTCCCATCACTGCCCACAGGAGGGCCGCATCGAAATATGACGAGCATTGGTGGTCCGGATAGTCATCGGCTCTTTTGTCTCCAATCCTCATCACCGTACGCCGCTCTGAGCATAATGATGGTTTGCATCTGCTGTTTTCCCCTTCCTCCCCCATGCCCCCACCCCCTGCAGACAGACACGTGTTTGCACAAGGTCTCCCTGCTGAGATCAGACAAGCTGAACACTGAGAATCTCTCCCTCAAGACCTCCGTCCACCGCCCTCGGGAGCACACACGGATGCCTGTGAACTTTTCCACGGTACGCCCACACTCGAGCTGTTGGAGTCTCTGATGGCTCAGCCGCGCCAGCACATCCCCGCTGAAGCCCAACCTCGGGAGGCTACGTTCACCTAATGGTTACTCAGCGGGTGGATGCACAAAAGAGGCGAGATTCTCTTCTACCGTTACGCTTACAGGGATGGATTTAGAGATTCTCCCAAGGTGGAAACCCTAAAAGTATCCTTCGGCTTTTTTGGACGTTTCAAGATCAGCAACCAACAGACAGACGTGGTATATTCAATTACATGTGTGTGACAAACTGGTCATTTCAGTGCTTCCCACAACGGCAAATTTTTGCCCAGAGGGTTTTTGCTGGGAGATGGCGAGGTACACCACAGGGAGTTATGGTGCTTATAGTCACAACACAGCAGAGCCAATCATTAGGCCGACAGAGCGGGTTCCCTTAGTTAGGCACAACCATTAATTAGTAGCCAAAGCGTCCAAAGCCTTATATTATCATACCTCGTCTCTAGGAATCGCCACAGCTTCTTATTTTAGTGAGGGATTATTAACGAATGTTCTCATTTAATGAACAAACAGCATTTACATCATGAGCAGCGATAAGAACCCATGAGCGGGTTCAAAAAAAAACTGTTATTAACATCCAACAAATATTTCACTGAGGAGTAAAAGCAGTGTCCAAGAAGGCCTCCCTCTTTTAAAAGACACAAAATAAATTGCTTTTCAACAACAGGAGGGTCCGTGAAAGCGGATAATAATATCGACAGAGGTTAGCAACAGACATTGGCAATCGTTCCCCACAGATGTCAATCATTTTATTAAGCGTGTGCTTCCGTAAAGATAGGAGAGAGAAGAGGAAGCCCCTGAGTGAGGATGCTGTCTAGACATCAGTACTTCCACAATGATAAGAGGCCAAGGATGAAGCGCTCCTGTTCAATACCTTAATTAGGTAGAGAAGCTGTAGTAGTTTGATACTTTCCCCAAATACATCCCGTCCTATTTTATGACTAAACCATTGTGGAATGCTCTGTCTTTGCATGTCAAGCAGGCCTCCTCTTTATCTGTTTTTAAAACCCTTCTGTTCTCTTTGGCTTTTGACACCTTGTGAGAGTCGACTTTATTTAGGCCTACTTGAATTAATTTCTCACATAAATTGTATTAATGTGTATGTTTCTTTTTCTGTACAGCACTTTGGTTGTTGTAAAGTGCTTAAAAATAAAGTTGGTATGGTATGGTAACCATAGAAGAAGAAATCGTTTTGGTGTGAAATACCCTCACAAGGGTAGCGAGGGGGGGAAAGGGAAGTGATGACCCTGATGTTTTGATATCTTCACAGTTGGTGTTTGCAATTTGCCAAGAAATGTGATGAGAACATGTATGTAAAAAATACAGGTGAATGGAATGGCTGTGTGTCTTATGAAAAGTTACTTATGTAAGTTTTTTATGTAAGTATGCCAGCATGTGTTGTTTCTCTCTCAATTCCATAATTCCATCTTTAGAGTAAACTACTATGGTTAGGTTTAGGTAACAAAAATACTTGATTGGAAATGACTTAGTATGGTTAAGGCAGAATGATGACACAACATACAGGACAACATTGTTGTTTAGCTTAGGTATGCAAGTTGCGTAGCAATAAAGGACTAACAACTGGGCAACAGGCGCAGTATATGAGTGAAAGATACAAACTAACATCTTTTTATAGGCACATTATTTACACTCAAGAATCCTTCCTTTTAATATATCGTACTGTGACATGGGATTCAAGAATGCCCATTTTAACATTCCCTATGCTAATGCAATTTAGTCGACCCTTACAAATGATAAAACTATGAATTCTTGAGATAGTTTACTTCAACTTCTGCCTTTTTATTTTCCACTGTTTGTTCTGAATAATTAAATTGCAGTTATATTGAAACTAATGGAGTTTCCATTATGCATGTATATTTATTCAATTATTAATCTTTTCATTGCCCAAAGCAGATGCGTGGGTCCTGCAGGGATGCTTCCCACAATTTCACCTGATGCAGACGGTCTTGTCTGCCACAGCGTGTCTCACAGCCTCCAATTTAATTCAGACCTAGTTTAGCAGCAGCCAGCCTCTATCTTGCCTGAGCTGTCCTCCGAAGAGGAAGTTAATGGCTTAGGTGAGGCTCTATCTAAGCATGCATACAGAGTGCAGATCTAAGCACCCTCAGCCCGTAATGGCTCTTGTTGTCTTGGCCATCATGTCTTTTTATGATTAAATATATCTGTGGCGGCCCCGCCCAACCCCAGCGCCTGGGAAGATGCCAGCTGGAGGTTGGGAAAATAACATTGAATGGTTTCGGGGTAAAAAGTAAATTAATTCAATTGAATTCATTTTATTTTGTATAGCCCAAAATCGCAAATTACAAATTTGCCTCGGAGGGCTTTACAGTCTGTACACATGCAACCTCTGTCCCAAGACCCTCACATCGGCACAGGAAAAACTCCCCCAAAACATGAAAAAACCCTTCCAGGGAAAAAAGGGAAGAAACCTTAGGGAGAACGTCAGAGGAGGGATCCCTCTCCCGGGATGGACAGACTGCAATGGATGTCATGTGTACAGAATGACTCATACAGATGTAGAATACATTCAATTTCTATAACAGAAATTAATCAAAGAATTCCAAGTAGCCGGCCAGATGTATGACAGGACCACTGCAGGGGCCACCACCGTCTGATCGAACCACCATCCACAGAAGACTGTGGGGAGGGAAAGCAAAGATTTTAGGAAAGGGTAATAGTGATATGAATCATATTTAAAATTATGATGATGATGATGATGATGATGATGATGATAGCAGCAGCAGGCCAGCAGGGCCACGGCCAGAGTCAGGACCAGGGTCCTGACGGAACTACGATCTGCAGAGACCTGCTCGGCGAGAAAGCACAAAGAACTCCCGGGAAGGAGCTGAATTAGTCATGTGCATTAATGCAACGTGGATTTTAGTAAAGGTGGAGAGAGAGAGAGAGAGAGAGAGAGATGGGAAGGGCACGGCCACGGTGGTCAAGGAGCGCACCCTAAACAATTTAAGTTAAAAAGTTTTTTTTCTTCTTCTAACAGTTAATATATCATTTCATGTGTGTTTGTTAAAATGTTACCTTTTTTGCCTTGGCAACAAAAAAAGCCTTACATTAATGCGGTTACTTGTCTTTTTTTTTTTTAAAAGTACCGGTTCAGGCACCAAAAAAAAACGATACCCATCCCTACTTTTCACACCACGTTTCCTCCAAAAAGTAAGATCAAGTTTGCTGAAATAGAAGGTAAAGTGTGTTCCTCCATTTTTCATAATTTCACACACTCCTTTCACCCCAAAAGGAGCCCTGTAGATAGGCTAATCTTTACTCACTGAACATTTGAATATAAGTGCTTAGCCAATCAAGATAGGTCTATATATGATAAGCCTTTTCATGCTCTGAAGGCTGTATCTCTAAAAGCGTCAGCACTGACTGCAGTTGGATTCTTTTCTTCAGGTCTTTGTTCATCCAGAACCTTCGGTAACTCTGGCCTGTCCTTTCCTTCTATGAAAACATGTCTAAATAACTGAAAGGAAAGAAGAAATTCACCATATTTCTTATAGTGGTTGAGCTCTGCTTTTGGATATATATATATAATATTGAATGTAGCTGCTGAACGTATGAAGTAAAAAAATGAATGGTAAAAAACACCACCAACACAGCATGAACATGCTGTTGATGTAAATATCCCGTACTACTGTTTGATGCGAAACAACTCAAAACACATGATTAAACGTTGTTCCTGAACAGTAAAGCTTCAGGATTTTATTGTCTTTTTTGTGTTTGTTAGCGTGCCCTATTCTAGTGCTGTTTTTCATGGTTCACCCTGAAATTTGTCCCGTTCGGGGTGACTAATGAGGCAGGCTTCTGTCATAGGGCGTTTATAGCTGTACCTATGAATATTAATGTGTAGATGTCCCACGCAATCAAAAGCCGCACACAATAGCTGGATGAGTCAACCAAAAACAATCTTACAACAAGAGTACCCTCTTCTCTATTTGACCTTTTGATTTCGGTAGTTTTCAAAGTCAGCATATGGTGCATCAGGTCAATGAACAACATGTACCATTATAATGAATAGGCAGAAATAAACAGTTTTCTGATTTCCCAATTGAAAGTTCCAACTTGTCAACCTAACATAACGATACCAAAATGGTATCGTTATTTTACGGTCCTGTTTAATGAACCGTTTATGCCAGCAGAACCAACTTGTTACGGTCTCAAAAAGGTTTTTGTCAATGAGAAGGTGGAGTTAGACGGAGGAATTCAATGAAGTCAACAGCGCATGTTGAGGCAAAAGGCAGATGCTCCACCTCGAGATACCGAGTGCTGCATGGAGGAGGTTGCTTGCATGGGGGAGGGCGACCCATCTCCTACGAGGCCTTTTTTTCTCCCAACCGGAGAACCACTGGGGCTGGAATATGGCTGGGACTGCTTTCCCAGGTGTTTGTGGTCCAGACAGTAATATGGCTCAGTGTGAGAGATGACCTGTTGGAAATAAGGATACTATTGACAGGATTTAGGTTAAAAGGCTGGCTGAAAGACAGGCTGAAAGACAGGCTCTAGGATGAACATGCTCAGAAATGCTAAATAATTACAACATAAGGCTCCTGTTTGAAGAAAGCATTCATCACGCCATTCACACAAATCATTTGAGATGAGAGGGGATCGCTAAAACAGCTGTTTGCAGCGGGAAGCCCTCAAGCCTTTTCAGTAGCAAGCTCAGCTTCACCAACACAGCCACCCCTGGCATAACGGCAGTAGTCCGCCAGTCTGCTGGAGTTATATAACTGTGAGGGGGGTGAAAAGTCTATCCTCCGACAACCCTGTGTGAGAGGAGGATGTTGCAGAATGGAAGCTGGTACACTGACTGCAGGGGAAGGTCAGACCTGGACAGCCTGGGAGTTACAGGATCGTGATTCAGACTGGGAGACAGATTGAGGGTCTGTCTGTTACACAGAAAGATGGGATCCGGTATGAGCTCAAACAGGAGGAATCTTCTGACCGAGGAGAAGAGACAATCGCACAGTTTTTTTTTTAAAAGGTCAACTTGATTGCAATGACGGTGTCACGCTTCTTTTTTTCCATCCAGAAAGATGGACCTGATTGAAAAGATGCTACTTGAGCACATAGCCCTCTGATGTATTGTGGTATCTAATTAATTGAGAAGAACGAATATTGTTAGTTAACCAAGCAGATGTGAACATTATCTGTTTAAGAATTATTGAACAAAGCAGAGACTGGATTTGAATTTTTTCATGTGCGTTCAGTTTGATTGAACATAGTTAATAGCAATATTTTTGATGTTGAGCAACTTCTATCATTGTTTTTTCAGGGATGCTGTTGCAAATCAGAGCATCGGAAGACCTAGTTACTTTTTCTTCCTCTTCCTGGCAGCAAAATTTGTGCTCTGTTGATAATTAATCAAAAATCAAGAAGAAGAGCGCAGGAGTATATTTTGTTAGTGTGCATTGACCCATCTACTAATAAGCTCCCTGGAGGTGAAAATGCTTCAGAGGCTTGAAATTTCAAATCTCGCAACTTGGCCTACACCTTCCTCTGGGATGAAGCACAGAGAGTAAAGGCTGGTGCCTGTTATTCCACGTGCATAATTTATTTATTTTCATCCAATTCATCTGTCAAACTATCCCTTTGGCTGCCTGTCTATCTTCATGTGTAGCTGACAAAGTGTGGCCAAGAGACAAGAGATGGCAGCAGGCTGACTCTTGATAAACCTTCAATCTTAGAAAACGGTGTAAAATTTTTCAAAAGCGTGTGAAGTTGAGTCCTTAAGGACAAAATCACGATGACCTTAAATCTTTATTCAAATGCCTTAAAAATACTGCTTATAGAGAAGTGTATTTTATGGTCCCTGCAGCAATGTGTTTCATCATGTAAGGAAATACACTGATCTATAAACATTGTATTTAGTCAGATTGCAAACATAACACTTAAAATAGACTGTGCAGTACATATGTTGTATGTCCAGGACTATTATGGTGGGTATCTGTACTCATCTCCCCAGATAAAATCCCCCATGAGGCCTGTGTTTTTAGTCTGGCCTGTGTTTTTAGTCTGTACATACTGTGCATGTATGTAGTATGTAGTATGTAGTACAGAGAATGAACTGGAGAACTAAATGTGGTAGGCTTTCAAAGAAACTAAAGAAGCTATGTCTGTAGCAATTAACCCACGGATAATATTCATGAGTTCTGGCAGACAAAACAAGACAAAAGTTCCTCAGGAGACAGAAGTTTCACTGAGGCATTTTTCTTCTTTGATAAAAAAAAAATTCTTGAAATATAAAGTGTTACCCTTGAATGTCTTTGCGTATATAGACAGCGATCTATTTCATTGTCAACCTTTTCAATATTTTAACACGGCACAACACTATGGAGATGTCCTCGGTTGAGAGGTAATGTCAAAGTATGTCTTTACAGCCATGCTAGCAACTTTGTGTCTGTTCAGGGGCCATGCTTTGACCAAATGTAGTCTGGTGGTGGAGATTTTGAAGGAAATTGGCGCATGGTATTTTGAGAAGCTTTCATTTTGGAATTTTACATTGGAATGTCCCGGAGTCACACCTCACGGATGTGTACTCTCTGCCAAAAGTGGAATGATCATGTGACTAATAATAGTTTGCTTTTAATTCTAATCTGAGAATGACCAGAAGTTGGCTGGTGATAGATTTTGAGGAAAATTGCCTCATATGGTAATTTTAGAAGCTCTCATTTTAGAATTGTACATCAGAATGTCCTGGTTATCACCGAGTCATACCTCAGCCATGTGTACTCTCTGCCCGAATTGGAAATACTGATTGTTTCTTTTTAAATCCAATCTTTTTACTTGATTTATCAAATCAGTAAACATTGAAAACATGGGTTTATGGTAAGGGTGTTCAATTAAATTTGACGAGGTCCGTTAAAGAGCTTTTTTTTTGCGAAGAAGAACATTTTAATTTGAGTCAAGCCTTTTCTCAGAGTTGTGATTTGTCTCGGCGTTTCACATAACCACTTTTTTAAACAACACAGTCTCTGAACACATCAGTCAAAACCCAAATAAATAAAAGTATATCAAGTCTTAGTTCACGCCTGGTTTTGCGGTCTATTTTTCTCTTTTTTGAGAATGCCTTTTAAAATAACTTTTATCACTAATGTATTATTCTCCAAATCGTTGGTCCCTCCCCATGTGTGTAAATGTCCTTTGAGTCGGTAAGCTTAATCGGTACTAGTATTATCACTTGCTGCAATTCAGAATGCATGCAATTGCTTGGTGCGTTTCCTGGATCGCTAAACAAGGGCTGTAAAGGCTAGAAAAGCTGCTCGGTTAAAATAAAAGCGCTCAGTCAAAATGTAATAATTTTCCCATTATATATTGCTAGTTAAAAGTACAGCTCCATATACAACAGGGCGTAGGTCTGCCTATTAGTAATCCCTTGTTTAACGTCTTTAAAACACCATTATATTTCATCTCGTAAATGATGGTCCTCTTTAGAGTTAAAGACCACAAAGCCAGCTATGCTTTGGAGGGTGGGTGGCAAATGATACGTGGTGGCTGCCAAAATGCCTAGTGTGAGGCCTCAAAACAGCAAATACTAAAAACCTAATGCTGATGTTTAGAAGTTATTACCATTTTTGTAGTATATTAGATTGCTATAATGTACTACTCTACTTAGCCCAATACAAAAAAGTATAACTGAGGCTCATGTGAAAATGTTTAATTTCGGCAGATAATAAGTTGTAAGCCAAATTTTTGGACAAATACGACCAACAAAAATATGACCAGCGATGCTAAGAAGTCAAGTTGGACTGCAGAGGTGTCCATAAATCACCATCATCTATGCTTGGGTTTCACCGATCGCAAAAGGAATCCATTCTGATTTCCACCCTGCGAATGAAATCAATTTGACACACATACTCATCTTGTTGAAGGCCGTCGGTGGCTGTATCGTAATTCTGCCGTGACTTTGCTAGTGTTTTCCCCACCATTGGCAAGTAAGTTTGGGATAAAGGAACGGATCCTTGCACTTCTTCACTCAAACATTCTTTACCCTGGTGCTGCTCGCTCGTTGATGTGTGCGGAGCAGCTGTTTACCAAGCCAATTGTGCAAAACCACAAACCCCAGCACGACATCCACTGACACCACCGCAGACTTTGACTCTCTTTTGCTTTTGCTCTCTTTCACATGGTTGTCTCTGTCACGGCTTTTTTGTGTCTTAAAATAATGGAAACCAATAACATGAAAAGATGGTGTGATGGATGATTGTTAGTAACAATGACATAGCTATATTTTCAGACAGGGAAGAAACATGTGTCTTTACTAAAAGACACATGTTTGAAGATGTTGAACTAAAAAAACATGTACAGGCCACATATTTTAGATTTTCACAATTGATTCAAACATTTTGTAAGCCAAGCAATGGCAACATTTGTACAATAATAACCTCCTGTATTCATTCTGTTTTATTGTTATATATTTCAAATTCACACTCCAAAAAAGTACATCTTTGATTTCAATAAGTAACTCTGTGTTGCCTTTAATTCTTCAATAGAGAGATTCAGTCCAACCACAAAGTACTTCTGACCTTTAGAAGAACGGAAATATCCGACAGGGTAGAGGAAAACTTTTAGGGCATTCATTAAAAACAACAAGGCTCCTGCGTAGAACATGGGCGAGGACAGGCTATCCACGGGGCAGATTAGATTGTGCCACTGCGAGCTTCGATGGAAGATGAACCGCAGACACAAATCTTAGCGCTTGTGGGCCCAAGGGAACGGCAAACCCTCGCATTCATCCCGGGAGACGCGGGCAGGGGAAGTCACCTTGATTAAATTAGTTGTACATGAAAATGGGGTTGTGCCTATTGGGAGTATGTGACAAAGGTTTATAAAAACCTTGCCTTTAACAACCCTGCGAGAATAACTTTAATTTCCTCCTTTTATGGAATCAAGTTATATTTCTCCCCGTCTGTTGTCCCAAAAGGGCTTTGTGTGTCAGGGTCAATGTAGGAGTTCTCTTTGCGTTACTGTCCTCTGTGCTCACGATGTGAGATGCCATTAGCATGTCCCAAAACAGAATAACTTTTTCATCCAATCCTTACACATTACTCTTTGCTATTGCGTGATATTCCATTAGCCCCATTGAAGCCAAGAAGGAAGCCACATTTGCCAAAGCCTCATTGAAATCTGGAAAAAAAGATAAACAAACTTTATTTCTTAATTTATTCTAAAATATTGAAATGATTACAGTCGTTCATTTCTCAAGTGTGATCAAATTACACCCTGACAATCTCAGCTGCAACAGCCATTTTTCTAACAATTTGGGTGATCTGTTGCAGCTGCAGTTTATTCCCCATTGTAGTCCTCCTGCAAAGATTCATAAGCAAGTTGATTCTGTTTGCAAGGGGTTCTTCCAGCATTCCTCAACTTTGCCCCAATATTTGAGTGTTTCCCGTGCTTTCCAGACGCCGCCTCAGACTTTACCTTGACTAAACACTAACAAATTGCAGCAGTTAAATCCTACTCATAACGGCTCTTATCTATAACAAGTTGTAAATCGGCTTTTTTGTTGAAATAGTAGTTTCTTGTTCTTTGAGTTTGTATCCTTATGTTTGAAATGCTTTTATCCAAAACGACTTACAATAAGTGCGTCAACTAAATGACATGTAATCTTCCAGGGATTCCTGCCTTGCTTCAAATGTTAGCTACTTGTGGGGACTTTAGTAAATTGTCAGTTGTGTTTCATCTTTGTTGGCAGTCCGGCATTAAAACCCATCTATAACTATATTGGAGGTTACATCTGAAACTTGTGTTCCGATGTCAAGTTAAAACCTACCCATTTACCTAATGGCTTAGATGTTTTTTCTTTTGGTTTTGCTAATGCAATATTATGTAGCATATTTCCATAACTAGCTTCAACGCTCTAAAAAATTCTTATCCTCAGATTCTGCGAACCTGTCTGACTCCCAACTCATTAAATCCCGTCAGTGCCCCTCGGAGTCTGGTACCGACTCATTCAATCCCAACTGCTTCACTATTAAACGTTCGGTATACAATATAAAAAGAGGTGTCCTGTGTTTGTTTGTCCGGTAGGACAGGACAGAAGGTGCATGGTCAATCTTTGTGAAGAACTAATGAGTCACAACCACGCTGTCTTCCTTAAAATAAGAAACACCATGAATCTCATGGGCCCATATTACATCGCCATTCCTCAAACGTAAAGAAAAATGACATCAAAAGGAGCTTGTAAAACAGTAGACACATTTGCTGGCGTGTGGTGGGAGGGAAATGCATCCCTATGTAGGCAATCGAATTGATCGAATAGGAACGTGTCAGTTTCTGTCTATCCGACAAACAACTGAACTAAGCTTCAGAGTAAGTTGAGACAGTAAAATACCACACTCTCTTATTTCTTATACATCTTCCCATAACTCCTCACACGTACTCCCTCTTTATTTTCTTGATGTCATTGTTGGTGGCTGCCAATCAGAACGTCCTTTCTTTCCAGTAAGCACAACACAATTAATGTACATCAAGGGCAATTATTTTGTTACTGTCTCTTTTTAAATATGATTTTTCATGCCGCTTGCATCTCCTCCCCATCATTCTATCAGCCAACACCTCCGCAGGGGGGATTAATCTTGCTGCTGCCTCAAGGCAGATGGCCCTCGATTACAAATCTCTCTCTGGAGTCTAAGCACAAAAAAAGACTATCATCACATATCATTTATTGATAATAACCAAAGATCTTTTCTTTGTCTCACTTGTTTCTCCTAATTGAACTGGAGTACGCTGCACAACGCCATTTTTTATAATAATTCTTCACTGTCGTGTACTTGGTGCACGTTACTTGCAAGCGACAAAGCCAAACCCTGAAGGTCAAGTTTAAATAAGTGTATTCCATGCAGGTTGGCTGACTTAACTGGTGTTCCCCAAGAGCAAAAATCCCATTGCGTTTTTATTCAATCATTGCTCTCATGTGCTGGGTTTTTAATATTAAATACTTCAATTTATGACATATACAGCACTTCCAATGTTGTTACTTTGGGTTTTCTCGAGAATCAGGGTAATGAAAAAGACGGCTATTAACTCTGTTCTATTGGAGCAAACACACAATGGAGGAGCTTGTTTAGATCTAACAAATAGTCAATCAGGCTTGTAAAAAGCAGCGTATCCCGCAACCAGCTGCAGCTGCTCAGCGGGACAGATAAGTGACAAGTCTTTCTTGACTAACCTGTTACACTACCAGCATAACTAGACTTAACGCTATGAAACTAAATTTCCATTAAAGCGCAAGTGTAAAGGATAATTTACATTATAAACGTTCAGATATCACAGGCAGAGAGCTGTGCTACATCTGCACACTAATCGCTGTGCCCACACAGTATATGCAGATCGGAGGGTACTTCAGGCCATTATGTAACAAGATCTTCTTCTGCACGTCACCACGTTGAAACATCAGCCAGTCTTAACCAGCCAGTGACCCTCTAGGATTTCTTCCTGCAGCAGAAAAGACAAACGTAGCTTGTTATGCACAGTAAAGACTAAGCAATGTTGCACTTTGGACAAGTCAACAGCTCTCTTAGTAATGGTCAAACTGAGATATTTCAGCTTGGCAAGAACACACTATGCTGCATGATCCTGAATCAAGTATTCAGAAATGAAAAGAGAAAGTACTTTTCTTTGTTTGCTCACCACTGAGACCGAAGCCTGGGGGACAGAGGACTTCAATTTCCCATAAAGTCCTTCAAGCCTGTATTGAGGTGTAATAAGAATAGCAAATAATTGCAGTTCTTACACCTTAACTTTCTACCTTACACTTCTCGCATGTTATAAATTAAGCAACTTCATTCTGAACCCCTTCATTTTTTGCTCCTTTTTCTCTCTTAACATGTTTGTATTTTAACTCTGAGATGAAGTAACATGTCTAATTGATACGAGTATTCCAATCAGGAGAGACTTCTTGAACTTTAACAGTAATATATTAAATCAGGCATAATATTTACGGTGCAAACGTGGTTTGTCTTGCTGGCTTTTGGTATAAAAAGCTGATTTAAGAGAAAATGTTGACCAGTTGCTGTTACGACTAGTACACAAGGTTTCAACCAACCGAACACGATGTTGACTAAGTGTCAAAATTAATAAAAATTAATAATACTAATAAACAATAATGCATAATACCTGTACTCACTTGCAAGGGGCTTCAGAGTAATTCATTTGTTACAGCGAGTTAGGGTTGATATATAAAATAACAGCTTCTTTTGGAAAATAGAAATAATGGAAAATATTCATATTAACAGCATTAGAATTTACCCTAGAGCTAGCAGCACTCGGGTAAATGCTGGTGAAAACACAAAGTGTGTCAGAGATACAGTTTGGTTTTCCCCTCTCCTACTCCTGCAGGGAGGCTGAGGAAGTGCTCAGGGTTGTTGATGGGCATCGTGTTGCTGTGTAGTGTACAATGCCTACTTTTTTTTCTTGTGTTGCACATTTGTCAGTCCAGCATTTCTGCTTGCTTTCAGTAGGTGGAAGTGCTAAGAAAATGTACACCCAGAATAAAAAAGAATAACACGCGCCCACTTCCAAAGCTGGGCTTGTCTGTGTTCCTGCATTCCACTACTATGGGAACATGTCTGAGAGGAGAAGCAAATCTTTCACTCGTCAAAATAAGAAAAGGCCACTGCAAACTCATCCTTGTTGACCTCGAGCTTTGCTAAGAGGGAAATTCATTTAACAACATGACCACTAATGCAACACCAGAGACAGTAAAAAGACTAATCCATAACTTTATGATGAGATATATTTATACACACACAAAACATGTCAAACATGATATCAACAAAAAAAAATGGCTGGATAAATGATTGCCGATCCATGAACCGGCCCCTGAATGACGTGGTTCCTTTAGGCACTTTAAAAATGTCTTGATAACTGCCGGCACTAACACGAAGTGAGAACACAAAGGCCAGAGCCTCCAGTATTATCTCCCTCTCACAGAGTGGGGGCGCAGGACATTAATCACCTCGAAATACATACATGCGCGCTTTATACCAAGGGCAAATTCAGTGAGACGCATTGTATTTACCACCACCTTGGTTGCATTAGTATTTGTTTAATTGATTTGACCTCCTTAACGGAACTCTAATGGCTGCTAGTTAAAAATACTAAATTAATATTTCAGTAGCCATATAATTACTAATGAAACAAGGACAAAGTCATCAACAGCTGGGCAGGGGATTGGGGGACCTCATGCATTTCACTTTTATTCTCATGAGGATTCATTTTGTCAATAAAAATCAGTCATGTGTCACGTTTTTAAAGAACTAAAGAAGTATTACATAGAAGCGATAAATGCTTGGGTTTTGTTAGACATGCAGCATTTAAAACGAATTTCATGCAAAAAGATGTATATGCTGTTTTAATAATTTATATCATTTTAACATAACACTATTTAATGTTTAATGCAGTGGAGACCGTTTTTCTTCTCACTCTCATTCTCAGCGCTGCCCGGTCTTCTGTCATAGATCAACCAAGTGATTTTTCTCCCCCGAATCTACTTATTGTGCAAAATAACTCAACATTGGGGCACGGGGGGGGGGGTTCTATGAGCTGCATTCTCTAAAACCTGGCATAATTACAGAGGCAGACTGCTGACTTTACGTAAAATGATAGGAAATGAGGTTCTGATGAAGACCTTGCCTGAGGCCAGCATGCTGAATTTATGTCCTCTTCCAGTCTCCCATGTAGCAGAGGGAGCGAAAGGAGGACGAAATTGGAATAGAGGAGGTTAGAAGAGGACACCTGCATAAGATTTGAATAAGAAGTTGTCACAGCAGATATCCTGGCCTTATAGCCACCATGCCGAAACGTTGCGATATCTGCCAAGGGGTTCTGCTCCAGTCGGACGCCCTCCGTAGTTACACTAAAACATCATAGATTGATTGCACCCTCCTGTGAGACATCACTCTGTCTCCCTGCTGACCCAGTCCGACATGGCCGTCACAATGCTACACAACCCCGATCAGATAACACATAGTATTATTCTCGAGCAAAAAAACTTTTTGAGCTACTCTCCCAGTTGTTAATAACAATGTTTGATTAAACCAATTGTCATCTCAGCCTCCACACGATACTCAACAACTTCCAGTATGCACACACATGTATGCTGCTATCCTGAAATAGCAAAGCCTGAATTGAAGTTGTTTGATTAGATTCTTTTGGCAAATCAAAAAGGAGTACAGACAAACAAAACTCCTTTGCCTTTTCCTCCTTGTCTTCCTCCAAATGAGGTTCCCGGCATGTCACATGGTTTCCTTTCCGCTATCCACAGAACATTGTCAGGGGAAATCAAAGAAGTCACTGCAGATACAGAAAACAAAACCTCCTTGATGTGATATATGAAGTCACTGTTGGATCCAGAGAGAGAGGAGTTGAAGTGGAGTACACTGCAATTTGTTACTCCACCACCAACAAAAACTCCTAATGGATCTTTTTGTCCTGCATGTAATATCCACAAGTAAAACGCAATGATTTTTAAAAGGTTCCTTCAGTGTGTCAGAAATCATCACATATTTCATAGTGACTTAGAAATGACAGATTGTCGCCACTGAACTTCCAGCTCCCCTTTTTTTTGCGAGTACGCACAAACTGTGCGTCCGACCAGTATTATCTATGTAGGAGGCTCTAAACTGGTTTGAATCCTATTTGAACAACCGAGAATACTTTTTTGTGTAGCTAGTTTTTCCTCAAAGCTGAAGATGATATGTGGTGTTCCCCAAGGGTAATTTCTGGGGCTTTGTCTTTTCTGAGCAGTGCTTCCAGCTCATGGAAAGAAACAAAGTATGCTATCATAATTCAGATACTACTGTATATTCCCGGGGTAACATACTGTAGTCAAATGCATGGGTTGTGTAAATGCATTGAACTGCATTTGCCAGAATTTGCTTTAGTTAAACAAAGGATTCGGAAAAACTTGCCCATCTATTAATCTTTAGTTGACTGGACTATGTCTCTGAATCAGCTGTTACGTCTGACTTTTTAAGTGCTGTAACTCGAGTCCTCAATAAGAAAGTGGATCACTTCACTGGCTTCCTGTCCAACTTTAAACTTTGCCATGCCTAGTTCTGTGAGCTAATCCAGGACCAGTCATGTTCTACAAACCATGTAAACTCCCTTCACCATCATAATTGCCAGAGTCGAGAATCCAGTGGAGAAATATTCTTGGAACCAAATTGGTTACAATAAATACATTGTTAAGTGCAATGGTACAACACACTGGCACAATAAACATTGGCCGCAGCGTTCCAGACAATAAACTGAAATAATGAACAGTTGGAAAAAGATTTTTAAATGAACCCAATCACTGCCAATCAAGAGCAGGCTCTGCAATAGAAGTGTCCGTGACAAAACACTGAACTCCCGCTACTCACACTGCCCCTAGGTTGGTGTAATATTAGGTAAATACTACAGTTAAAAGAAACAAAGCATACAAAAAAAGAGTTTATAAAAAAGATGCAATTAAATAGAAGTTAATCCCCAAACAGTATCAGCCATTTCTTCTCATCGCCTCACTACTTGAAGGAGCAGATCTGCAGCTAAAGTTTCCACTATGTAACCATGCCACATAAGATCTAGGCACACGGAGGGCAAGTGGGACTTCAATTAGTGTTGGAATTTTAAGTCTGGCAGCTTGGGGAATTAAAAAGTCTGTTTGGCTCTGTGTCTTTTGCTGACCAAAAATCTATTTTATAGCTTTTTTTGAGTGGTTGGACTAACAAAGTGCTTTATGCCTTAAGGGTTTTGCAGCACCTGCAGCACTGGTAGACAGCAAGTCTGTACCTTGGAGCAGCATTAGTGTCCCTTAGCATCGTAGATTTGTTATGTTCCCTGTGAGTTATTATATTAAAGCTTATGTTTTTCAGCATAGGCCGAGACCTGGATGCCACCATAAATCACAAAGAGCTAAAAGGCAATGGCTAAAAGTTGCATGTAGATGAAATCCACCAGCATTATTTATGATTCCTCCGTGATACAGTGTGTGTTAATACACCTCAGGTTGTTATAATTTCAACACCTACTTTATTTTGACTCTTAAACCACAGTACAAAATAGGCACTGTGTGCAACATCTATCAAAGCAGGCAAAAATTTGATTGTCCCAATTACACTGCTTTTGTTTGTATTCACCTTCCCTGGCCCAAATGAATGTTCCCTATTTTCTTTTCTCCTTTAAAAATGCATAACTGAGACATGGGACAAAAAATTAACTGAAAAGGGACATACCACTTGAGTTTCAGCCTCGGCATGAAAAAATAATGCTTATTCCCTACCATTCTATATTAAAAGTAAAAAGATAATTATTTAATTTAACTCAGATCCTTCATCCTGCACTGAGGAAATTCAATTGGATGAATAATGGATAAATCCAAACCTAAGTTAATGATGTGGCAGCAACATAACGTGTACATTTTTAACTGCTTTAGTTGACTCCATTTAAAAACACAGGCTGTGCCTCCTTTCCGCAGATGCATCCTCCCAAGTACCCAGCCTCGCAGTCGACGTGGGCTGGATTCAAAATGAGACGGTCTGGTGTGCGGAGAGGGGGGGTGGTGGGGATTTCCCCCCGCGTCACTAGCTTTTTCCTCTGCTGCTCCCGTTACCCAGCAACTGGCTGCGCTTGACAGTAGAAGCCTTATAATTAGTAATACAACCAAAGTTTGTAATCTTCTCCTTATTTCATTTAATTTAGGAAGATCTGCAGGCTTTGCTTCCGGAGCCTAATATATTTCTGGCTGAGAGAAGTTTTAAATAAAAAAATTGGCTAAACCGTTATTTTTAGCTAATTTAACTAACTGTAAGTATGAATATATCAGCTACAGTAGTATGGTGTTATATTTGTGCCACAATCCTGAGCGCGTAATTTTAATTTTAATTTTTTTGAGCACAGTAAACAAAGTTTCCTCAGGTGCCCTCTCCACAAACTCGTTTTGTGCGCGCAGGCAGCCGTTCCTGCGCTCTCTCCACCTGTTCACTCACGCGCTCGCTCGACGTTTCACTCACGCGCTCGGTCAACGTGCAGCAGCGTTACATTTGTGCCACAAAACCAACCAATCAGAGAATTAAAGAACATCAATTGTGATTGGCTGTTGGTCTCCAATGAAATTGCTGGTAGAACTTGTACAGCATCGCGGAAGCTTACAGCGAGTTGTTGAAGTTTGCAGCATTTAGACTAAAAGAGGCACCTGCATTGGACACACTGTGCCCCAAAAAGTATCGCCTAAATTGGACACTTTACACAGACCCACAGCCCAAACCCGGATCTCCACACCACCCTAAAAGTCAAAAAAGTGTGCCCCGAAAAAGATCACTTAAATCGGACACCTCACACAAAACCACAGCGCAGCCCCGGACCTCAACACGGTCGACGGACTCGTTTCAATTTATGGTTCAAAAAGGCTTGCGTGTGTTGCAAAGCAATTCACCGCCAGAACACCAGGCGGTGTAACGTTTATTGTCGAAGACGACCTGGAGAATGCCGTAAAATATATTTGTTTTAATAATGCCGGAATTATGCTATGAAACCGGAAATGTGAGACAAGGATGTAGTAAGCAGAGCAATCACAGCCCTGCGGCTTGCGTTTCCTTGCGGAGCTTGCGTATCCGTCGACGCAAGAGTTGGAAAAATTGGTCGACACACGCAAGGACGCAAAGGGGGGGCGGGACTCTACGCAAGGGACACGCAAGGGGCGCTTACGCTTGCGGGTCCTTGCGTTTCTCCGAAAACGCAGAAGCATAAACTAGGCTTAAGGACTGATTAAAGACCAAAGGTGGGAATCAGGTGGGTGGGTGGAACTAAGCGACTCACAAATCTTTATCGGCCAGCAATGCATGTCGGAATATACTGGGTTGCTACATCAGATGTGTCCTCTGTATTGGGGACTGGAAGGTTTTATTCATCGGCACCATTTGGCGGGGACTGGGAATGGGAGCAGCCTCTGGAGGATGCATCAGCTGGATTGGCACATTGCTACAGTCTGCGGGGAATGAAGTGCATGACCCAGCCCAATAGGCTTGTCTTATTTAGGTTTTGGGGTGTGTAATTCCATAAAAACCAAAGTTTAGTAAACTTGTGATGACAAAGAAATAAAATTGACACTTCATAAACAGTTACCATCTACCCTTTCACACTCAGAAAACTTAGCTCACTCCAGTGAGACTCATTAGCAGCAGCAGTTTCTGCCCCAATTAAGAACCTTTGAACAAAAGTGTTTCTATCTTGATCTGAGTTAAGCAAGACAAAGTATTTTGCAACTAAAATGTTGCGTCAACCAACATATCCAGGAAACCATCTAATATGATTTTGCCTTACTGATTTTTTTCTTTCTTTTATTATTTTTTTTTTAAATGAAAATCATTCATCGAGAGAAAGTTTGGATGTATCAGCCTTTCTTACTTATCTGCACTTGCAACCGAAAACTAAATGTGTTTACCTCCCTGAAACTGCTTTGTGTGCAATTTGTGTGCGAGAACCCACTGTTTTGAGGAAACATGTCTCTTCATCCAGTTTGTCTTTGATCTTTAACCACTGGAAGTTTCCACTATCGCCGAGCCTAAAGCAAGAGGAGAGATGCTTTTTAGTTTTCCCTCTAGATTGTAGAGGGTTCAGACGAGATGTTCCTCTCGACAGACCCAGTTCCGCCTTTCGCATGTGACTGGGTCTGCATTGTTTTCCACCACTGTGTCAGTATGTATATTGGTAATGTGTGTTATACGGCCCGCATTTCATTTTGTAAGCCTCCTCAGTAAACAAACCGTCCACCACATTGGTCAAACGCCTCCGCAGACTCCACCACAGAATTGTATCAACACCTGAATGAAACGGTGTAAAAAAATACGGACATGACACGGTTCATGGAAGCAGGATTTATTGCAGTCCGGTTGTATTGGATGAAGCTCAGTGCATCTAATAAATCCTTAGCACAGGAAGGAAATAAAGCATGTAAGTGAGGGCTGCCTGCGCGGTTCAGGGAGCAGATTCCTTTCTGCACCTCCCTCTATGTACAACCCGAAGGTCTACAGAGATAGCAGAAGGTATAATAGTGTGTGTATGTGTGTTAATGCGGATGTCTGTTTACAATGACATTGTCAACTTCTTGGTAAATCTCTGCCATGACAAAGGCTGACAATTTCTGTTTCCAGCCTGGCTCTCATATAATAAAATATCCCTCTTAGTCCTCTCTGACTTTACATTACATGGTATTTAGCTGACACTTTTATCCAAAGCAACTTACATTGCATTTTTAACCCATCGTTTTTATACATTTGGCACAGGGAGCATTTAGGGGTTGGGTGTCTTGCTCAGGGACACTTCAACATGGAGCAGCCAGAGTTTGAACCTTGCGGTTCAGAGCGCACCCGCTCTACTCCATGCAACACCATTAGCAACTTCCTCAATTAGCTTCAGCTGTTCAGCAAGTCCGAAATATTGTTTAGTTATACCTCAAATATATGATGAAGCTTTGTTAAATGAAAATCACTAGTTTAATCATTCTCCTTTCAATGCTCACACAATCCTCTAAATTCCAATGCTAACCTTTGCGATCCATTCCTTTCTGCTCGCTCATGTTCTTTGTTTCATTTTCTCCATTCAGTGCATTGCACACTGTAGATTTTTCTTTCACCTGAATGCCTTTTGCCTTATCCAAAATAATGATTGTGCAAGAAATAACGGTGCCTCTGCCTGCTTGGCAGCTCCAATGACGGGGTTGACAGACCAGCTGAATTGAATTTATGTCTCAGCTCCTTGTATGTACAGCTCTACCTCTACTTGATTGCCTTAAACCTTTTTCTCAGATTTCGTAATGCCTCTGTTTATATTCATTGTGAGACAACCAAACACAATAAAACACAATGTGTAAAGTTTTAAAACAAAATTTACCAATTGTGTAACACATTTAAACATTCACAAAGCACATGGCAGAGGCCCCCTACCTTTCAGGTTCCTAAATAATTCGTATTGTCTACCATCTCTAATATACATGTACTGCTTTCGAAAGCGGTTTCTAGCCAATTTCAGACAAAATCCTAAGTGTCATTATTCCACCATTTACAATATTTTTTAAGTGAGTCAGGAAAACCTGAATACATAACAAATGTCTGGTAGACGTAAAACACCAAGGATTTGTGACAAACTGCCAGTGTCAAAGCCAGATGATATTCCCCTGCCAGGTACTGAGGTGGCTTACTGCAAACTTTGATCACTAATTTCATTACAATCATTTAGAATATTTATCTGTGACACTGTAAGGCCACTTTCCCGAAAGGCCATAATATAAAATTGAAAATGTGTGTGCAATTGGGGAACTAGTTCCACCTTGGCTGTACGCCAATAAATGCCAATTATTTCTGAAACAGGTTTATCCTGCTTTTACGTCTAAAGCCTGCTTGAAAGCAAAAGGGGATTGCGGGTTAAATTACGGTTTGTTTTTAGTCCTCTTATCAGTGATCAGCACAAGAAAGTGGGGTCCTTGATGCCTTGAGGTGGAAGGGGTAAAAGCTTAGCCAAATAGGGCAAATTGACTGTTGCTAGGGCAACTTCAGCGTGTCCTTGGTTGGTGATGAGACTGTGTTACAACTGGAGAGGATTGCATGAAAGAAAAGTAAAATCACAGGAATTCTTCAAAAAGGTTTAAAAGCCATTCAACAATGAATATGGAGTTTTTTTTCATACTGTGTGAGGATGGCTAGTGGCTGTATGTTTTGGAATGTTGCAAGTTTACAAATTCTTTCTTTTGAGCAAGTTCAAAAGGATAAAAACACCTTTGTAGTGCTTGAGGTTTGTTTTCTTCCACTATGCCGCATACATCTTATACATTGGTTAAGTCCAAAAAACAAAAATAAGACACGTTGCAAAATGAATCCTCACCACACTCTCATGTCATTTATAACATATCAAAAGTACTGAGAAATCCAAGTGGCAAAAAGTATTTAAATATACTTGCACAAATAATGGCCAACTCCCCATTACTGCCCTTGAGTAAAACATGAATTCGAGAAAGAAACATTAATTGTGTTTACTTCCTAGAGAAGAACCCTTATTTCCTGAAAGTGTCAAAGTCTGCGTGTTCTGTCTCATTGATGGTGATGCTGATCCAGCGGAAACCGCCAGGTGAATCTTGATTTCAGAATTTGAGAAAACTAAGCACAATGCACTATAATGGCTGTTTGTTCAAATGCTTGGAAAAATGTTGTGAGGAATGATTATTGTATGTGATGGAGGAGGTAGGGTTGAATTGTTTAAAGTGCCCATATTATGGAAAAATCTCTTTTTCTGGGATTTGGGGTGTTATTGTGTGTCTCTGGTGCTTCCACGCGCATACAAACTTGGAAGAAAATCCATCCATGCTGTTTTGAGTGAGATACGGGTTTCTGAATTAATCCCGTCTTCAGCCTCTGAACGAGCTGTTCAAAATCGGCAAGTTTTGTTACGTCACAAAAGTAGATATTTGAATATCCCCACCCCCTGCAGTCCCGTTTACCAATTACCCGCCGGCGGAGTTCGTGAGGCCCGCAGACTTTATGCGCGACCATATGGACATGCGCAAGTTTATGCGGAGGTCCGCCAACCGCCCCCCCCCCCCGGCCCGCCGACCGCTACTGCCGATTCTACAAGCAGTGGGCGTGGCCAAATGAGCTGCAGATCATTAATATGTAACGAGCAGCAGAAAACCGCACAGTCTGAAAGGGGCTGAAACAGAGGGGAGTAGAGGGAGGTAACAATCGTTTCCTACAAGCTATTTCCAGCAAACAACTTCAGAAACATGTTTTCTGGAACTCAAAGATCTATTTTAACTTGTTGAAAAATAATCAAACTTTCTCCAGCTCAGAAGGCTGCCAAATGAAGACGGCTCGTCCAGCTGATGCCCTTCCAATCAGCACCTGCGACACCTAATGGTCGGGAGAAGGAGGGTCGTCACAGTACCCAAACCAGAAAACAGGGTCTGTACCATGAAGCTGGTGTAGGTGGCTAGCCAGCTATGTTTCAGCTTAGTTTCCACCAACCCTGGGTTTTCGGTACTATGAAAGTAGCTCGGCTTCAATCGGTATACGTTGCCATGGTAACTTACGCTGCACGGGTAACCTGCTCTGGGGCAGGTTATGTTCTGGATTCGAGCGCTCAGTCAGAAGTTTGACCAATCAGCGGTGAGCAAAGAAACAGCTGACGTAGTTAATTCCTAGCTTCTGTTCTCTGTTGCGATCATTGCGGCTTCACCTTTTCTTCCAAATCCTGAGGACATCTCAGCGCAGATTGTTAGAAGAGCACTTCGTAGAGTTTTTGGGGACAGACAAAATCCCCTTGACTTTCCTGATACTTCCTTGTATGTAAGATACAGATATTCCGCAGAAGGAATAATTTATCTTTGTGAACTTGTTGAGCCGCACTTACTGTACCGCAAATGGTTTGAATTATATTTTTATATATATATTTTTTAACTTACGCATTAACACTATCAGCAATGTTCCTAATATTGTTCTCTTGCTTTGACAGCAGAGACGGTGTTACTGCGTGCTTGAAAAACATTTCTGAGGAATAATTTCTTGCTCCTCCGCGGAAAAATGTATCTCTCCGTTCGGTTCGCGTGTCTCGGTTCGGTTCGTGTGTGCGTCGCACGGTTCGACACATGCGCAATGTTAGCCTCGTGCCCGTTTGTCACCTCAGACAGAGCGTTTCCTTTTCGCGCGAAATAAGAGTTGCGTGGACACGCAAATATACATTAAAAGTGGAGCATGGAGTGCTGCAGGTCACGTGTAGCAATGGCAAGTGGGAGAGCTAAGGAAGGCTGCCCGGAGTTGGAGGATGCGCCATTTGGGATTTCTTGTTACCTCGTTACCTATTCGGTTCTATCAACAGAAATAAAACACTTCTAATAGGTCAGTTTATCTGAGAAGACCTCACGCCAATGTGTTGGTACTAGACAGCGGAAGCAGGAGTGAGCCGGTTAGGAAACACCTTCTACTGTCCGCAGCATTAAGCAACCTCTCGTAAGTCGGAGAGAATAGCCATAACTAAAGCAATGGGGATGTTTATAGCCAAAGATATGCAACCTTACAGCGTGATTGAGTGTGAAGGGTTTGGTCAGCTGATGAAAGTACTCGAGCCACGTTATAATATTTCTTCCGCCAACACTTCGGCACAACGTAACTCCAAAACTGTATGACGAGACACGAGGAGAAATCGTTAAAGAATTGTCCGACACAGCCCACGTAGCTCTTATTTAAAAGACAGAGCTTTAAGAGTTCCTCTCTTCTTCTTTTAAAAGATACCATTTTTGTAAGCGCTACACTGAAGCTCGCAGTTTGATTAAGTTAATTTTTATCTTTGTGTGCTAAAAGGCACATAAGTTCCTGTTGCGATGGCAATACACATTCTCCTTTTTTGCCAAATAAATGAAAAGTATGTCATCTCTCTTGCCGTATCAATATCTCAGTTTCAACTCAGAGATGGTCCCAATAATGTGCTGAAAGTCAAGTAAAATTCAGTTTGTTACAAGATGTAACACTTTCTTAAATACTGTAACCTACATTGTGGATAATTCAGCTATATATCATTCATAGCTTTCATATTCTCCCAACACTTACGCATTTAATTTGTCTGCAATAGTTTGCCATGCTTCTTGTCAAGCCCTCGTAGCAGTTGCGGTGTTAGATTTTAAAATAAACATTCAATTCAAGTGATTTTATTTACTACAGCCGAAAAGAGGGCCTTACAGTTTGTACACATGCAACATCCCATGTCCTGAAACACTCACATCACCAGAAAAATCTCCCCATAAAAGAAAAACATTTCGATTGGAAGAGAACTTCAGGGAGAAGGTCAGAGGAGGATATCGCTCCCGGGATGGACAGAATGCAATAGTTGTCATGTGTACAGAAAGAAGAAGTAAATTATGCACAAACAAATACATTCAGTTCATATGACAGAAATGGTTCAAATATATATTCTATGGTCTTGAATTCCTTCTATGTGTCCATGATCATCTCCTGCTTGTCAGCGGAGAAAAAAGAGCCTCTTCCTTCATATGTTGTTATACTGTTAGACAATCTTGGTTTCGGTGATCGACTCTTCTGACGTAGTATGCGCACGTATAATTATCCCTTCGAGGAACCAAGATAGCCTGACTTCAATCATTGGCTTAATTACCTACGAGTAACGTCATTCAGATGTTTTACTGTTTTCTATGAAGTGGAATTTTTTTTTCCGGTGGAAAAATCAATGATTGCAAAACATTTGTATTTTTTCAATAAAGAAAATATGACCTTGGCTGAGATAACATGACTTTTTCATATCATCCCAGGTACTAGCATTGTGTTTCTCACAGGATTAATTATATTAGCTAGCCTTAGCTGAAAGTGATGTCAGTGAGATGATACGCCTCCTGGATATAGAAGTCAATCAATGGGCAAAGCTTCTTTTTAGAGCTGAGCAAGCCTGGCCTTTTGTCAGCTGCACACTTTGTTTCAGGTTATCTCTCCAGATGGTCGACATGCCTGATAAGGGGATCGTAGTCCTGCTGTGACTTGGCATGTCACACTATACCCCAAACCCCCAAATAATCACAGCTTGCGGTCCTTCATCTTTTGCATGAACTGCACAGGTGAGGTAATGAGGCAGAGGTGGCCACCGATATATAGACATTGTCAACGAGGATACGAAAGGCAAAAATGTTAAACCATGTTAAAGTTCCTTTTTCTATGTTGAGATGATTCATATGTCACCTCTTTCTATCAATGCACAATGTCTTAAATGCATACCATCTTCTTTGATATAACAGTATAGATAAACATGCCTTATCTGGTCATTGAATGATTTTATTTAGAGCAAAGAGAAAAAAAGCTATTGTCAGATGTGTCTGTGTGTGTAGTGAGCACATCCTAAAGATAAAGGGTGTAATGTTCAGCCTCAGGCAGCTCAAAGTGGTTGCTGTGCTTAGCACCTGGGACCTCTGTCTCTCTGCAGGAATTGGCATGGAGCCGGCAGCTCCTCTAAGAGCCAGGTGTTGTTTTATTTATCTCAAAGCACAAGTGACCTTTCAAGAAGAACGCGACGGAGAGACCTACCTCTGAGTGCTGTCTGTTTCTCTCTCTTCTCTCCCGTCACATACCCCTTGTGAAAGATGAGATCGAGAGCCATCAGCCAGGTCTGTCCCCCAGATTGTCAGGGAAACGGACCCAACATGAAGCTTTTCTTTATTTAGTTTGAACATAAGGCCAGTCTGCCTCCTTCAGTTTCAGCTCATCCGTCTAGACTTCACAGAAGACAGTGTCAGTGGGGAGTCATGTTGTTCCATGTAGCCAATTATTTTAATAAAACGTATGATTTCCCTTAATAACCTGAAAATATTGTAAGATGCAAGTTGTATTGTGTTTGAAAAGATAAACCATCAGTGGTGCCTTTCAATGTTTAACCTTTAAAAAAAATGTATTTGCTGTAAACAACATTCTGTTTTTGCCATTCCATTGCCCGAACCTTCCTTTATTAAGATTAACATTATGAATGTGACACCGTTGAAGTTCTGCTTGGTTTGCAGTCAATATGTTAACTACATCACAGGTATTCTTTGGCAACGTCGCTTTCAAATCATTAAAAAAGACTGTCCGCTGGAAACCAAGATCATTCATTTTAGAAAGAAGAGCTGCATAGTGTTTTAAAATACTTTCAACATTTATTAATATCAGATCTGGCTTCGCCGCCAACCTCGGTCGGAGGCTCTAGCAGAAGATAGATAGCGGCAGCTCCCGGCAGCAGCTGTTCCACCTCTGGCCAGGAATGGATCACCGTCTCGATGGGAGACAACGCTGGGAGCGAACGCCGACACCATTCTACCCGAGGTCCGAGCTGTGTTGCTAGACTCGTGCCATACTGCAATACAACGAGAGGTTTTCTAAAGGGCCCTTGGTGCTCGGAATTACTACAATGTTCTTTTTCACAAAGATTGACAATTAGCATTCCATCAGCTCGGAAATTTATAATACACCAAAATCTATTATGGTGCCATATTTGACTGCATGATTAGTCCATACATTCCCAACCCACAATAGGAACTGCCATGTTGTTGTCACTGTCTGTTTTGTATGAGATTTGTCAAAGAATGTCTACAAGGTTAAAGCAAACAAAGATGGCTGCTTTTTGTGCATAATGTGGTGGGACCTGAACAAAAGAAGTCATGCCTGCCTGAAGTCACTCTACTTTTAATCCTTCCTCCTTTCTGCATTATAACAAAGAGACATTGGAAACAGATGGTTGCTATGGCGACATAACACAGCCTTGTTTGAGGTTTGAGTCTATGGCACTTGGAAGGGGCAGCTTTTATTAAACAAGGTGAAAATACCAGAATCACTGATCCAAAGCAATTTACGCAATCAATGTATTGCTTATTACGTTGCGTGTGGTAAATCTTAGCTCACCTAACTGTGCAATATTTACATGTTTCTCAACCATAAGCCATAGTACGTAAGTATTATATATAATAATAAAAATAGAATAAGGTTTGACCACAGTCTAGATCAGGGGTGTCAAACTCATTCTGGTCTGGGGGCCGCATACAACTTAATCGCATCTCAAGTGGGCCAGACCAGTAAACTCATTCTAAAATGACATAGAACTAACAATAAGTCCACTTTCTTCTTTGTATTAGTGCAGAGAAGAAGTAAATTATAAAAATCATTATATGCAATGAATTGTCCTTTTAATAAATATATTATCAACAACCTAAGAGTTTTTAAGAAAAGTAATGTGCAATTTCAACAACATTTTCACCCCATTTATTTAAGTGCATCATGCATAAAAACTGATCACAGTGACTTTTCTCTTTTTTGACAAAGACATTTCACGGAAGAGGGTACCAGGGCCAACAGAAAATGCGGGTAAAGCGATAGACGTGAAACAGCGCCACTAGCGGACAATATAGGAACTGCAGATTTTATAGAAGCGTATTCTTATTTTTTTTCAGTAATACAGATTTATCCCGCGGGCCAGACTGAACCACCTGGCGGGCCGTTTCCGGCCCGCGGGCCGTACGTTTGACACCCCTGGTCTAGATAAAAAAACAGCAATGCAAAAAGTATGAATGTGGTTCATCAACCAAACCATGTGAAAACAATGTAGTTTTTCGTAAATAGTGTACCTAGAACGGATGAAGATAACTAAGTGATGGAAAGGCAGCGCTGAATGAAAGCATAAATGACATCAGATGCGTCCAACTGCATTGCATTATTAACTAGTAGTGATGAGAAACACAGGCAAACGTACCATTGAAATAATAGCATATTAAGCCAGAGGGCATTTTGGTATCTATGGAATCTCCTTCGGTGAAACCAGAGGGGTTGTATAATTTAGTATATCAAATAATTCATTGATTTTCATTAATAGCACTATCTGTGCGTTGTGGAATAAAACAAAATACTTATTACATATTGCAACATCACAAAGATTTACTTTTATTTCACCTTCAATCTACGTAAAATATTACAAAATGCTGAAAATAACAGGTCCAGTACACACAGCATTGGTTTGGTTACGTAAATACCAATATCCACTCGCTGTCGGTGTAATAAAAAATAAGCCTCTGGGGCCTTTGCGATACGTTTAAAAATGTATATTCAAAGAATAACATTCTGATATATCTGTTGAAGGTAAAACAAGATCACAGTATGTTGCAATGAATTACCACACTGTGCGAGAAGGGATGCAACTGCATCACCAACAGACACAAAAATCTGGAATTCTAACAACAAATACAATTGCAAACAAGTTGTAAAGATAGGGCACATTTCAAATGGCTGCACTTACAATCGTATATAAAAAGACATCAAGCGGAGCCAACGGGAAATGTACTGTGTTCCAACCGCGCCGCAGAGCGACTCATGTTACAGACAATTAGCGAAACGAGAGAGGAGCAAAGAGTTGGACAGATTTGACTGGTATAAAGCTTAAATTAAAGCTTTCAATGTTCCTATATCATCAAGGGATGCTTGACAGAAAATGTTTTTGGGAACAATTCATTAAACAAATAGGAAACTGTGTGATGCTAGATTATATGCCATCACAGAAGAAATACATGTCAATGGACCATAGACAAGTAATATTTCCGGAAAACTACTCCATTTACAGAAATGCGGTAGACATGCATTTTTCTTGTGTTGCAGCGGAGAGCGGCTAAACTTGATTATTCTCGATAAGTGCTAATCAAGTTCACTTGGAAAGGCGTTTTTTCCTTGGACAGTGGCTTCCTGGGCTGTAAGTATGCCACACTTGCATTAAGAGATGTCCAAATGTCTTGAGTTAAAAGCATGCATTACTAAAAAGACGGGACAACTCTCCTTTCACTGGAAGTGCTCCCCAGACATCTGGTGTCTCACTGTAATTGTGTTACAGTTGGACTGGAGGGTTCACCATGTTCACTTATCAGACCTCCAGCTAGAGTGGAAATATGCACTGAGAATAAACACAAACACTACAACGCTGTGGATCACCCTATGGTATGCAAATATTATTAAGAATGTATGAGTTGTATGTGCAGTTAAACATTAGCCCAGTCATTATCTTGAATTTCTATTTCATTTGGTAAACCCCCGTCCCTCCACGGCCCCCCCGTTGTGGCATTTAATTTCATTATATTTCCAGCAGCCAACTAATTTTGCTTAATTACCTTTTCTTTATTCAATGACTCTGTGCAGCTTACTTCTATTCAGGGATAATGGACCACAGTGGAAGTTGTTTGAATTCTAAATACAGACCAAATGAGTGCACTTGCTAATAATATCACAACAAATAAAGCAATCCATGTTCAAAATGTATCATCTTTTGATAAGGAGGGATGCAGATTTATATTGCATTAGCCTTCTTCACACACACACACACACACACCATTTTTTACTATGTAAGATAACTAGAAGGACATCAGATAATGTATTGTCACTGTCGACATCTTCTCATTCCTGGAGAAATACGGTCAAATCGATCCATCACTTTTTAGAGGTACTCTTTGATGGCCTGTCACTGGAGCCTAAATATACAACAAGGCATCGGTTATGACCAGGCGGTGTCCTCTGCTTTTGAAGAGTGAAGCCAGAAGTGTTCTTAACTCATAATCCCTCTAAATCGCCATTGGTTGCTCAAAAAAAAAAGGTAATTATATAGAAGTATAACCATTAGTTTATGCTTAAGGATGATCTTATAATCCTTTCATACTTTGCGGCTGTTCTTTTGCCTCTGCTCTTGCACCGCTGAAAGTGGCAAGCTACCAATATAATGAAGAGAATTTTTGGGAATGAAGGCGCGCAAATGTTGAAAAAAACTGGATTGTGAACTTTTAATCACAATGTTAATCATAAGGCTTCCCCACCAGCAAGCATACCTTGTAAGGGCTGGCACTGTGAAATACCTTGCGTTGAGCAACACTTTGCTTTTCCCGTGTTTGAAAAGATGGTGACAAGCATGGAGGACAGAGAAAGGTTTCCATTGTTAACGTAAATACTTTGACACTACAATACATTTTGGCAGCAATGTTGACAATTGTTATTGTGAGCATGCTTTATGCAGAGTGTTTCAGGGTTTCATGGAATATATTTTGTTGTATTTTAGAGTCACTATTATATAAATGAGAGGATGCACGCAGATGCCACAGAATGCTCAAGAAAGCGAGATGGACATAAAGTGAGGGAAATACTTCCTGGCAGCAAGTGTCTCACTGTAGTCCTGACGGAGAACAAGCCACTCTGAACAGCGTTTGGTCCAAAGTTAACAGGGGCACTGACCTGACATATCTTGGTGAGTAACTGTTGTCAATGCTGAGCTTGATAAATAATGGAGAGGAATTTGAGCTTCTACATATAAGAGCAGCTGACTTGTTCTAAGTGTCTTTTTCTCTTGCGTTGTCTGAATTTGTGCCGATTTTTGACCTTTCTTTGTTGTTGGATTGCATCCTTTGCATTTCTCTTGGTTATCCTGGTTAAGAATTCCAAGACAAGTAAAAAAAAAAAAGTGCCTGCCCCACAGATCTTGTTGAGAGGCGAAGAGAGAAGTAAATACAGTGGAGTGTGAAAGCCCTGCTTCAAATTATACATATTATCTGATTATCTGTTCTTGAGGAAACAAATAGCACTCCTTTCACTCAGAAAGATGCCAAGTGAACTGAGTGTGGCGTGAGGTGAATTGTTTGGCAGTTTTCTGTTTATTTTCAGTGTCTTTCTGGTGTGAATGTGTGTATGGGACTATTGTTTCTTTCTGGTTTAGTTTTTGCGTGTTTGCAGCCGGTCGGCGTGCTGCACGCATTAATGGAACTCACGGGGCTCGCGCGGAGACGCGCCGTGCTTTGCGGGTTCCGTGGAGGCCTGGCTGTGGGGCGGTTGGTGGTCTTTGTAGACAGCGTGGAGAAGGCGCGAGGGGCCGAGGGGGGACTCGTGCCCGTTCTGCCTCTCGTCGAGCCGGCCGTCAGAGTCACAGTGTCGAATGTTCCGCTGTTCGTACCGGGCGATGCGCTGCTTGGTGAGCTGGTGAAACACGGGAAGGTGGTGTCTCAGATGAGGAAGGTGTCCTCAGGGTGCAGGTCTCCCCTGCTGAGACAGGTGGTGTCTCACAGGAGACAGCTCCGCATGGTCCTCACTAAGGAGCAGCCTCTCAACCTGGTAATCAAGGTGAGGATCGATGGTTTCGATTATGTGATGTTTGCAACATCGGATGGTGGAAGGTGTTTCCGATGTGGTGGAGAAGGACACCTGGCGACAGCTTGTTCGGGAAAGAAGCCCTCCAGTCAAGACCAGGGGCCTCATTTATAAACGCTGCGTACGCACAGAAAAAGGCGTATGCCGCTCTCTACGCAATAATTGGTATTTATAAAAAGCAAACTTGGCGGAAAAATGTGCGGTCCTTCACGCAAGCTCGGACCCATGCGTACGCACAAAAACGGGTGAAAGGAGGACCGGCGGCAAATGCAGGAAACACGCAAACGTGTGTGAACGTGTGTAAAACTAGAATGTTGTGTAAAAGAAATGCCGATACTGCCTCTGATGGATAACACGAACACCCGTCTGATTGATCTGCAGTGTAAAACAAACAGAAATGCAAACTAACACATTTTCAAAAAGAAAAGTGAAATATGTTCTGCAATAATATTGTTATGTTATCAGGGGTGAAAGTTGTTTTTATTTATTTCTTGGTGGTACTAAGGACCAGTACTAGGACGTGCGTGCGCACGGTTTTATAAGTCTGAATATTTCTGTGCGTACGCACGTCCTATATTTCATCCGTACGCCACTTCTGACGCAAATCCTGCGCAAGGTTTTATAAATGAGGCCCCAGATTTGGGGGGCTGCTGGGCGGGGGGCCAGGAAGCAAGAGGGGGCTGGTGAGGCCCGGCCGGTCGATTAGGGGAGTGAGGGGATGCATGAGGTCCAGCCACAGGGGGGTCTGTCACAGGGGGGAGGTGGTTTGCCAATTGTAAACCAAACATTGTTTGGGGAGTGGAGGAAACCGGAGGACCCGGGGTAAACCCACGCAGATGTGGCTGGGGAGCCGCAATTCTGCCCTGTAAGAAGGTAAAGGAGTGGATGGGGGGGGTTGTTTGCAGCCCAGCAGGCAAGTCTTGTGTGTGACGGAGTGAAAGACGGGGTGCGTGGGGTGCAACAGGCGAGTCGGGGAAATTATTGTGAAGGAGTGCAGAGCAGAGACGAGCTGCTGGAGGAGTGCGGCGAAGTCCAGATCGACTGACAACTGATATACTATATTTTATGTAAAAGCAATTATATAACGTTTTTTTGCGCCATGGCCAACCCTCAGAAAGCACTTACTGTGATACTTCAGCTTAGGTCGTATTTACGAAACCTCACTGCATGAAAAGTGGGATTTTCGGCAATATAGGGCACTGTAAATTGTCGTGGAATTTAAGGTTTACGGCCTTGCCCGCAAATTGCCGAAAACTGCCGTAAATTGTCGGAAATTGACGTGGGCCTCCCTTGGCAGTTATCTCCCCATGACCTCCCTCCTCCTAATTCTAGGGGAGGCTTTGACATGTAAATGAAAATGCTGTGAGCTATACAAATGCAAATCAGGGTTGCAGAGGGAGTTTTAGCCCAGGTGACATTTTTCAGGCCCAGTAGCCTAATTATAGACTCATTGAAAACACCCACACTGCGTGAGGAAGGTTGAATATGTAAACAGGTTTAATCTATTCTCATCTGAAAAGGATCCAGTTTAAAATCGGTAAACTTTTCAACTTTAAACTAGACATTAGTCTAGATTCTGGCCATTTTAAGTAAATATCTAATGTTATTAGAGTAATATTGGAAAACGTATCATCAGGATTTTTGGTGAATTACACATTTTCTTGTAAAAAGGTTTTTACAAATTATTTAATTATATAATTTTAATTACTGGGAAAGTGATTCAATTGATAACGTGTAAGAGTTCATATATTCACTGGTGTCACTGTGTTCTAAACCCAATTTGCATATGGATTTCTGGAATGTTCTGTAGAATAACGGTTAGAATTCTGTTGCTGTCATCTCCGGTTCTAGAATGGAATCCTTCCTGTCTATAAAAGGAAACACTCACAAGAATCGATCATTTCTGCTCAGGAAAAACGATCGCACCAGCCACATTGATCCAAGCTCACTGATCTCTACTCATTCTTCTTTCTGCCACAAAGACCGGTTGCTTACTGCATTCACACCGGGGTCTAAAGTACCGGGCAGATTATGTAAATGAGTCTGGTGACGTTAAACTGCGTGCGACTGCTCCTCCCAATCCCAGTCTAAAAAAAAGTTGCGCTGTGCTGCCATCAGCAGCTGCTGTTTTAGAGGGGCGAAGCATAATTGTTCACCTGGTCCCTACTTAAAAATGAGCTAGCCTCGCTGGCTAACCGCCAACATGATACGCTAACGTTAACGATGCGCTAACGCTACGTTAGCATCGTCGCTAACTTAACATCACATCATGTCTGCGTGAGCTCCACCAATCAGCATGTGCAGCGCACAAGTCACACCCCGAAAATTCCTGAACTCTGAGAAAGTACTACCTCGTGAGCAGGGACTTTTGAAGGGGGAAATATTTACCCAGAACCTTTGGCCTTGGTTCCTGCGGTGTGAACACACAGAGTACCAGCCCATAGTTCGTAGTTCCGGGGTAAAGTTCCTGTGGTGGGAACGCAGCTCAAGAGAAACAAGTGAGTTACCAGCAAAGCTGCAGACTTTAAACGATTTATCTTAACATGCCAGACTGAAGCGCTTCAAGCCTTGATTGAACCAAAATGTAAAATGTTGTATAATTTATGTGACGTCACTGATAAGAAGGAGTGCAAATGTCCCCATGCTGTAAATTGTGTTTCCTAGCTCTCATTAATGCCTTCACTTTTTCATCGTGAAAATACACAGCACTCAAGCTAAAGGGTCTAACTAAACTACATCTGTATCTCTGCCGCAAAGCGCGACTCCCTTCATTCACTTGTCTCTCTCGTCTCTGGCCAGCATGAGGCCGGAGACCTGTTTAGCCACGTGAAGCTGCGGATAAGGAGCAACTGGGGGGATGACCAGAAGACGTGCCTCTACAACTTCAGGGTCCACTCGCAACAGGTCTGAGGTAAGCGAGTGTGGAAGGTCGACCAACCCTATACCATCCAAGAACAAATGTCATAGAATAATAATAGTAATATAATGTGTCATTAATTAGAATATGTAAATATTAGGGCTGTCAAATGATTACAATTTTAAATCAAGTTAATCAGAGTTTTCAGTGGATTAATCATGATTAATCCACATATGCAACGTTTCCCCCGGAAGAAATAACAAACCGGGAGGTGTCCGGGTGATAGGGGTAATAAACGGGAGCGTTGGCAGGTAAAACTCCAAAAGTGCGCTGAGCGGTCTGTCTCTCTCTCTCTCTCTCTCTCTCCCTCTCTCCCTCCCTCCCTGGAAGTAAATCTGGTTTATTCGCAAATCTGGTCTATTCGCTTCCGTAAAAAATTGAAGCGTTGGCATGTAAAACTCCAAAAAGTGCACAGCCCTAGTAAATATGTATATATATATATATATATATACAGGGTGCGATTTGTGGGGGGGGATGGGAGGGATTTCCCCCCCTCTGGTTTTTCTATCCCCCCCTCTGTTTTTTTTTTTTTTAATCTCCGGTGGGGACAAGGATTTCCCCCCCTTGATAGTGATCAATGCAACTTAACTGCTCGCCTACTTAAACTCTTGAAATCTAACGATCTTCAGTGTGGATACATCAGATCCTTTTAGCTGGTCTCCTTGTCCTATGTCTCTGTCTGGCTCAGATGATTCCTGTCATTTCACCAGGAGGCATATTTCAGGAAACCCACATTCCTGAGGTTTACATCTGCTTTTAAAAGGCTGAGAATTTTATCCGCAAAAAAGGAGGCGCGCATCCACTGGCGGGTTCTGTAAAAACTGTGGGATTAGGCGCATCTTACGCATTTCATCTCTTTATGGGACTCCCACTATCCCTTGATCCTCCCGTTAAAGCATATGCACGACAGGCAAAAGCGCAAATGTCATTATGTACAGGGTGCGATTTGACAAAAAAGCAGAGGGGGGGATGTTTTTGGTTTTCTTTGGACATTGGACTTTTAGCTTGCATAACTAGGGAGAAGAACGCAAAGGGTAGACCGGCCCTTTTCGGGTCCATGGATTAGTCCCCATCACAACATGACAAAACTTTTAATGTTAATTTAGTTGACAAGACGATATGCTCAGCGTCGGCGCTCCGCACACCACGCACTGCGCGTATGGAACCAAATGCCTGGGGGGGCATGAAAAAATCACAGTAAAAAATCACTATCACAGTAGGCTACTAGTATAAATAACAAATAAAATGTGTCTAAAGCATGTTAATATGCAAAACCAATACAAAAGTAATAGGCCATCACTCACAGTCATGCAGCTCCGCACTGCTCGTATTATTAAAGAGCTGGTTCCTATTCTCTGCTACGGAACCCCTCTCCCCCTTATGGCGTTATATTTGTGCCACAATCCTGAGCGCGTAATTATAAGTTTTGAGCACAGAAAACTATATTTTAGCAAAGAAAAACATATTTCGTGTGCGCAGTTTACTCAGGTGCCCTCTCCACAAACTCGTTTTTTTCTGCGCTCTCTGCACCTCTTTACTCTGCGCTCGCTCGACGTTTCACTCACTCACGCGCTCGCTCGACTTGCAGCAGCGTTACATTTGTGCCACAAAAACAGTGTTGGTCATCTTACTTTAAAAAAGTAATTATACAATTACAAATTACTTCTCCCAAAAAGTAATTGAGTTAGTAACTCAGTTACCACATTGTAAAAGTAATTAGTTACTCAGCAAAGTAATTGACATTTATTTTGTTTAAGTTCTAAACGCTATTACGTTCTATAACATTTAACGTCAAAGATGTTTATATTAACTGATTGAAGAATAAAACACTATATACAGTATTTTAGAACAGGGGTTTTCAAATGGGGTGAATGTGAGCCTCCCCTTAGAGTAGGTAAGGATAGCCGAGTCCCCCCTTCCCCAAAACCCTGTCCGCCTGCGCTAACCCACTCATGCCTCTGCAGTAATTAATATTTTTAGCTTAACAGATTTTTTCAGAATGATAAATAAATAAAAATGCACCAATGTCGATGTCAATAAAATGTCTTTTACATCATAAATTATACTTTTTGACTGAATGCATGTTTGGGGAAAGCAGGGGTTGCTTTACAATGACTAAAATTGATTTATTTTGTAGTTTCTTCAGCACTTCTTAAATATGCCAGGAAAGCATGACATTCAAATTCTGATTTAACCAAAAGAAAACAACTTTCAAATGAGTCATGATAATTTATTATTAAAATAAATAAATTGTTGGAGAGAACTATGCAAACTAAATAACACTGTAAATGCTGGATTATACAATAATTGAATTATTAATCCCTCCAGGATTGGGCATCCATTGATGTAAAATATAATAAAAATACATATATCACTAGAATTTACGTCTGAAAAACAATAAACAATGCATTTTTATGTGTGTGTGACGTAAAAAAAATGGATATAGATTATTAAACAAACAAAACAACCTTAGTCTTTGTCAAGTTCGTTACAAGAGAACTCAAGCGCAAACCCATGTTTTAAGGTCCAGAGAATATCCAAGCCAAATACAATAGTAAAGGTCACAAGGAAAAGGAAAAGTATAACAAGTATAAAAAAAAAGTATAACAGGCAGAAAGACAACTAGACAAAGAACTCACATGGTTTAAATACAATATGGAGGTGCAAGTTATTGGACGCAGGTGGCAAACATTAGGGACGCAAAACAACACCAGAGAAGGATATAAAGTTACTCCAAGGAGAGGCAGGAAAACAAAAAATGTTGTTTCAGTCGGAAGTAAAATCTATAAAGGTCTCTAAGTGCAGTAGTCTTGCTACACTGCCACCTCCTTTTGATGTGCTTTTCATAAACCGTGGCGTCCGTTATGTTCGCCGCCATTTTACGAGTACAAATAATGTTATGCAACAGCGGGATCAGCGTTCTTATGAGAATGGCATTTTTATGATCTGCCATTTTGTCTTTCGTCTGTACGGATGCTGGCGCGGCAGAGGATGCAATGCTCTAAAAATCTCCGCTGATGGCAAATATTTTGACGCACCGGTGCGCCTTCTACTGTCCTAGTGTCAATAAGGGTGCTGAAGGTGAACCATGCAATTGAAGGTGTACCATGCAAAACAAAACACTGGCTGTAACGCATTTTGAAGCAGCATTAATATGATAGATACAATATTCAGAGTGTTGCAGGGAGCCATTTGATGAATTGCTTAAAACAATACTGACTGACTAGAGGTGCATGACGTAAACTAAGTAGTGTGAATGCTTGAAGAAATGGTTTTGGAATATCCATGTTACACCTAACATTTTATTTTAGTAGCCTAACCGTAAATGTCAATCATTATCAGATCCTGGACTGCTGCACGATAATAATACTATTTCTTCTCACAATTTAACTCTGTGTCTGTACTCCTCCAAGAATTGTACTAATCAACCATTCCATTTTTATCTTTCCTATCTCCTGCTATCTTCGTCTTTTCTTCCTACCTTCTGCATTTCCTTTAGGACGCAATTCCTTTTCGTTGTTAATTCACATTAATTGTCCCAGGCAGTCATGCTCAGCACTTTTAGGGAGCTTTCTAACCTAGACTGGAGATGCGAGAGAGACCTAGGGCTATGTGCACTTCCGTATTGGGGGGGTGGGTGCGGATTTAAGGGCCCTGTGTGTATCATCACTGATTGTGCCTGCTGGCAAAATAAAAGTATATTATTTTATACTAACGGCAGTTGTGAGTCAGTGACTGAGGGAAAAAAAACATTGTGTCAGGAACAGGGTTACCTCAAGGCGATGAGGTGGCTTACTTATACTTATGCTCAAAGTCACTCCAAATTATTCACATATGTAATACGAGACAGCAGTTCAGTTGTGCTTGCATACAAAAAATGCTCTCATCACAGTGCTTCGAGCAAGACCACCTCAACTCTTCGCACAAAATAATCAGTTAAGTTAAGTAATGAAATATAAAAACATAATTCAAAAAGGTATGACATATATTGCTAGGCTATGATTACACCTCACTTTCATTTTAATTCATTTTTTTAATTGACTCACTCCATATATAAACATTTCTCAGCAATATACATACTTGCTTAAATTCTTCTTTAACACCTGCATAACCTTCTTTGATGCTGTTGTTTAATTGCACCGCTCTTGGTTCTTTTTTTCCCTGTGGCAATGCAGAAGGGGACGGGGTCCTTGAACCTGTGAAGTGTTTGCGTAAGCCAGAGACCTTCTGGCACTATGTCAGCTTTGCAGAATATTGAACAATGAATAGTCAAGACAAAATAGATAACCCCCAAAAGGGGTGGAAGGTATAAATAACTGCAGGTCTTTAAACCGGGTGATCGCTTTTGGAGTTGTGTTTTCTTAAGCTTTTTAAGATCTTCCTGAATTTGACTAAGGGTTTTTATGTTTCATCATTATTTGATGATTTACAGTAAGTGTATAGTGTTGAGTTAGGATGGGATCTTGAAACGACAACGTTCAGAATCTCGGTTGTGTGGCAAACAGTGATTCCCACACATATACTTTACTTGGCCATCCAAATAAATGAATGTCCAGACAATCCTATTTTGAATTCTTTCTTCTATTAGTCTAAAAGAGGTTTTTCTTCTCCAGGACCCGGTTTGAAATGGCCAGCGGGCCGGTACCGGTCAGGCGGACAAGGGGTTGGCTACCGCTGTTATAGAAAACAAGTATTGACATCTCAGTTTTACCAAGTTCAGCTCTGTCAGATGTTTAATCATTTGGTAACAAACCAGGAAGCTGCAAAGCGGCTGTGCTTTTATCGAATCGCAGATGCATGGCTACCTTTATCCTCCTCCCCCCCTTCTTTCCCAACGACCAAACCGTATCTTCTCTGCAGGACAAATTAAAGGATGAGCTGTTATCATGAGTAGAACATGAGGAACCGATGTCCTATCTGAAGTAATAACTGCATTTGACAGAGTTCAGGACAGCGCTAACTTTTGGGAGCCTTCAGCATCCCCAATTGTCCCAAACTTCCTCCCTTTCAGCACATACAGGTCAAAAAAATTATTTATATGCAGGGATTCCACAGCAAACTACAGCATAACTGTCTCGACAGAAAAAAAGAGGGGCCTGGCTTTACGGCAACCCGTCCGACGTTCCTGGTGAATCATGACATATTTAATGGATGTCATCTCAGTTCAGTCAAATGCTCTGCTTTTATACATCAACCCTTGACTCCTCTAATCACAGACAGTCCAAGATCGGCTGCTGTTACTGAGCTTCCTCCTCTTTTCCTAGTTCTTATTAAATGTCCCGTCAGGTTCTGGACCCAACTTCTTTATGCGAATTTGGTTAGCATCCAGTGCCGTTAGAGGTGGTGTAAGAATGGAATAAAAGGGTTTATTAGTCGTTTTGATAAAACGTGATTTCTCTTTTTAGTGTATCTTAATGTTGTACACTTTCGTTTGGGAATTGTTGTACCTCTACATGTATAAGAATTATTCAGAATCAGGCACATCATTTGTTTTGTCTGTCTACATCTCTACATTCCTTTCTGAGCGCACAGTTCCCATGTAAGATCATTCTACAATAAACAATCAAATATTTTAGCTTTAGATTCATGTTTACCATTTTGTATCAATTCTGTGTATAATGTTTAATATTTGTGAAATACTTTCTACAAATACTAAAGCACATTTTGCCCTTGTTAGTGGTATTAAGGAAATGGTAAAGGCATTTCAGTGATTGCCGCTCTCTCCTTGTGGGCTTAATGAAGATTTCCTTGTCGCTTTAAATCCTTTTTCCAGGGGTTGACTCTCCCCTCTGTCTTATAATTAAGTCATTATATGAGCCGTGAAGGCAGAACTCTCCTGAAATAAACACAGAATTCTTCACCATCTGCTCCTCTGTGCTGCAGCCTCCCACCTTCACAGCTCTGCTAGACTCTACTAGACTTCCTCTCAAGTTTTAAAGGAAGGAGAACAGTGTTCACAGTCTGTAAAAACTAACCTTCACCTGTTTTTAAATAAAAACAAAGATCCATACTTTCTGCATCCGTCATAGACCTTTTCTTTCATTCCATTCAAATTCCAACACTATAAACACACTTTCTCTCTCTCACAGTTTCAACCAGGACCGATGGAGAAAACTGACACAACGCTCATTCCGCTTAAAAGTCACTATTCAATTATTAATAATATTGTTCAGTTCCAACCAGTGAATACGTTCAAGTGAAATACAGTGTCAGTGGGACTAGCCTGAGATACTTTTTATAGTGTTTTTAGAAGTCCGTGACAACGATTAAAGTTTTTCAGCCCAATTAATCGCATGATTAAGTTCCCTCCTGATGTCCAAGCTCCTTAGCTCATCTCTAAGGCTGAGCTCAGCCAGCGGAGGAAAATAAATTTGGCCGCTTGTGTCTGCGACCTTGTTCTTTTGGTATGAGCTATTAAGTGAGGCATGGTATCCATGGTATTTAACATGACTTAGGCTTCATTTTGCATGGCAGCTCCAGCCGTATGTGCACATCGTTGCATGCAAGTCTCTAATGGCTCGCACATGAAACTGCTCTCATGTTTCACAATTGTAGAATGCCCACCCTAATCTTACATAACATATTCACCCTCTGACTGGCTCACTCTGATATCTCTACCCAAGACCAGAGCAACCTAAAGGCCTGTACACACGGGGGTAATTAATAATGAACCAAAAACTGCAAATCACTTGCCTTAATTATAATTAAGCCAATTTGCAATATTTGAAGCACTTTCAAATTAAACATTCAATTCGATTTTTACAGGCAGAGGAACAGATGTGCGGGGCCTAGGCACCTGTTTCAGGTTTAACCGTGTAGTCTAAGCAACCGCAATTCAACATGCAGAAAATAATTTCCATTGCCAGAGGCAATAACAGCGGCTTTACAAACTTTGCAATAAATCGTTTAGTGATCTCTGAGGATGTTTCAAAACCCCCAAAACCTCCAAACAGCACTCAGCTCCTCTCTTGGGCACAAGTTGTGTTGGTGCATCTCTGGTCCCTCTTTGTTCCTGCATGCAGGTGTTTCAGCGGTTTCATTTCTAAATGTATAACTTTTAAAAACAGTTCACGCGTCACACAGTGTTGGGTTGTGGTGTTCTACCCTGTTAATTGTTGGAATGCTTTTAAGCATTCAAAGTATTGTTATTCGAATCTTTATTAAACTTATTATATTTTTCTTCCGTTTCCGCTTTTTTAACATGGTTTTCAATGGAGCTAATCTTCAAATCCTTTCAAAACTTCTTCAACTTTCAACTTTTCTAGCGTTTTCAATCTTTTAGCTACATACACCATTTCAACTTTAAAATATAGACACAAGTCTTCATAATTATTTCGTCTTTACAGCTTTTTGATATCTATTTTATTTTTTTCATAATCACTGATTATGTTTCACTAGTTTTGCGCTCCTTTTAACATGAGTGTGTATGTGGAGCCTCTAGAGTGAGAATATGCAAATTTAGAGTGTACGGCTGCGTGAGAATCGGGTAAAATAAATATGGAACTCTTGACCTTATGGCCACACTATTAACGTACAAAGCTTCATTTTTGGATCAGAATGATGCCGTGCTTGTGCTGGTTGGAATGATGTGTTTATGGAATCCCAGAGTTCTTTACTTGAGAGTGAGACAAAGTCTGTCTCAAACCCCATAGACTCCAATACTAATCTGGTGACGAATTTAACAAAAAAGACGAGAAGGTACATGATTTTGAAACTGATAATACAGCCATATTATAAACCCTAGAGACATGTAAACAGATGTATGCGTTCGGTAGAGTCTGGGGCTGTCACCATGCAGTTCTTTTTTTTAAAATCCAGAATAGTTTTGCTCTAGCGACAATTTGTTTGAGGCGTGGATTCTGTGTAAATCTCTGTGTCCTCTGATCAGCTCGCGCAGCTGCCCGCGTTGCCACGGCTACTCGGACACCTGCACTCTGTCAGTTGGACTCACACAGCTGAATTACATCAGCTGATTAGTGGAGTCACATGACTGCCCCTCCCCTCTCTACTCCTTCATAATCAATCTCTGTCTGTCTGTCTCTGCCTCACTCTGTCTTTTTCTAACTTCTTAGTTTAAATAACATTCTTTCTGTCAATATCTATCAAGTAAAAACGTGGCGTGAATATCAAACATTCTGCCCCCCCTCACGACCCCCCCCCAACCAATTTTATCATTTAAAAAAAAAGCCTCAATGATTATCTGAGTTCTTACTGGAATGTTAGATGAGGCCTATCAAGTAAAAACTTGGTTTGAATAACAATCATTCTGCCCCCCCCCCCCCCCTCACCACCATCCCACCCAATTTTATCATTTCAAAATAAAAGCCTCAATGATTATCTGAGTTCTTACTGTAATGTTGAGGCCTATTGAGTAAAAACTTGGCTTGAATATCAAACATTCTGCCCCCTCCCCCTCACAACACCCCCACCCAATTTTATTTCAAAATAAAAGCCTCAATGATTATCTGGGTTCTTACTGTAATGTTAGATGACGCCTATTGAGTAAAAACTTGGTTTGAATATCAAACATTCTGCCCCCCCCCCCACCACCCCCTCAACCAATGTTATAATTTCAAAATAAAAGCCTCAATGATTATCTGAGTTCTTACTGTAATGTTAGATGAGGCCTGTCGAGTAAAAACTGGTTTGAATAACTAACATTCTGACCCCCCTGACCCCACCACCCCATTCCATTACTACAAAATAAAAGCCTCAATGATTATCTGTACCTCAATCATGACGGGAGTTCTTACAGTAATGTTATTTCTATATTTTCAGCAATCCTTTCAAATTATTTTCAGCTTTTCTTCTTTCTACATCTTCAGCAATCCTTTCAAATTGTTTTCAGCTTATTTCTATATTTTCAGCAATTCTTTCAGTTAATTTCAGCTTTTGCATTCCAACGCATTTTCAGCAGAAAATGCATTTTCTAGTTGTTCCTAACATCTACAGCAGTTTTTACGGCTACACTGTATGGAAGTTTGAAACCGGTATACCCCCCAGCCCTATCGTGAGTGTAAATTTTGAATGTGTCCATTCCACATAAAATGAGTGGTTGATTCCTTTTTATGTTTTCTCTGCCGGCCAGAGTGTACTCTTAGCAAAAAAACAGTTTAAAGAAATGTATCCGTTTATAACAGTGTGTGAAGACCCTAACTCATTAGACGGGCAAAGACTGCCACCGAGTGAGGGGCTGAGAGGAGCGAGTCATGCCTTCCCTATTGAAATGTTTATAATTTGTCCCCTGGATGCACCTCAGTGTAAGCTCTGTTTTGTGTCTTCAATGCTGCTACCGCTTTAGCTCAGCCAACTCCATCGGAGCCAGACAATAGCCATCCTGACACAGATCCTGAATCATAGATACGCCCTGAATGTCTTATGATCGGCACTGCAAAAACATGAAAATATACCAACATGCCTTTTCACAATTTAGAGAGTTATTGGTAACTTTAATCTTGTGAGATCTTTAGTGCTGCGGTCTGCTGAGCTATGCTGGCGTACGATCGCCGTGTGCCTGCCGCTCTCAGTGAAGCAGATCACGTAATCTGCGCCGAGGTGAAATATATCAATATCTGCAGCCTGATAACCGTTTAAGCAAGTTCGATCTGGCAGCGTCAGAGAACCAAGCCCTCACTGTTATTCATCTGACTGGCCTTTTGTCTGCTCCTTTCTGACCCGAGCCATTGATTACTCTGCAGCTGGAATCAGGCACTAGTGACAACACGCAGCAAGCCCAGCACAATAATATAAACTGATGAGGGCTTGCTGGCTCTGCTTCTATGCTGAGTTCTCCCAGGCTGTCATGTTTTTTATTTTTTGTCATACATCTGAGGTGAAGCCTCTACAGCATCTGCCCGCTAACCATTGCTTGTATATATTTTGTCAGGAGCAATAGGTTCACACTTCCTCGACGTTGTTTCCTGCAAAAGCCCCGTGGCATACTGTGTGTGAGAATGTAACACACACAAAGAAAAGGCCTTTGTTTTGTGGGCTATCTGCCGCAGCCACGGATTTCCTCGGAGCCACTTTTGTGAAAGATGGAAAATGGCACAATGACACAACGCAGAAACTTTAAACCTTGGTGACTCAAATGTGTCATTATGTCCCCAGTGGAAAAACTTTTATTTTCTTCAAGGTGCAAACAATGGAGCCTTGTGGGGATACGTTTTGTGGGAGAAGCTGCAACAAAATACAATGTTTTTCTGTCAATTACCATCACATTAATAATACATACAAACAACACAAACATTGTAAAACTTTATAATCCACTAAACGTTTTGTTAGTCTGTTTTAATAAAAACGTCGAACTGCGGTGGGTAAAAGAAAACACCAATTTAATAATAATCTTTATTTGACATTTGCATAAAACTTCCCCTATGCCCAAATGTTGTTTTGCACATGATGACGTAGGGTCTGTTTCAGCTATGACATGATTTGCTGAGTAATTTAAGGGATTGATAAGGATTAATGGGGGAAGTCGAAGATCAATATCATTTCCGGCTCATTTAAAACACTGCAATTATTCCTTAAAGCAAAGGTCTGAATAATTTATCTTAATTGTAAATCGATCTATTGTGAGAAATAGGAATAAAACTTAGTGATGACAGGAAATCTCTGCTATCGTTAGTGGTATGGAAAACCCATAATTGCTTTGCTACTCAGTTACAGTCTCGTTTTCCTTTGAGTTTATTATTATGAATATTCCTCAACAGTACTTAAATATTTATTTGAAGCAATGGGGAAATAAAAATTGTATCGGTGCATTGTGTACAACATCATTATTGATTTATTAATGGAGTCCCAGTGCTCCTTAACTAACATTATTAAAACTAAAGTTCAATCTGGAAAACAATTTAGCAAAATATTCAGCATCTTATCAAAATTAATTCTAATAAAAGACAGTAACAGAATGAGAAGTAAGCTTTTTGTTGCCTTGTGTCATTTGTTAGTCACTTTCATTCCTGCTGCCTTTTGTTAAACTGACGGACCAGAGTTTATTACATAGCAAAGCAATTATTGCAAACCGCTTGGGAAAGGTTAGGCATTTTCAGAAAAGTGCTTGCATGGTGATTGGATCAACTAATATGCCCATCATACTTCTTTAGACAAGTAGTCTGGAAAGATGTGAAGAGAGCCTTCCATGCTGTTCTTTGCTCCTCTTTTAATAAACAAGTCTTCTATAGTTCCGATTCAATTGATGCATGTGGCGTTTCAGCTAACTTACTTTGGTAAGCACCATTCTTGCCTTTCAACACCAAAAGCACAGCCATATATGCAGTTAGCTCCTCACGGTAGGCGCTCTGGCTTACTGGACACCAACACATTACTTTAATTCGGACTGGATGGTGCAACGTCATCCAGCTGTTGTCGCCTGATCCTGTGAGATCGCAGGAATGCAGCTGGCTGTAAAGCAAGTCACACCCCACCACAAGTGAAATTCAGGAAAACACGGCTACACTACTTTTGTGGTTTTCAAAAAAGGTTCATATATCTGCAATCATTGAAACAAAGATTTAAGGAGTGCACAGCCTTTCACTTACATAGCATTCTATCAGAGTTTCAACGTAACAGGATTTGATTTACAGTTTACGGTTTTTACTGAAAGCAGGCAGTGCCGACAGCTTGCCATAAATATGGAGAGAGCACTCAAATTGCAATCAAAGGATTCATAAATCATAGTTTTTTTTATTTTTCTGCTGTCATTACATATGTGGACTGTACATTTACCAGACCTCTCATGGAATGTTTCAGTCGAGCTGAAAGGCCTTAGGCTTTTTAGAATGTGAGTGCCTAGTGTGCTTGGTTCAATTATTTTAATTTAAAACGAAACCAAAGCAAATCCACACTTTTAAACTTGTGCACTCCAAATGACAGTGCACCGTATTACACAACCAAGTGAAGACCTCTGTCTGTGTTAGCGCAATTAAAAACTAATTTTCAAAACTGCAAATGTCCATAGAAACACACGTATTCATTAGGTCGCGGCTGGCTTGGTGGTCCATCGCAGATGGAACCTAAAACTTTTACAGGCTCCTTTTTAACTGAGTTCATGAAACCACAACAGTTTAAAAACAGACATCTGAAGGTACCTCTGCAAGAGCAGGTCAATAAAGTAGTTTTACTTGATAAAAGCTAACAATACTTAATGATAAAGTGAGTTTGTCACACAAAACAAAAGCTTTAGCAGTGGGGTTTTTTCAGGCATTTGAAAGATAACAACTGGCTTCTGTAGAAAGAAAGTAGAACTTGGAAAGCATGACTCACTGTCTGCCTTGAGATAAGTTGAAATTATTTGGTCTTATTGAAAAAGTTAAGAGAGACTACACGTGATCAGCAAACAAAGCACCCTGTAGTATTCTTATCAAATCAAATGTAGTAAACAACACAACGTAGTAGAATTTCCCTGTGTGTAAACCCTGAGCTTTGCAGCAATTGAGGGAGGAGGGTTCGTGGCGGACAAGCAGTGCTAAATACTGTTTATAAGTGACACAGGGAAAGCTTTGTGCACAGCATACAACTCAAAGCTGGAGGTGCTGATAGCTGCTCGAGGAAAATGTACAGAAGAGATAACCCACACATGTTTGTGCACCTGACTGCACACTGGCCCTGCTCATCAGGCTCATCCGGAGGTGTGATGACCACAGTCTGAAACTGTTAGTGGCTAATCTTTGTGGACTAAAAAATGAATGCCACATTAACTTTTGCTCACATAATGCTTAAAAAAAACTATTTTGAGAATAATTCATATTTATATTAATATTTCTTATTTAATGGTTTGTAATTACTGCTTCCTTTTTAAAACATCAGATGTCTTCATCAGCTTGGTACCAGGACCGACAGACAGACTATGCCTTCCGCATTAAGTCAGTTCCTAGTGGGCTTGTCATACTGCAAGACAATCATTGATTATACGCTGAATTATATTTGAGATTGACTGTGTATACTGTGATGCAGGGGGCTGTAAAAACAGACTGCAAAAGTGATCTTCCATCCAACGCCCTACGCACTAGCCGTGACTGGACAGATGATTGTTCATTTATTTTGGCACGGGTGATGGGTCTCAACCTCCAAAAACATAGAGCTCCCTTATGCTTTCCAGTCATTTGTGTACAGACCGCGTGGCACACTTGTACTGTAATTCATTATTTTTGGCAAAACAAACATTTTTACGCCTTCAATCAATACGTATTAAAACCTCCGAAAGGTCTTTAAATTACTGTATTTTCCGCAGTATAAGCCGCACTAGAGTTTAAACCGCAACAGCTAAATTTAATCTTGTGTACATATATAAGCCGCACTGGACTATAAACCCCAGGTGTTTTAATGTTTAATGGGCTATATGCCGACGGGCGTGATGAAGTACTTCCGCTAAAATCTCGCCACCGCGATCGCTTCCGGTAGCATAGGCGTCTACTTGTTTTGATTGGTAGCTGCTACGCTAGCGTTAGTTGACATGAAAAAAACAACATTTAAATACCAGAAAGTGTCTGGTACAACTTCCGAACACTGCCAGGCATCTGCAAATAGTGTACTTAGTTTATTTACTTTTCCTGCCGATGAGGAGCTGAGGCGCAAGTGGATTGTCGATATCCGCAGGGACACATTTAGTATAACGCCTCGCACCCGGGTGTGTAGCCGGCACTTCATAACTCAAGACATCCTTGAACCAGCAGCAGAAACGGGTCGACGGCTGTTGAAAACTGGCTCCGTTTCTGTTTTATTTGAGTGGAACAACTTCTCCCTTCCACCGACAAGACCAGGAGTTTGGGAGAAAGGAAAGACCGCCGCCAGATCACGAAGCGATCGACCGTCCCCGAAACATGAAGCTGCAGTCTTTTGGCTTTTCCTCATAGATCGGAAGCACTCAACTGTGACCTCTCCTCCTGACTCCGTTTGAAACTGTGATTAACATAGAGGTTAGGGTATCGCATTTTCAGAAACACAAAAGATTATTGACGTTAACCTATCACTCTGTTTACGTTGTTAACACTACTTCTTCACTGTGCTAACTTTGGCTAGTAAAAAGCCAATGAGCTAGCATAGCTTCTATTGTCGTTTGATAAACTCAAAACAGTGGTTTGTTAACTTACCTTCGTAGTTGTGTATGTAGCTGGGCACATACAGTTTAAAACCTTTATCTCGTTTTGCCGTTGGTGTCTTCGATGTGGCCTGGATGATTCGGTGAACATCGTTTATCGTTATCCTCGGCAGGTCTTGCAGTGATCTCGTGAAAAACGGCATGGCATTTTTCTCTGCTAAAGTTAACGTCAACATAAACCGGAAGTTCTGCGACTGGCTGAAAAGTCCGGAAGCATCCAAACGGAAGTCCGCGGCATAAAAGGAATTATCATGTGTCCCCTAGTGGCCGCTAGCTGTAAAAATTCATAGATTAGCCGCACAGTTGTGTAAGGCGCAGAATCGAAAAATGGGAAAAAGGGTGCAGCTTATACTTCGAAAATTAAGGACTGTAAGCCACTACTTTTCCCCCCGTTTTTGACGTTTGAAGGGTTCCTTCAAAATATTATCAATATAATTTTTTTTAAATTAAATTGTGGAAAACTAAGTTAGAAGACTTGTTTAGGTTTGGGTTATTTGTTCCTTTTTTTATTCTGTTGAATTAATCTTGTCCACTACTTGGTTTCCGCCACCTTGTAGTCAGGCTTCATCTAACAGGGGGCAGTGACATGATTGGGACTCTGCAGATGTGCAGACAGGCAGGATGATCTCTTTGATGTCCAGTGTGGCCGGCAGTGATAGCACCCTTGGCCAGAGTGGTGACATCGAGAGCCGCTGGGAGCCGACAAGACCGATCTCACTCAGGGCTGCTCTGCAGTCAGTTTGCAATGAATATCAAAGTGGAATAAATCAATCAGATACTGCCACGCCTGCTCAGAAACAAAAGCTTTGTGCTCAAGGTTGTGTTATGGTTATTCGGGGGAACCGGGTCTAGAAAATTGGTGATTGTGCCCTTCCTAATGTGGCTAATTTAGTCTCATGGAAAACATTTAAAAAAAAAATTGACCAGCTCTTGCAATGTCGATTGGGGTTTAATGTGAGGTATGTTACTCTTTCAGATTATTTACGGGCGGAGAAAAAAAGTGAGAAGCTTAATCCCTAAACTGGTTTGTTTTACCATGGAGAAAACCAAAGTAAACCATGCTTGGCACTGTGTTCAAGGAGGATTTCCCTGCCAGTGGGAATGTTGTCAAAGGCATTGTAGTTTTAATATACTGCACATTAGAGTACATTATTAGTGGCAAAATGTCACTTTTTGTCCCCATCTGTTTTTTAAGGTGTGTTTGCCTGCCTACAAATCTTTTCAATAATATATTTTTTTGTTTTTTCATGTTGGAATGAACAAAAAATAAGACTTGAACGTCATTTGCTGCTCTTCAGTTTAAAGAGAAAGTTGAGGTTTTAAGAAAAAAACTAAATAGTCTTTGAAAAAGGAAAGAAAAATATGTTGTAGTCTATCATGAAGAAATGCATGATCATGCGTGCTCCTCAAACACAGGCTCCGATGAGATATGAAGTCACAGCTTTTGGGCCACACCCCCATCAGTCTTTCCATCAAAAAAACAACTCCTTGAGTCCTGCTAACAGGGTTGATCGGGCCAGTGTTGTTTCTGGACGCTGCACTAGCGGTTTTGTTGTAGAAGGAGAGGATGTCAGACAAGCAAAGACAGGTAATTTCCCAACCATGTAGGAGGCCAAAGTTGCAGATTCAGCAGCATTCCTGGATTCAGATGATGATGACAGCTATGGATGCACCCGGTTGGCTCCTCCACAAGGCCATTCCTCCTCATCAGTCTCTCAGAGGGAGGGTTCAGCCGAGTCAGCACAATAGAGATAAAAATGTCGCTGTGTGGCCTCTTCGCTGTGCTTTCCTCCTCTATTCTTCTCCGCGGAGCAAAGGAGAGTTACGTATTTACAGGAAAGATGGGGGGTGCAAAAATAGAAGACAGAGACAAAGGAAGAGAGAACAGAGGGGCTATCCATGCAGGACACACTAACTCTGTCTCTTTTCTTTTGCAGCTTTTGTTGCTCATCAACATGCTGAGCATCTTCAATTCTAGGTCTTGACATTACATTGCATCTCTAGTTTTCTTTTCACAACATTTTTATCAAAGTCTTGTCACAGCGCATAGCAGTAATGGGATTCAATTGACAGAAAATGAATAGAAAAAATATGAGTGAGTATACAATGTATGTTGTTGTCAGGAATGGACTCAGGAGGCAGACTTCGACCCACGAGCAGAGCTCCCAATGTTTTATTCTTGCAGAGAAAGGCAACAGTCGAAGCAATAGGGGCAAGGCAATAGGGGAAAATCCAGGGACAGGCAGTGGTCAGACACGGAATGACAAGGAGGCATCCAATCCAGGGAGAAGGCAGGCTCGGAGTCGGGGGAAGGCGGAAGGTCAACACACGGGGTTCACGGGTTCTACATGGATACAGTTTAGACAGGTTACGGTTCAGTAGGGAAGCGAACTTACAATACCTCACGCTGTCTAGCTGGGTCAGGCTGGTCTTATAGAGCTCTCTCCTGCAGGTGCTCTCATTTCCCTTGATGGGCTCTGGGGGCGCATCAGGTGTTTAGTATTCCGGGAACTCCGGGAACGCGCTCCTCGTTGCCCCCTGATCAGAACAACATTTATCAGCCATAGTATGTTAGACATACAAGAAATTTGACGTGGCGTTTGGTGCATGACAACAGACGTCAATGGACAACGAGAATATTAATTAGAGTTGTTCCGATTCTGATACTAGTATCGGAAAAGCCTCCGATACTGCCGAAATGCTGGCATTGGGTATCGGCGAGAACTGGAGTCCAGGCTCCGATCCGATACCACGTACCTTTTATAGAAATAGGAATCCATTTACTGGTTAGCTCCCTTGACATATATATAAAGCTCCGACATCACTGACACAGTTCTTCTTCGCGGCTTTAAAAAAAGCAGAAGCTGCTGTTTTAGAGGGGCGAAGAATTGTTCAACGTTTGCTCAGGAGCGGACGTTAGCTCAGGAGCGGGCGTTAGCTGACGTTAGCGAGATCCAGTGTTTTACTAGCGTGAACCGGGTTTGTGGAACGTCACGCACGGCAAACAAACCTAGCTAACGCTATCCGGGCACTCATCTCGGGCAACTTTCGCTGTACCGAACAACACATTAGATTTGAACTGTTATTATTACGTGTCCGCTTACCCGGGTCGGTAACCGCTACTGTAAACGGCCGTTGGTCTCGGTGCTGCTCGGGCTGTCTTCTCTGTCATTTGCACGTTAGCTCAAGAGCTAACGTTAGCGCATCATGTTGGCGGCAAAGACGCAATTTCGAGGGGTGGCACAAGTGCAAATTTCAATAACAGCAACTGAATCAAATATCTGAAGACACGTCACACTTAAGAGCACGACAAATTTATCAAAGTTAAGAGGACACTGGTATCGGCCGATACCCACTGGACGTATATCGGTATCGGGGGAGAAAAAATGGTATCGGAATATCTCCAATAATAATAATATAATACTATGAGTTAGTAGACGTAGTATGCTAGGGGTTAGTTAAAAAAAATTAATTAAAAAAAGTGCACCAGTAAACAGAAAGTGCCAGACATGGCTAACAGAGCTAGCTCCTGACACGAACGCTGCACTGCATGGATTTAGCATCATAGGGGCCGACAGGCCAACAGAGAGCTGTAAAAGGAAGGCACAGCAGGTCTGGAAGTGTTTTGAGTAACAACGATGGTGGGAGTAGTTACATTTTTACAAATATTTATAATGAACAAACATGATGGTGTGAGGCAGGAGGACAATTGGGAAATCATCAATTTATCAACTGATGGACAATCCCTCCTACTCTGTGAGTACTATTCAATACACAATATTACATTTCAGTAACTATTCTTATTTCTTCTTGACGGTTGTATAACAATGTCTCTCTCTCTGCACTTTACCCTTTTGCTGCTGTGATCCTATAAATTTCCTGTAAATCTCTCATTTTTTCACTCTATTAGATTATTGTAATTCTGAACCAACATCATTAGCCGTTCTTCTTTGCCACTATCTGACTCTGTTCTCTACTCTTTCCTTGGAATCGCCACTCCGTCCTCCAATGGTCTTTTTCCTACCCACCATGGGCCTCCTGGCAAGAGCTTCATCACTAAACATGTTAGTGGTGAACGATGTTCGTATCGACTTAGCCTGTCACGCACTCTGGTGTCAAACTTGACTAAAGAGATTGCAAAAGATTTGTTACTCAGTGTTTCCATTACTACATTATCCTTTTTTGTTCCTTATCGACAGAATACTGGAAGACGGCTAAATGGAGGTTAGTCAATCATCGCTTTTAAGGTCAAGCACATAAATATACACTTCTCGGTGATAGGCAGCGCGGGGGTAGGGCTTTCCTCCATGCTGGATGCACGTGGAGATCAAAGCAACTTGCACACTGAATGCAGTTGTCTCATTGACGAAATTTTACTCTTTTGATGTCAACGACAAGTAGAGCTTAGGGAGAACAGTTGGTAGTGCAGTGAAAAAGCACATAAACCAATCATTCAACATGGGTCGGCGATGAGCCAGTTACACACCAGGTACTCCGATTCTGAACATTGCACTTATTGCATGAGTCAATATTCACAACGTCATTAGTTCTAATCCGAGTCAGTATCTGCATGATATTCATAATCATAACCTTTGATTGTGGTAAAATTAGGTCAAGCAAGCATTCATGCCGGAATTTTGTTATTTGGCAACGACTTTTAAAACAGCAGTCTACAGTTTTTGTTGCTGGTTTGATATTTTATGTTATACCAACGGCGGCGGACACAGTTGACACAACACACACAACAACAACAGGAACTCGTCACTCCACCCCGACCAAACCCTTCCCCCAAAACCGGAAACACCCGCCTTCACCCATCACTGGCCCGTCTGATTGGCCGGAGCGCAGGGAACGACGGGAGACTGACAGAATCCCAAAATAGGGTCGCTACGCTATGTTAACATATATTTTGTCAAGATAATTGATCATTAGTTCAGGAGCTTTTGGTCCATTGGAATGGCATCAGAATGCCTTTGCCCATAGAATTACGAAAGAACCTAATTTTATGAGGCCAAGGGGGTTTTCTTGTCCGGTGAGAACAGTAGATAAATGTAATAAGACACAATTGCCGTGCAGAGAAAATACAGGTAAATTACCTCCTCTCACAAGCAGATGGTCCATTTTTATCAAATCTCCGTCACTGATAAATGTTACATTGTAGGCAGATGGCTGCGGACATTGTTCTATCAAGCAGAAAATGATACAAGGTATTTCACGTAGCTGCTACAAACAGATGTTTTGCTCTGTTGTCACCTGGAATGACCTCCTCAAACACATTATCATTAGATGCCAGCTCCTCTGACTGCAGCTGCCATCTTGAATTAGACACGGCCTGGCGTGCGTAAGGTCTGCCTGTCTCCCTGTCGTCTCCATGGAGACGGAGGAAGTGGATCTCGCCCACAGCTTGTGCCCACACTTCACATCTACTCAGCTTCACGCCACACCATTCCTGTAGGCTGCTGCGGAGCACAATTCTGCCTATGTAGCTGAGCAGACGTAACAAACATGATCAACGTCCCTCTCCATTCAGGGTTTTAAACATCTTTGGATGGTCTAAGTACAGCAGCGGGGAAAGGAGGTTGGCTAAACACATCATTGCAAATTGAGGTGAAAGTGCAAGCAAGCGTATTTGTCAGAGAAAATGTAAAGGGTTTACCTGGCGTCTTATGAATAAGATTTTTTTCAGTGATCACTTTGACTACTGTCCAACATAGCCAGTAGAAACCAATAAAGCTCAATGTAAGTTTACCTCGGGGGGTTGGAGGTTGTACTCCAGTCTGCAAATTAGTGTTAAAAGATTATTATTATTCTTCTTATTATTATTATTATTAAGGGTTGAAAAAATAACTGCATGTCAAGTCATGCCAAAGTGAGAAAAATGCACATAAAATGTGAACTGAACTTTGATAAAAGCAACAAAAAAAAACCTATGAATAGTTGTTTTTTGGCACATAACTCATCGACTGACTTCGTTTGATTCCACATATTTGAATCTAACTCCTTCACACTTCCTGGCAAAAAATACGACATATGTTTTGTTTGGAGCATTACTCACAGGTGATATGACAAGCCGCATAAGGCAGTACAATGAGGAAAAACCAACATAAAAAGGATTATTGTTTTGACAAGGGCTGTTTGATGCAAAGCAAAGAACCGGGAAAGTGATTAATAATTTATGGGGCGACGAAGGTAGTCAGGCTGAATTTATGTATTCGTCATGACATTTAGCATCCCTCAGATTCAAAAGCATCTCTCCTTTGTCACTTCCAAGGAACTCCTGTTCATTCCAAAAGAGAGATTACCCTGTTTGACATTCAAAGACAGTTCGACAGGAACCCAACGGGATAAAAAAACAGCAAAATCTGGATGCAAAAGGATTAAATATGAAATAGAAATGTGAAGAGTTTAGCAACAGTAGTTGCAATTCGTACATCAGCAACAGTTACATCACCTATGAAATGTTGCATTTTGTTGATGACATAAATATATAGTAAATGGAAGGAAAGGTCCGAAAAGTGTCAGAAAAGTCTCCAAAACATTACATTAATTTATGATTGCCATTATCCATTATTAGTCTGCACAAAGTCTGACCAAGAATCGAATGCTATGAATCTGTATCTTGGGAGACACATTTTGACTACTGCAGCCAAGACCACTGCAGAGACAAATACTTCGGATCTCTTCATTCCGGAGCCAAACGTGTTTCATATTAACATTTTCACATGATGTTTTTGTTTTAATTACAGTGGTCTGTGTTAAAGTCCTTTGTTCGTTGGACTCAACCACCACTTGTATTCCGTGCTGTTACAGAGCTGCTATTCAAAGTTACCAAAAGAGAAGACAAACTTGTTATTCAAACAAAAGCTAATTATACAGAACTGTTCCTTATCCTTCTGTGCAATAAAGTTATTGTCACAATGCTCCCCCCTATTACTGTAGGAGAGTCAGCTTGCTCAGGAACACGTTTTCCTCCACATGGTTATTTACTCCACTGCAGGATGACCCTGAAAAACAGCAGTAATATAACTCACTTACTCCAAACTGAATTGAAAAGTTGGCCTGGTGCGAAGCCATCGGCATACCGGCATTATGCCTCCACTCATGCAGGTGTGTCCTTGTGGCGAACAAAATGCTAACTCAAACAAAGAAAAACAGCTCCTTAATTTTCATTTTACTAAATCATGTTTACCTTTTTAAACCTCAGCATATAAATGGAATACAGGATTCAAAGTGGATTCGTTGGAATGTTTCTGTCACTGGTTTTACAAAAACATCTCATGAATCGGACGGCATGACTCCATAGCTCACCACTGCTATCGATTTATAATTCAAAAGGATATGAAATATTTAATTAAATGCAATCTAATATACAAGGCAGATTTGTTTTTTGAGCTGTGTATTTGATTTGTCAGTGTTCTTAGGAAGGACAAAATGGAACGATAAAAAAACAATCATCTTTTTAATATTCTAAACAACTTTGTTGACAAAACATGTAATAGCACAACAGGTGCAAGGAACCAAGATGTGTGAAGGCTCTGCATGCAATTATTCACTGTCAGACCGCATCCTATCTAAGTTGTCATCTGTTTGGTTGCCATACCGCGAGTAATCTTATCTTCTCGAGCCCCTGTGAACCGTTACCTCAGCCCAGATTCCTGGGCACAGCGGGAAGAGGATATCTCAAACTCGTCTTGTTAAACACAAAATTGACAGCAGGCCGCAGAAAGGCTGAGTGTCAGAGCTACTGTGTTTGTTCAGCAAATACCATCAGTGAGAAATCTTGGGTTTGTGTAGAGAAGACACCGAGTGAGGGGAAGCAGGAGGATAGGAGAAGGTCATACAGGCCTTTTCTGATTAGATGCCTTTATGAATCTGGTGAGAATCATATGGCTTGGGTTTAATTCAGCACGTTGCTGCAACTAGGAAACATTCATGGTTGTGTTAGAATAACTACTTTGTTAAAGGCTTGCTTAACTACAACGGAGGCATTTGGGCGATTGCAAAAATAAGCATTGTCTGAAAGTTGTCCGTCCCCTGGAGGTTTGTTGTTCTCTAAACTAAACACTAAACACAATTTTTCAATATAAAGTGAATGTTACGTTTTTGAAAAGTCAATGCATATCACAACATAACATGTAAGATATCATCAGCTTGTTCAAACAGGTTCTTCAAGTAGATAAGGCCCAGCCAAAGTCACATCATTGGCACATCAACGCTGTCATGGCATCAAAAATCTACATATGTGTTTGTTTGCGCTCGCATGCCAGAGTCATAAGGCTCTTAGCATTTAAGACTAATAACTAAATAAACTGTCGCCGGTTGTCAGAATGAACTCTGAATTTATTTGTTCTGCGAGTTCAATCCGACCCTGGTTCATAACTTAATGGCTAGTCCACTCGCTGCCTTTAGTGCAGTAGAGGTAATATAAATATGGAGGAACTGCATTATGTATTCTGTTTTTGGACAAGTTATACGTAGATCTTCTAAGATAGAAGCATATATAAAGATCTATAAACTATTTGGAGAAATTTTGTGTTGTTGCAGTTAAAAGGAGCCATAGACACCTTAACAACAATGCCATGACATTTTTTGTGGACCTCGTGCTCAAAGAGGAATGCCAGTTATTGAGGTAAAATACCCCTTTTTGAGGACCATGAATATCAACACACATTTTTTCGGTAACTGTATATGGATACATTATATTATACTTGAAGTGGAGTTTTCTTTCGCTGTCTACCAGATCCAGCCAATGCTGAAAGAAATAGTGCACTATTCAAAGGCTGGCCATCTCACTGTCTTTGTGTGCGGTGGGGCTCTTAAACATGTACATACATACGTGGACCAGACAGGGGTATGGTCATTATCCGTAGGGGAAACTAAGATGAGGTGGCGGTGAAGCATGATGAGTTGGAGGTGCATGATGCTGAAGTGTCACATCTATTGTTCTGGCTCAGCATGACATCAGCCCCAAAGGCAAAGACTTGATACTACATGTGTCTGAGTCATGGGGCACAGGGCCAGAGCTCAATGAGATCTGTCCTTCCTTACATTCAAGTGAGGCCATCACTGAATACCAAAATAAATATAAAAAGTTAACTTTGAAAAGTTTTTGCAAAGTTCTGTCCCAATTTTATTCAATTATTTGTTATAAATCACTCACATTGAGTGATGTCTAGCTAGCAAAGAGGGGACCTACATATGTAGTGGAACTGTAGTATTTGCCTTCACAGAATTGCTAACAATAATGTACGTTTAATTTATTTAGTCTAAATCTTAATTTTTTTGTTTTTTTTTAGGACGGCCTAAATAATGGCCTGGTTTTTAAAAGGTTAAAACAAGCTGCACTGGAAGCAGAGAAATAGGAGTAGTTTATGAATAAGAAAAATAAGTATAATACATGTAGAGTATCTTTAAAAACGAAATGTTTTAAATAAATATAATAAAATATAACTTTGTGGTTCTGTTTGGACTGCCCACCGCCAGAAATGACACATTTCAGAACAAAAGCAGTGCGTGGGCCATCCTTTCGCTGTCTTGCTCCACTACTGGGATGTATCTTTTGTATGAAGAATTATTGTCATCTGCAAGGTGCATATGGCATCAAATTCAACCACTGATTGATTTCCCCTTGCACAAGGGGAATTGACAGTAGACAGAAGATTATTGGCTTGTTTTTCTTCTCTCTCTCTCTTCACTGGTAATTTTCATGTTGTAAATAGAGGTATCGATTCACAGTCTTTATTGTTTGTCCTGAGCTCAGTTTATCATCTACGGAGAAACAGGAAGAGAAACTCCAGCTCCAGTTTTACCTCATAGCATGTCGGACTGTGATCAATGGCATGGCACGCTAGCTTGGCATGCTGCTGGCTTAAGGATGTTTGTAACACGTGTATGATTTATTTGGAATTCCACTCTACTCCTATTGATTCACACTTTCTAAGACATATTTCACAATAGTTACCCCAAATGCTTTCCCATCCAGTGTTCCAATTAGGAAGATCGGTCTTTGTCGTTGTTGCAGACTTTTGGTTTACAGAACAAGCAGATCAACAAAAAAGGTAAATGTACAGCCAGTAAGATGAAATGTGTCAAAACATTTTCATTTAGAAGTTTTATTGGTATTGATAGCGATGGGCAGCAGGTTGAGCCACTCACATAATCCAATTTAGGTGGCGAGGGTGTTGACATAGCTAATGATCCTAATGTCAACAGCCTAGTCTTGGCAAAAGGAACAACATGAGAATTTGAAAAGCTTAAGTGATCCCTTAGCTCCCTGAAATTCAAATTAAGGCTCAATGACTATCCATGTATTGACACAGCTATTATTGCTCTTTTATTTGTTTGGCTTAATTTGTTTTTCGCCACGCAAACACACACGTATATGTTGTATTCTAAAGCAATAAGGTACGAGAGGCTGTACTTTATTGTCCAATGATGTAACATTTCGAGGGTATTCTTAGGCAACCCTCGAACTGTTAGATTATTGAAGATAAAGTACTGCCTCAAGTACCTTTATTGCTTTTATAAAACAGTTACCAGCGACATTATAAATGGTAAGTAAATAGCTGCCTTTCAACACAAAGCATTGTGTATCGCATTTGAGTAGTCTAGAGAAAAGAATTGTCCCCTGTACGTGCATGTAAACAGCTTTGGGTCCGGCACCATTTCATTCATTCATTTTGCTCACGACGTCCACCTTGATTGTCCGGCTGCGAAAGTTCACATTCCCTGAAAACGACTATTTTTGGGATTTCTGGGTTTATTCCGGCGTTCACCACAGAGCTAAAAACTGAAATGTCAACTAACGGTTGCGTAAAATCTAACCTACTGTGAGTGCGCAGTGATATGGAATGCGAGCATGAGAAATCTCTGTGCATTAATGTGTATGGATTTAACAATGAACAGATTCTGTTTTTAATATTTCGTTCAGTTTCTCCTTTGGCTTGTCATACTGTATTGTTCACTCTTTCAATCCAAAAAATACATTTTATGGGTGAATTACACTGATTATCTCTTGAAATATTATTGATGGGATTTTTAAATATACAAGTCGGTTTTTATGAGCTATTCATATTCATTTCTTGATACATTAATAAATATGATAATGATAAATGTCAAATGTTTGTGCATATTTTCTCATTCAGTGGGAAAGGGTGTCAACGTACTGGTAATGATTTGACGCTTCAGCAGTATACCGTCTACTGAAATTTTATATATTCACAAACCTTCCTAAAATGCAGATGCTGAGAGCGCACCTGGCCATGTTCTTGTGATTTAAATAAAATAAATATATTTTGGAGGTATCACTGCTTAAATTGTTAACTTTTTTCCATAGGCAAATTCTCCCAAAGGCAAATAGCAGGCGTGACTTAAGTATTGATGACCTGTGACACGTAATAACCAAGCGCCTCAGGCACCTGACCAGCAAGGGCTCCATAAATCCCTAGTTCATCACATGTCTATTGGTTATTTGATTAACAGTTAAATCTAGTTGCGCACTTTTAACCACCAATGTCACACAATTATAAAAAATAAAAAGGTCAGCGAACATGACAAACAAAAACTTCACCAATATGAATGAGTGGTCGTCATACGCTTCACTTTTCATTTGATCTGTTGGCGTTTGTTTTCCTCTGTAGTATCACTGGCACAGGTGTGTCTGGAGTGCTACACCCACACCCACATACAAGTCCCTTCGGAATTAACCATATATTTTACATTTCAAAAAGAGGCACATCTATGAAAGACAAAGCTTGTGGTGAGCGGATAATGTCATTGTTATATAGAAAAAAATCAATTAGTCGGCTAATTATCTAATCTCGGAGCAATGTGAGTCTTTAGCGTTTAATGCGGTTGCATAACCGACAGAAGTAAAGGTAATTGCTTTGTTTCCTCTGGCGATCGTGTTCTTGCACTTAAAATGATAGAGACAAATAACAAAAAATTACCGTGCATGCATATCAAATGACTACTGTTAAAATAGAAATAAGAAAAAATATTTCCAAAAAGCATTGAGCAAACCAAGAGGGGGAGCGATTATTTCTTAAATATACAGTGTATACAGTTTTTATACATCCAATTTTCTTTTTTAAAGTTAAATGTTAACTGCACTGTCTTTAAGGAAAGAAATACTGTATTTGCCAAGGAACATTAGCGCCTTCGGATCCCCATTAGCGAGGGCCAAGGCCGTGGGTGTCCGCCGGACATTGGAGGCCGCGGGTGGCAGCTGCTGTGTGGCTTGCGTCGCAGGGGGGGGAGGGGAACAACCAGGCGCCGTGGAGCGGGGACTGGCGGACTTGGGGCCGCGAGGCGTGGCGCCGGAACTGGCGGAACCGGGACGGGCACAGTCGGCGGCACGAGGAGTCGTGGGGCCGGGACTAGTCTGGTCTGGTCGGGGGCTCGAGGAGTCGTGGGGCCGGGCTGGGACTGGTCTGGTCTGGTCGGGGGCTTGAGGAGTCGTGGGGCCGGGCCGGGCTGGGACTGGTCTGGTCTGGTCGGGGGCTCGAGGAGTCGTGGGGCCGGGCCAGGCTGGGACTGGTCTGGTCTGGGGCACTAGTCGTGGAGACGGGATTGGCTGGGTCAGGGGCACGAAGAGTTGAGGGGCCAGAAATGGGGGACGCTGCTGCCCAGCGCGGAACACGGTGCGCTGCGGCTCAGCGGGGTCCGGAGGTTGCCGCTGCCAAGCATGGAAAGCGATGCGCTGCAGCACGGCTGGGTCTGGTGGTCGCCGCTGCCCAGAGTGAAAAGCGTTGCGTTGCGGCACGGCCGGGTCCAGAGTGGAAAATATGAGCTCTGTTATCAGGAAAAAAAGGTCAAAACTTTGCTTCTGACTGTATCTTTGGGGGAGTACTACATTTGTGCAAGCTTTTAAATCATATGTACTGTGTGTTGACCAGAGGACGAGAGTTCTATTTTCCATCAGGTACTTGCCAACATTTGTGTCTGTGGTAACCGCTGTCAACTCGCAAATTAAAATCCCTGAAGTTGTAACAATATGAAACATATTTTAGTGCTAGTTAAACTTTAACCAAATTTGCTCAATTATAACATGGTTACTTTTTGGCACAAGTCACTCATAAACGCCAGTTATTCCACATGGTCACTAATATTGCATATTCCACAAACATTCTGTTCATGCTAAAGTCACACTCTCATTTGGAGCTGAACACATGGTCTATCACAGCTGCATTTAACTGATAAGGCTTTTAAGGAACAGACCTGATGGCAGCACTGAGACCAAAGACCAGTAAAGTAGATTGACTGTATAAATCCCATGTGGAGCTTTCCATATCTTAATAGAGCAGCGAGAGGGCAATGATTTACAGCACAACAAGCTATAGTAGTAGGTTGGTCCTATATGTGTGTGTGTGGATATTTGGCAAGCTCAGGATTTTCTGAGAAGGACGTCACATTACTTTCCCTGAGTTAAGAAATACAGCTCCTGCACCGCACATCTGCTCAGAGCCACAGAGGGACCCTGTAAGAAACCAAAATGAAGCTGTCTGCTCAGTCACCATTCTCCACTCACTCACACAATCCCATCTCTCCGCTGCAGAATAAACTGTTGAATGTTTGTACCCTCTAATCCATACCTGACACTGAAAGTAAATCCAAATGAGTCATTGTTTTTTTCAGTTTTTTTGCAGTATACATGGTTTATTAACCTGTATGGAACCAAAGACTGATTTGAAGTTCTTAGTTAATACTAAACAAAATAAAATCACTCTTGTTGCTGGGATCGTTTCCAGCCCCCTAAATGTTTAATGTGTGGACACATAATCTGTTTATAGAGATTACCAAGGCGTTAACTTGCATGAGCCAGATAAAAGAAGGTTCATATCCCTCTTCTGGTTGTTAACCACAAAAATCTATCCTGATTTGCTGAGACCTTTGATCTGGGATTACACAGTGGCTGCTGAGGAGAGAACTAAGAGTTTGACTGGGCGAGCTTGTGGTGCAGCCTGAGGTAGTCTAGGCCTCAGAAGTCAATGATGTTGCTTAATCCACTGAAAAGATTGAAAAGAGGTTGAATGTAAGTGGTAAGAATGTTAAGAAAACACATTTGGAACAGTTTTAGTTTAAAGGTAACACCTGCGGCTTATATATGTACACATTCAATTTAGCTGCTGCGGTTTATACTCCGTGCGGAAAATACGGTAACTTTAGTTACATGTCCTGCATTTTCATTTAATAACAATTTGAATTGTGTATCCTGAATCAGCCCTCAATATGTGATGAGGGAGACAAAAATGGCATGCTCTCCTAAGTGAATGGTTCTGTTTTTCAGTTCCATTGAAAGGTTTCTTGGGGGGCAAAGGCATTGAAACATATGTAGTACCCATTCTCACAATGCTCAAGGCCTGACAGCTCAATGTTACTCTAAGAAGATGTCATCTCCCCTCAAACGAAAAGCATTTTGCAAAAAGAGAGGAAAAAAAGGAAAAGTGCACAATATGTGTGTCACAGGGCTCGCCTCGGGTCTTTAGACTCTTGAGAGTCAAGATACCTGCTGGGATCCCATCACACCACTGCACTAGCTAGAGCTCAGTGAGCTAAATATTCGGGGAGAATGATCTTTTCTGATGCAAATAAAGCCAAATACTTTTTCCGTAGCACTCCCATTGTTTTCCATTAGCCTTCTGGTTTTCCTTTTTTTAACTAAATGTTTCTTTCCTCTTCATTTCCCCCCTTTCTCCATCAACAAATCATTGAATCAATTTCATGCCCTACAAATGCTGTTTACCCTCTTGGGTGTGAAACATCTGCTAACTCGCACTGGCTCCTTGAACTTCTCTCTCTTCTTCTCTAATGTGTTTTGAAAAAGTTCATGAAGAAGATTGTCACAGATCAGGCCTAGTGTTGAAATGGTGTATTGCTCATAATGTGCCTTCAAGAATAAGTGCAGGCTGCACATTTTGTATTAGTTCTTTGTATCCAACGTTTAACATGAGCCTTAGTGTTGCTGCTGCTAAGAGCTGTTTTGAATACTATAAATGCTGAGGAAAGAAGCTTCAATGCCTCCCTACTTAACATTGTTAAACACGCTAGTCAAGCTGACACTGAGACTATGTCCTTTGGCTCAACTTGCGACGCCACCAGGCTCACCCTCATGGAAGGTGGGCGTCTGATGTCCTCCCTGCTATGATGTCTTCGTGCCAGCCGTCGGTTATTCCTTCCAGCAGCAGATTGGCTACTGGGCAGTTCATGCATAGTACCCCTGGGTGGTTTCCTCCCTAGCCCAGGGGTATAAGTATCAATTCCGAGGCCAGCCCCCAGCCTCGAGCCAGGTCGCGATGACCAACATAACCCAGCCGGAAAAATCTCTCAGTTCCTCCCTCTGGCCGAGGGAGGAACCCCTGTCACAACCCGGCGGGTTCTACTCAAACCTACTTTCTTGTACGAAAGAGAGGCTTTGGACCACGTCCAGTCATTGACCTAAAGGTACTCAACAATGTCCGTTAGTGTTGCCCCACAGGCGCCTTGCGTTTCATGGGCGAGTGGTTCTTGTCTGTCCTATTCATGCTCTGGGGTGCATCACCATAGGTCCTCCACATCCTCCACAACCTCTCCCCCTTCCGAAGGTTAGGGTTTGCAGACAGAGGGGGGGCATTGGATGTTGCACGTGTACAGACTGTAAAGCCCTCTGAGGCAAAGTTGTAGATTGCGATTTTGGGCTATATAAAACATAATTAATTGATTTTGATTAAATCTTGCTTACGCTTGTCATAGTTCTTTCACAACAGGAAGAACTGAAGGGTCGGGTTTGGCCTCCCAATTCCTGCCGATTTCAACTGTGAGCCTGGCCACTTGAGAGCCCGACCCGGTGCATAGATCCAGTCCAGAGTGACTATTCTGAATCCCGGGGGTTGATTAACGCGGCTGAGATACTAAACGGGTGGAAGATGTTTTCTGACTGCTGCGCCCTAGGTCCAAGTACAGTGCCATGTGCCCGCTGTACTTGGGTTTCCACAGTCGCTCTTATATAATGGCTGGTGTCCCTCTACCGCAGTAGAGAGCCACAGACTGTTGTCCAGGCTTCGCAACTGAGTCCACCAAATGCACCAAAATCCCCTGCAGGGGACGCACCCTTAGTACTGGAGGCCCCAGGCGTACCTCCTTTCTAACCCCTGACACAGGTGAAGCTGAGATGGCTCCCATCCCAAATTGTATTTTCTCCTTGTCATCAGGGCAGTATGTTTTTAGTATTATAAGTAGAGTTGTTCCGATTCCAATACTAGTATCGGAAAAGCCTCCGATACTGCCGAAATGCTGGCATCGGGTATTGGCAAGTACTGGAGTCCAGGCTCCGATCCGATACCACCTACCGCGTCAGCGATGTTCTTCTTCGCCACTTTAAAAAAATGTTGCGCTGTGCCTCCATCAGCAGCTGCTGTTTTAGAGGGGCGAAGAATTGTTCAACGTTTGATCAGGAGCTAACGTTTGCTCAGGAGCGGGCGTTAACTGACGTTAGCGAGATCCAGCGTTCTACTAGCGTGAACCGGGTTTGTGGAACGTCACGCACGGCAAACGAACCTAGCTAACGCTATCCGGGCACTCATCTCGGGCAACTTTCGCTGTACCGAATCTATTAGATTTGAACTGTTATTATTACGGGTCCGCTTATCCGGGTCGGTAACCGCTACTGTAAACGGCCGTTGGTCTCGGTGCTGCTCGGGCTGTCTTCTCGGTCATTTGCACAGTAGCTCAGGAGCTAACAAATTTACCAAAGTTAAGGGGACACTGGTATTGGTACTCGGTAATAGGCAGATACCCACTGAACGTATATCGGAATCGGTATCGGGGGGAAAAAAATGGTATCGGAACATCTCTAATTATAAGTGATCAAGCCAACTTCTCATATGATGCTTATAAAAAGCATCCAATGCATTCCGGAAAAAAAGCATTTAATCTCAAATAATATATTTGATATAAATGCTTGAATAATTCTACTGATAATCCCAGATCTCTGCTGTGGTGTTAAATGCAGGGAGTAATGCTCTTAGCCATACGATTAAGGTCAGCCTTTAGACGTTAACATAGTGACAATGTGCAAAAGGGTATATTTCAGTAGTTACACATCCAAAAGTAAAACTCTAAACATAATACCTGTTGAGTGGTTCATAAATCCTTATATTTTTCTGATGAGGATACTATAAACCTAAACATAAATTAACTGGAATGTTAATCTTTTGCCTATGTCCTCTCATGTAAGTAGTTTACCCGTTGGTGTCAGTGATATAAAATGCTTCATTACAGAATGCTCACCGTGTTCTGCACCATGTGCGTTGTGTTGTTGGTACATCTAAGGTGGGCTGTTTCTGTTAACCCTTACCTAAGCCCTAAACGGGTCACCACTATGGGGAGGTGATTATCCTCTAGCCTGGTTAATGGTCCTTTCTGACAGCACTTAATGAAAATTAATGACCAGCTGTAGCACGGCAAGCACACAAATAGGGCAGCCACTGCTTTTGCTGGAAGATCTATCCACAAAGCCGCCACAGTTTGAATTTAGATCAATGGAAACATGGATGTATGCAGATAGATGGATGGCACAAGGAGTTTACACAGTCCTATCAATGTGTTTGCAGTCAGTGCCAACCTGTCCCTACCCAGGCGAAATGCGATCAGATAGCTGAGATAGATACCTGCTAGAAGGATCAGCCTGCGCCCTAAGTCTGTGAGAATCCCATTAAAGAGCATTAATGGACGTCTTGGAACGCTGTAATCCCTGAAACATGCATTGGCTCTACAGCCTGTTAACATGTCTCTAGTCTCAAAGACTGACTTAATAGATTTGCAGTTGGATACATCTTACTTACTGTCTTTGAGACTCCATCACCTTCGTCATGGATTGCACTGCAGATTATTACCAAATCCACTGTTTGGAACAGTGAGCATAGATTGGTGCCATATACTGCGCGGTGTAGGATTGGGTTGTTTGCCTCATGAGGAATTAGCTCCATTTAATTTTAATTTTATTTATTTTATTATTAGGATGGCGTTGTTGTGCTGAACTTTAGCCATGTCAAAATAGCTAAAAAAAATTGTGCATAATGCCACGAGGAAGTTTTAGTGCATTTAGACCACTTTAAAAAGTTATTTGAACAAGATACTTATGCTTTTGTTATACTCTATTTGCTGTGGATTTAGGAGAAAAACTCAAGTAGTTCAAGTTACCAGGGGATGCATAATTTCTTTACAAATAGTTTTGAGGGTAAAGCATTCCTTTATTGTTTGACTGAAGATAATTGCATGTTTGATTATATTTTTTGCTCGTTGTGCAGTACATTTCTAATTATGTCTGACAAAGGTCTCACTAGTTCAACGGTATTGTTGGCTTTAGTATATATTGATCTGACTAAATCTAACAAACACAAAATTGTTAATTAGCAAATATGTGCAAATATCATGTTTATCCTCCCTTGGTTCCTTTTCATGACACGTTCTACATAGCAGAGTCTGTCAACACTTATGCAAGGTTTTAAATGCACAGCAAAAGTGGTGCAAGGGTTATACCTGACATGCTTATGATGAAGTATCCCTAAAAGTTTAACTTTTTTGCAGAGTAAGGAGAGGCCTACTGAATGTGCAGAATTCGTAAATATGTACTGTCCCATTCAGCTAGCAGTATGTTTACATGTAGAACATATTTGTTCTTATGGGCATTAAAATAAATATATGTTTAGTGTGTTCACACATGTCTGCTTGTATAATTACAGGGTTTTTTTCTGAGATAACAGTTAGTTCTTTACGTGTGCGTTCATTGTGTTATTCCACAGAGGCCCAGCCATATTAGCAGTCGATATACTCGAATGAGGCATCTGTAACCTTTGCAATTTATAGGCCTTGAATTTGCTGATACAGCTCGGCTGTAAAAATCATCAGCATTTGCACACAAAAAAACACTGGTCTTTCTGCAATGCACGTAAACACACTCTGAGCACGCGCACTAGAAAAAGAAGGGTAAGAATTGAAAACCTTCTCCCTGTGTCGATTTCTTTCTTTGTTTCCCTTTCTTTGGCTGTTTATCTTCCCCTGCCACTACCACCCCTCAATACTTCACGCCACTCAGAGATGATCTTGTTTTCCTACACTTCTATGGCAGCACACTCAGTCAAGATGGGATTTGTGAGGGAAGTTGTCAGTTAAAAACCGCTCAGCTGTTTTTTGCAAATATTCGATTGCATTAGAGTGAAATAGCAGAGGTCGCTTAGCGCAACGCGACACGGCAGTAGCAAAGCATGCAGTAAAAAATAAGCTTATTTTCCAGCAAAACAATTGTCAAAATATTATTCAAACCCAGGCAGCATGTGGGTTTAAAGGTTTTTGTAGGACCAGCTTTTCTTAATGTATATGTCATTTTTCTTTTTAATAGAAACGTTTTTTTAATTAAAATGTTTTGTTTTCCCCTTGCTGTACTAAAATGTGCTCCATTATCACCGGCACTTGTGTATATGCCAAAACCTAACCGATTTGGATTACTTGATTTTAAAGCTATGAAGGAGTGATTAGTCAGACGGTTGAACCCTATATAGTGGTTCCTCCGGTGGCCTGATCAAAACTACCTGTTTGTATCAAGCCACACTGTCAATACCACGCAGTGATTTGATCTCTGCCTCCGGGTCCTTTGATAATTATCCCGCGAGAGCATCAATAAGGATTTATTGGTCTTTGCTCTGTAGTGCACAAAAGAGCCTGCCTTTAATCTTTGTGGGGCTGAGAGCCTTCGACTTCTGAGCAAAATCTGAAAAGGAAAAAAATCGTTTTGTTAATCCCTTACTAATCATTAAGGGAAATTAGCTTGAAAAAGGGATGGAGTAAGGGAGGATGCTGTGTAAAGGAAAGAATGTGAACAGTCCTCACAAAATAGATGGTCGCTCTCCATAACAAATGAGACACCTGATTACTAGAGGCCAAGGACACGACAGCCCATTCTGGATTGAGGTAAAAGTGTCTTTGATGCTGAGTGAACATGAAATGGAAATTTTAGAGGATGTTCATTGTGTGTGCCTTGTGTGAATCTTGATGGCTTTGCCTGTATTTGACATCGTTGTGGACGCATATCAAACGAAAGATCAGTTCAATTTGGAGAGCTCATCCAATTGGGAAATGTCTGTTTTTTGATCAAATATTAGTTTCGTAAGGGGTGGTGATCATCCAGATTGTGCGGGATGAGCCTCAGGCACTGGTCTCTGACGAAACCTACAGCGTCGGCCAAACTTCTACCACTCACACAGGAGACGGTTCTTCCCATTTGGTGTGAGCCTGCCGCTTAAATTTAGTTTGGCTAATTGGCTCCAGCTGCCGGCGCTCAACCCGCGATTGGGGTGCGGCCGGTTTCCATGGTGCCTGATTGCTCGCATCGGGTGACTCACCACAATGTAAAGAGGACTAAAATCATTAACTGATATAATTTGAATGTATTGATACATTTTTTAATTCTTTTAACAGTTGAAGTATTTTTTTTTTATTTAGCATTTCTCAAAGATTTGGCTAGCCAAATTGTCTTTCTCCATTGCAACTATTCCACTGTGAGTCAGGCTTGACCGTTGAAACAGCAGATCAAATTCATATTTTAATTAATATATCGTAAGTCTTTGCCGTTTCCAGGTGCAGCAAGCCGCTGTTTTGAGAAAATAAGCTGTGGAAAATCAATGCTGCCATGCATCACATGTCAGACAAAGTTAGAGAATTAAGTAATTTAGTTGCTAAAGAGACAAATATTTCCTTCTATGGTTGGTGGAGACCAAAACTAAGCTTAAAGAGTTTAATTAAAGGACTTATCTACCAGTTTGTCATACGCAACCTTCCAAAAAATCACTTTTAAGTTATATTAAGAAGTTGTTTCTACCCGGCTATTACAGATTTAGGAGGTTAGGTTTAGGTATGGGTTAATTTAAAATTAGCCTTCAACTTAATGAATGTCAGTAAATCTTGTGTGCTTTTAAGTCGGGTCAGCCCTTATCTGTGTATTACCACACAAAGCTAAGTCACAGAAGCCAGTATGTTGGGCCCTTGGCCTACGTGTGTGAACTCCCACAGTGTGTAAATAAACATCAAACTGCCTCACTAAACATGAATGCTGCCCTAGTGAATGCCTTCTCAATCCAGCATCCATGCCCAACACCAGACCGGCTTCCTTAGCCCATTTTTCATGTCAATTCTCTCTCTGTCAATGAAGTCAACCAGCCAAGCAAGGGGAAAAGAAGTTCCACCGTAGCATCATCGCAACAGGTTATTAATCAAGAACTGTAAAAAATAAGAAAGGAAGGTTTGTTTTACCCACAGTACTACAACTCAAAGAGCCTCATTACACTAGGTCAACAGTAATAGGGCATTCACTCATTCCCCTCCTCTACTGTTGGATACTCAAACTAAATGCCATCTTATGGCAGATATTGAGAGATCCTGAAAGATTGGTAAACATTTGATATTTCTACGCCTGACTTATTTAGGTGTAAATAACAGTAAATCTTTTGATTCCAATGTTGAATTTCTGGCAGAGTAGTTGTTTTTGTTGACCTGTATTGTTGACCTGTAATGTAATATACAGGCACATTACAGGACATTTAGCTGACGCTTTTGTCCAGAACAACTTATATTTCATTTTTAACCCATGTTTTTTTTTTTTAACCTGGGGGGTAATTAGGGGTTAGGTGTCTTGCTCAGGGACACTTCGACATGGCACATGGGGCAGCTGGGATTTGAACCACCAACCTTTGCGGTTCTCAGTGCACCACACTACTACCCACTAGGCTACTCCATGAGCCTCCCCTAGCATATTAGCATTTTCTTTATCAGCACTTGTTGCCAAGGATGGGTGGATGGAAAGATCGTTGAATGAGTGGATAGATCCTTAGATATATGGATAGGTGCAAACATTGAGAGATGGTAAGATGGATAGAGATGGTTAGTTGAATGGATGGATGAATTGAGAGATAATTGGGTGAATGGATAGATGGATGGGCGGATAGTTGGATGGATGTATTGAGAGATAATTTGATGGGTTGGATAGATGGGTGGACCCATTCATTTATACAGTGAGTTGGATGGATGAATGCAAAGATAGCTGGACGCTGTGGATTAAATGGATTAATCAATGAGGAGATAGTTGGATAGATGGATGGATTCATTGTGAGGTAGATAGATCGATAAAAGGAGAGGTAGTTGAATGGATGAATGTATTGATTAATGGATGGATGGATATATGCATTGATGGATAAGGATATTGTTAGCTGGATAGATGGAGAGATACTTACTTAGATGGTTGAACTGATAATTGAACATTTAACTAATTGACAGGTAGTTGGATGGCTTGTGTTGGCAGAATGCTCGAACAGACAGACAGCACGGTGGATGGACAGATTGATGGATGGATGGATAGGTGAATGCATGGAGAGGAAAATGAACGGATGGATGGATTGAACGATAAATTGGTAGATAGACACAGTGGATTAAAGAAAAGCTTGCCATCTATCTAGTATTTTACATTCATTGCCAGTCAATGAAACTCAAGGAATCTTTTCATACTGCATCAGATTATGTGCTGAAAATGGCACATAATGCAAGCACACTGTGCACATTTCAAAACAACAACAAAAAGGGCCTTATTGTGCAAATTCAAAATCAAATACTCTCTCACCGAAACACAAGTAATGAAACCTTATATTTGTGTCTTTTCAAAATGGTTCTGTGCATTGGTGTTTAACCACAGTCACCCGTATGAAATAGCCCAAGACCATCTGCGATTTATGATTCGCTCCCTGCCTCTGGCAAGCCAGGCTGAATAATTTACATTGTGCTGAGGCTGACGTGCCCAGAATGACTGATTCCAAAAATAGAGAAATGAGGGTCTGTATGCGGGACGAGGGGATGGAGTCAGACGAGCCACCACCCCTGTTGGTAAGTGATACGAGGTGGGTGTGTCAGGGGGAAAGTGAGTGGGTGAGCACGCTGAGTAATTGCTAAAACATGCTGAGTCACATGGTCACATGCTCCTCAGAGCCTTTGTTAATCTTTGCGCCTCCAATGTGTCATCATGAAACCATAAACCCAATGTGCCGGCATCCCTTTCCATTTCCTTTTCGGCATTAAGATTAGAGCTGCTCTGTGATCCACAAGTCAACTATAAATTAGGTGCAAAGGGTGAAAATTCAGATATTGTTTCTGTTAGTCAAGTAAAGTAAGTAAAATACTACTGTTCATTTAGCTCAGATGAAGAAAAAAAATGGTATACATATCATGTAAAATATCAAATGGATGGAGGGTTTGAATCTTGGCAAATGTGTACAGGTGTATTTTTGTGTGTGTCCCCATTTGTGAAAAAAATTGTCCGACCTGCGCCTTCTGGCTATGTAATAACCTTGGATGGCTCACAGGTGAATGCACTTTAACAAAGGTGCACCCCCACCTCTCACAGCCCCTCCCAAAGGACCCCAAAACTGCAAGATGGGGAGAAAACTAAAAATGTAGCAATGACCCTCTTTTTCATTGAAGCAGCTTGTGTTAATTTAGCGAAGGTCATAAGTAAGGGAGCCATTAACATTGCCGAAATTCTAGAAAATAATGAGATGCGTTGTGATAATAGCCCGATGATATTGCTTCCACAAAAACAAAATACTTTTTCGGTCACTAACCGCATTAGGTGTGTCCTTGAGGATTATTTTCTTGTGTCTTTGAACAGAAAAAGTAAGCAGGCAAACAGCGATTGCATTCAGTGATAATCTTCAACTTGTGCCAATCAGTCAGCCTAATCACATTGGGGATTTAATAAAAGTGGACGACCACAGGCAGCACAAAGTTAAACTGAAGCAGATAAGAAACTCCAGTGGCCTGTAATTGGACCTCATTGATCTGCTGGGTTCATAGATACTTATCATCTTACATTATGTAAATGATTCTGTCTCACAAGAGACAGCAGACATCCATTGAGTCTCTGATTTTGTTCCTATTTTTTTGTAAAAAGGTATTCTGTATAAATGTAGTAGGGCAAAGAAAATACACATTGTAATAATGTTTGTACCTTATAGTTCCTCTATTTAATATTGCCAATATTAGATCAAATCAGCTATAAAAGTTCTCCATTCCACCAAAAATGAAGTGATTTAAGTACTTAACAGCTTTCTTTTGTCATGCGTGTAATTAGATGACATTATATAAAAAAATTGGATTTGCACATTCCCTGAACAAAACTGGAAACTATCTGCCACCCCATGTTCCACCCATGTGAGCTTATGTCCACAGAGACCCCACGGGCAGTTGACAGATGGCGAGGCATTGCCATACACAGATGCCCACCTCTTATCTCTGACATCTTTGCCAAGACAAAACACATGAAGAAGGCATGGAATAAATCAGTTGATGGAACAAAAAAATAGGGAGAAACACTGAGGGAAGAAAGGCATGCTCTTACAAAACAAAGATGGAGGGTGTCCAATCAGCAGAAAATGCATATTTTTAGTGTTGTCATGTCAGCCACTCACACACAAAGCAACACAAAAGAATGCTCTTTTATTTAAGATAGTGTTATGCTGTCATAGCGGATATACCCTTTGAAATAACCACAATCTAAGAAAATAAACAAATAAAGTGATCAATGTGATCAATTCTACTTTGGGCAGGATTTGGGCAGAAACAGCATTAGGTAGAGGCTTGCGTACAGCGTAGCATTGCAAAGACCTTCCATATAAAATACTTCTGCTACAGAAACATGAATAAGACATTTGAGCTAATATTTACATGAAGAGAAATGCAAAAGAGCAACGAATCAAGTATCAACCGTTGATTTAACAGCAATCCAATGAGTTCTTCTCTGGGAGGAGCAGAGAAACACAGACATTGCGATAATTGCGACTGATTTAGAGCAGGACATATTCTCCTGCTAGAATAAGAAACTACTCATTAAATAAGCAACTCCAAACTGGATCATGCACATAATGTAATCAGCCAAATCTATCACATTGGTTCCTTTAGGCTGCTATACCTCCAGATACTGAGCTTAGAAACTTGACCAACAATCCCAATACCACATTTCTGGTTCAAAGTTGACCTAATCATAAAGTAATCAGATCACTGTAATGCGTTACTAAATAATGTGTAACCACACAGCCAACAAATAAATATAAGTGCAATTCGGCTTTTCCCACGATTGATTCTACAACCCAACCATTTTCCCAGAGTCTCTTTGTATGATTTGGTTTTGTACAGAAATTGATGGAAACATTCATGTTTAACATTAATTAATTCTAAAGCAGAGGCGATGACTGTCTATGAGATTCTCCACTATAGAAAGTGAGGAATATGGGCTAAGATTTTCAAACCTAAACGTATAGGTCAAGTCTTTTTACCCCATATCGTCATCCCACTCCTCCCCTCCGCCTTCGATACAAATAGTGTGCTTTACCCTGTTTGTTTAACATGTTCCAAGCGCTTTGCATACGTCTGGTTTCAAGCACGTCTGAACCCAAACACCTTGGCCTCAACCTGAGCGGCAGTGTGTAGAACACAGCCCTCCAGATTGGAACCCAGCTTGAGGTAAAGGTTAATGGAAGCGACCTACAGAATGGAAAATTACAACTACCGCATCTGCTGCGGCAACCTTGGCATCACAACAGTAAATGGACTAGAAACACCTTTCTTCATGACTCCAAAATAAAAATAACCAAATGGGAAGGGAAAAAAAAGTTGATTTTGTAAGGTGCAGTGTTGGCTGTATAAACTATCCCTGGATGTTTGCTCGATGATTCACATTCATAAGCGAAACTCGAGAAACTCTGTGTCAGGTTGAAAATTGCCTTGAAACAGGTTAAGATGATTCTTCCAGGCTTAAGATCAGAGGAAATGGAAAAAGAAAAGAACACAAGAGAGAACACGTCACAGTCTAATGTGAACACGAGAAGGACAGAGCCGAGCTGTCTCTCGCCTCTGAGAAAGTCTGAAAATATCATCTGTCGTCAGAATCACTTAGACAGAACACATGCACCAGTGAGGGCCATACATTTGCTCACACAGGTTAGTCTTTGAACAAGCCTGTTCACCCATCCATATTCTACATCCTATATTCTATATTTCTTTTGTACTATACATTTTCGTCAAAACGATGTTTTTTGTCAGTAACAACATGCAGGACAGATGGACCCATACTCACGTGACCGAGAATACGACTCACGTTAATTTCAACTCTGTGTTTCTGAGAGAGCTCAAGGAGACGTGCTATTGAAATCATCAACATCTTTAACATTTGAGACGCACTTGTGTGAACAAATCCACTTCCAACCAAAGAAGAGCGTCTAATCAAGTATTGGCTAGACAAATACATTGTTTCATGTGAAGACAGATTTTATCTTTTCCTTTTCTATTCAGCCAATGTCTTCACATTATATGTTGCAAATTTCAAACAATCTTTTGTTCAGGGAAGATGCAGTTCCTCATGACAGTAACCAGCGAGTCAGCTTTATATTGTCCAACCAAAAGAAAAACAAAATTTATATGAGAGCAGAGTAAAAGGAGAATTATCTGTTCAAGACCTCTAAATTCTGCTTCTCCCCCCGCCGGTGCAAATGTTGATTACAACCTACCTGACACTTAAACCAGCAAGCAGATGCAATTCATTGGTGGAGTAAAAAGAAGTGAGGTTAAACTACACAGTTCTATTTCTTCAGGATAGAAATCCCCGCTGTGGGCTGGCACTGTCTCTGTCTCCATAACTTTACAGGGTATTAATTGTTTTTAGCACCGTCAGCGGAATGGCCTCTGCTTGTTGAACCACATCCAGGAGTAAAGTCATCAGCCAAATTGCATTGGAGCTGAGGCTGAGCCGTGGAGCAAGAAGATTGAAAGACCTTGTCTGAGAATCGTCTCAGACGATCTTTGGGAGGTGCACTGAAAACAGGTAACTGGGCAGAGGTGGAGACATTTGGTATCATGGAAATTTGCAGATGCAACAAGACAGGATTACTGCAAAAAGATGTGTTGGAGGTTAGAAATGTCTTTGACATTCATATGACAATGCTGATTACCATGCCTGGATATAATCTACCATAAGATGAAGTGGAGAGGGCCATTTGGTGGCAGTCACCTACCAAGTGATTAGCTGGGAATAAGAGCAAGAGGTGCTGTAGGGTATAAACCTCTTTGCTAGCTTAAAGACCTGCAGGATATTTTCATTTAAATAGTCCGACCTTCCACATTGAAAGACGTGACACCAAGAATGTTCTATTCCGCGAGGGCTCCAAGAAGGTAGCTGGTTAATGTGGTATTCAGATACTTTACTGAAGTAAAGGTGCTACGATAGAAAACTACGCCATTTATATTCCGTTTGAGCATCCAGTAATGTACTTCAGTAAAAGTGTAGTTAGAGATGCATAGCTATACTGGTGTATCAAATAAAAACTGTTATTATTTGGATTATTGGTGCGTCAAATGTGTTAAATCATCCCTTCAGCTAGTGGTATTTTTATGATGTAGTAGAATGTCAATCTGACCTTTTACTTTATTCCTGGGAGTCTCAACTTCTACAGTAGAGATACTACATAGATCACCAATCTTGTAACTTTATAAGGTTTAAAGAGTACATAAATATATATTGCTACTACGGAATCTACACATCAGTATGGATCTGTGTGTGTATTTACAAAGATAGACGATAAAGAAGTATTAGATTGGGTTAAAGTAATGCAAAAATGGACAAACCTGTGACGTACCAGTATAAACAGATACAGGTATGTCGTATATATTCCTGCATGGATGCCAGTAGGAGGCCAGCATTATTCCAATCGAAAAGGGAGGCTAAATAGATCAGTAACCCAGTGCAGATGCAATTCACATGAAATAATGCAGCTGCTCGTTCCTTCCCTAAATATACTCAAGCTCTAAAAAGGCAGAAAGGGGCGACGAAGAGTGGAGGCCACTGTTAATTAAGTGCAGTTTGCATTTCCAACGTGGGTTAAAATGGAATTTTAAGTCAATTTCTGTTTACCACTTCCGCTTCCTTTCATTCCTTTGAAACCGTCAGAAAACCCTGGGCAGTTCCGAGGATAACTACTCGTGTCTTCAGTTGCACACCATTTCAGGACCATGGAGAGGCTCCCGCAGCTCTAACGGTCTCCCACGCGTGAGGAACCCTCGCAATACAACATATTGCATTGCAATGATTCTAACCACAAACATAATCACTCTAGCCGGCAATCCGTCACCCAACCTGAATCGAAACCTTATTCTAACCTTCGGGCTGAAATTGATTCTCCACCCTTAAACAACTGTCACTGTGATGGTCTAACGCTCCAAAAAGGTCCTCAGAAGTAGAAGAGCACACACAGGCATGCCCCTAAGCACACTTTCATAGTTGTGAAATAATAGCTAATTAGGCATTATAAACAAATGTATCATCATTCATTAAATAATCAAGTCGCTGTTTGGTTTTCAGGTCCACCGTGATGACGGAGAGGGAAGGAGGGGGTCAGATCCCGTGCGATCCCTGTCAGCCCCCTTCCTCTAAAAAAACAGCTACCACCCATAACATCCGACTTTCGACGTACCCGCGGATGAGTTCACGGGATGCGCTCTCGCCAGAAGAGGGCATTCGGATTCTGCCTGAAAAAGTTGCGTTGACACGCGCACGTGATTAACCACGGCGTTATGCGTGCATTCCGAAAGAGAGTGGCGGCGGGATCCGAAGCGGATTTTTAGACTGCAAGAGAAAGATGGATTTCGGGATGTGTGATTGTTCCGCTTGAATCGTTTCACAGCAGGTTCGCAGAGACTTACAGCCGGCCGCGTTACTTTTCCCCTCTGTGCGCCATGCGCCGATCCGTCTGAGTCTCCTCGAGGGTGCATTCCAAGGGGCTGCACTTGGTTGAGGAATCTACGGGAGGCTTGACTCTTGGTGGAAGAAAAAAAAAACATCGTGTTGTTTATTTTGTGCACCATGCAAACCAATTCGGGAAGTTTTTCGCGACAGGCTTTTTGTGGAGTCTTCGTTTAAGACGGACACGGATCAATTGGACGCGGCTCCGTTATTGCCTACGCCTACTGCAGTGCTCCTTTTGGCTGGAACTTGAAGAAAAAAAACTGCAAATACGTGGATAGGGAGTTTTGGAAACAGGAGATTTCTTTTGCTCCGGAGTTGGAGGTAAATGACATTCGCCCCGTTTCGGGCGCACGGCTAAGGATGCAGAAACAAACCGGATAGCAAAAGCCGGTCCGCGAGAGTAAAAAGGGAAGGTGCGCTTTGGAAGTCGGCGTCTGCGCGGAGAGACCGGGCTAGTGGATTAGGACGGTACCTGTCTGTGGAGAGCGCGTCATGCGGACTCGAATGTCGCGCACAAGAAGCCATTAAAACCTGTAGCCTGGAGCTGACAGAGACGCGGACATGGGTGAGTTTCGTTTTACCATCTTTTACAGTTTTTTTTAAATGTATTTAGACACATATATATATATATATATATATATATATATATATATATATATATATATATATATATATATATATATATATATATATATATATATATATATATATATATATATTTTCTTCTCCTGCTGTCTTCCTTTATCACAATGCACCACAACGGCGCCTATGTGTCTCTTCCGATTGGAACCTTTCAAAATTGTGAATCAAAAACCGGTGTGGTTATTGTCAAAATGCACTCTTGATACCCGTTTTTGTGCCATTCACGGAGGGGTTCAGGGAGCATTGAAGGATGTGGCTGAAGCCAGTCAGTCGCAGAGCTGCAATCTGTTTTTTTCCCCTCCATGTCTCGGCGGTATGACTTATATTTGTATTTCCCAACGCAGTGCGCTTGAATATTTGGTTCAACAATCTCTAACGCTAGATGAGAAAAACCTGTTTGACTAAATGAGAATGGGAGCTAAACCCCCCCCCCTCACACAAACACGACTAGTTAAGAGTCGCTGGCTCATTGGCGTGGACTGAAATACTAATCGAGGCACACGCTGGATGCAAGTCAACTTTCTAAAGCTCGGCCCTGCATCGTTGATTAGGTCTTAAACTGCGCGTTGTCCAGCTTCAGCCCGGTGCTGACCCCTTCCCCGGAACTCTCAGGGGCAGAAGGCGCGGGGACCGTGCAGGTTTTTTGTGTTGTGCACCTGGCACCCAGGGGGACACGCCACAATCCGGCAGAAACTGCACGTCGATCCTTCAATGTACTCTGCGTCTGTGTGTCCGTGTGCGTGCGTGTACACTCCTCTCCTTCAGCAATGCATCTGGTTGTTTCTCTCTTTGCAAGGGGGCACGATGTTTTCCCATTATATTTGCAATTATATATAATGGGAATTAATCATTGCTTGCCCTGTCCTCTGTGATTTACGTGCCCCCACCCCAACGCCTCTGTCTGTAGTAATTCATTGCCTTTTCTCTAGAAAAAACACAAAAACAAAATCAAATCAGTCAAGCTTCTTCTACATGTTTTTTTATTAGTTTTGGCTGTGTATTGTCTCGGCCTGATCGCAGCGCCCTAACCTCCTCAACCACCCTAACTAGTGTACAGATGGCCAAGTTCACTGGTGGTGCTGTGCCATTAATTGCGAGGCCGCACGATGTATCGACCCGCGGTGGGTTACTGCACCGCATCAATATAGCACAGAAAAGCCGTACAGTGAGGGCCGGTGGCAGCACGGACAGAATTTATGTCTGCTGCAAAGCAACCATATATTCTTAATCATAGAGTACTAGTTCATGGGCTATTTCTAGTTCTTTCATTTAATACTATGCCAGTATGTCAGAATTAGTGCAAAATAGTTGACATGCAGAGGTTTTGACTTTCGACTTGAACGTATTCAAGTCCAGGTCCACAGACCAGCCACGTAAACACAACTTCAGTCGGCTGCATAGCTTCATGCTGTTGCCCACAATTATATCATGATTATGCTTTGCCGTAATCTCAGTCATCCGCCAGTGTAGCGGACTGTTATGCTCTTCATTAGCAGCATGCAATGCACTTATGTTTCATGGGCCATATCGTTAGAGATCTGCCTTGCAGGAGAACAGTATGGTAGGGAGTATATAAAAAAAAACGAGAAAAAAAAACCGCCACAGCCAGTGCTGTGCGGAATTTCAGGAGGAATTCAGGGGCCTGAATAACGCCCCACATCTGCTTTTTTAGACTGCATAATGCAAAACAAAACAGGTGCATAGTTTCTTTGCTTGTCCGGCGAGTCCACTGTACTCAGTGTTTGGGGAAGCAGATGACCTTCGGCTGGCCCTCCAGCATTCAACAGGTAGCATTGTTTAAATGCCATTGGGCAGCAGGTGAAGGGGAGGAGGTCAACAGGCCTTTTGAGGGAGATATGGGGGATTTTGTTACATATATTTTTTTATTAAAAGACCAACATATATTTTGCCTGTAAGGCAAGAATTCATAACCACCTGTATACATGCTTATCCTGTTCAGGTTATAGCTGGTGAATATATTGAGCTACATGCTGACACACTCTGGAAAGGTTGTCCAGACGTATTTTGTATCTGAACTAATGAATTCCAATCGTCTGCAATGTCGCAGATTTGCATTAAGCCATAAACAGTAGTGTTGACGAACTGACCGAAGAGCCGGTTAAATAACCCGATTCGTGTACCCGAACCGGGAGAATCGAGTGCCAAACGTCAATGAACCGACTCACTCCGGTTTTCAACCACTCATTGGCGCGCGATCGGTGTATGCTCCGTTGTCTGTATCTGGTCTTCTTCTGTGTGTAGTAGGCTAATCTAGCTCATTAGCGCCGCCACTGGAGTGGTGGTAGAATCAATCAGGAAATGGGCTACCTTGATCGCGCACGACTGAACCTTAGACTCCTGTACAGTTGGTGGCGGTACACTACAGAGATAGTCTACCAAGAAACAGAAGAAGAAGAAAAGAACCGTAACAACCGAGTTGTTGAAGTGTTGTGGAAGCACGGTTGCGGTGGGACCCTGAGAGCAACTCGGACTGTTCCCGGTGACTCAAATCAGCTTCTGTCACGGCTTTGTTTCTCAAACCTACCAGCAATTTAGCCTCATTGTATCAATAGTCAGATAAACGGCTATGATAACGATAAATGCAACATGTAAAAACAACTTTGAAATTGTGTGTAGCCTACTGGTTAACAAATGCGGTGCACGCTATGTAAATGACAGGAAGAGACCGTGGCGACCAAGACCGTATCAACCGAGGAGACCTCACACCAAGCTGCTGAACGAGACCGAATGTAACCGTGCACCGCCGAATCTGTAATCAAGCAGTGTCTCGGCAAGTTTACGTTGTCAACCGATCATTGAGCCTTTATTTCTCGTGCATCTTAGATGTTTGTGTAAAGAAATTCATAGGCTACATTAGCCCATATCACATACAAATACACGTCATCTTGGTAGTTATGTTGAGTAAGCTAAAATGTTTGTTACATGGTAGGTAGGCTGTCATGAGCACTAGCTACTGAAGGAGAACATAACCGCAGGCTACTGCATGACTGTAATCACACGGTCTGCTGTTTGTGATCCACCGATTCAGGCTACATGTATTGGAGCGACTATGGCGGGGGAAATAGACGCGCGATAGGCCCACCCCCCCGTCGCGAACCGGTGACCGAATCTATTAACTTGGTAGGCCAACCAACGACCGTCCGGTTGAACCGACTCGCATAATAGAGTCGGTTGCCCCATCACAAATAAACAGGAGGAAAGCTTCTGCCTGGTTATCATTTATTCCCCTGCAGATTTATTTATTAAGGTTAGAAGACCAATTCTATCTTCATTAATTCCAATTTGGTTTACTCAAGATTGCCAATATGCAATTGCAGGGCGGCGGATTGGGAGCTGTTTTTGTGCCGCAACAGGCCAGTGAAATGCCATCATGGCATGTTTCATGGTGGACATGCCATTCCACCTGAAACTTGAATGAACACACAGTGGGGCTCAGACTACGGTGATTTAAAGAATATAACATCTTAGAAAAGGGGTAATAGTAAGATAGTTTAATTTACTTTAATATCCCAGTGGGGGAAAAATCATTGACATACAATCTGATCGCCAATTTACAAAAGCCGAGATTGTACTAATACTAATTAATGTTTCAAAAAGTTTGGCAGGTATAGCATTGTGACGCGTTTTCAAAATAACTTATGAAAAGTTGCCTACTGCAACCTTCATGCTTCACTGCAGCACAGTGAAGGATGAAGGTTGATTGGTCATATGGGGGCGTGTGCACAGTATTCATGACAGTACTCCCTGCAGTTCTTCTCCATATTCTACCATAATCAGTGCTGCAAATACAAGGCAGACCCACCAGGACACATCGTTTCCCAACCACTGTTGAAATGGGCCTTACTTGGCAGCCTTGCTTATCATCTCAAAGATAATTGGAGCCTAATAGGATGGCTTCGGCTGGTCCGGGGACGTCCTTCCCTGCGTGTTCGGCTCCTGCCCAGCCTCCATGTGCAGTCGAGGCTGAGGCTGGTAGCCGCTTTGTCAACGACAGGCAGCAGATAGCAATGAGGCACTTGTGTGCACTCAAAGTGCACCAGTTAGCGAGTCCGTTTGCCAAGTTATTAAGCTACATTTGGTTTTATTTTAGGTCAGCAGTAAAGTGCACTTACTGTCTCTGTGTGTTTCGTTTGAGAGGCAGGAAGCAGCTTTCTTCCGTGCTGAGGGTAGCAGGGCCGTTTGCTACATAACTAATTATTATGCACATACCTTGACATAAACTTAAGCTGAGACTTGTCCGTTCGTATCAGACCTAGGCACATAAACTACAGCAGGTGAGGTGTAGAAATTGAGAATTATGGACCTAAGCTGCTTGTCCAGGTGGGATCTGATCAAAACCAGGAATGAAGGTGTTTGAAGGGTAAAACGGAAATCAGCAAGGGAACTGGACATGCTGCGGAGATTCATACATGACATTACAGCAACAGCACAGATGCCTGCGTGGTTCAAGGACTTGAATACATTTAAAGAAGACAGAGAGCAGAACAAGGGCGCAATTATTCATTCCACTAGGTCCTGCATAAAAAAGAGTATTGGGGAGTGGTGCATCAGGCGAGAGGTAACGGAGACACAGACCCCCGAGTGACAGCTCAAAGGGAGACTTTTTTAATAAGATTAGAGGAGTAGAAGGGAAGGAGATGACTTACAGTGGCATTAGCGCAGAGGGCGCTCATTAAACTGTGAACACTGTCAGAAAGGGGGTGGGGTGGACTTTTGAGGGGGGCTCAATCTGAAAGAGTTGGCGGTGTCATTTCTAACGAAGCAAGCCTAATAATGCACATGGGAATTAAAAGCAGCACGGATCCCTTTCCGAGCCTCCTGGGACTCATATGCAATATTACACGTGGGCATTGTACTATTGGCATTTGTCTGCTGTTTCTACCTTTGTTTGCCTTCACGGCACAGAGTTGTTGGATAATACGTTGAAGCTACAATCACATACCTGTAAAAACACAAAGAAATTCAGTTGCACTCAGATATTCTCATTCTTGTGATTGCCGTCTTCATGGAAATACATTTACTTGAATTGTTCTAATCCAAGATGAAGAATAGTGATCCTTGTATCTGCTGGTTTAATCAATAGCCAGCGCAAATGATCTGTATACTTCCATAGTTCCCTCCATCCATAAGAAATGATAAAAGATTTCTCAGAAAAAACAAACATTAAGTGTGTCTCTCCCCCTCAGTCACACTCTCAGTCAATATCCATATGGGATCAGCAGATGCTTGGCAAGGAGCTGAATGGCTATGTTAGCTAGCATATGTTCCATGATGCCTCTCAGCCACTCTATGTCAGGGAATTATTTCTGACAAATCCTGCAAAGATTAGGGAAACCTCTAGACAAACCAAATAACGCTTATAACCTCAGATGTTATGGTTATTCCATGTTTTTAGCTTAACGCAAATGCACCGTATTCACGGCATCATACATCATACATTTGTAAGCTAATCCATTGTATTAATCTTCTATCACTGTGATAATGGTAATAAGGTCCACACTTGGTGATATCGCTTTGGGAAACACACATAAGTAGTGAATTCCTCCATACCACTCCCTCAAGGGGAAATCAATGTATCTTAATGACACATCATTAGTGGCTCTATAAAGGGGAACGATTTTAATGGAAACGACTCTACCTCACCTGAGAACAAGGAGTGATATCATAGAGAGCTACTAGTCACAGTAACACACAAAGATACATGCGGACCTTCACGCACTAAGTTCTTCTTTTCTTGACTTTTGGGGACATTACGTTGCATTCAATAAATTAGAAGCTTAAACAGCTACAGTTTTTCCCCACACGTAACAACACCATAACCTGCATCATAAAATCAAATGACTGACCTTATGGGAAAGCAATTCATCCCCAAAAGGTAGTGAGTCCCAACTATCCGACAGTGTAAACGGATCAATATTACCACAAGAGAGGTTACACGTACCAACATACACACGCAATTAAGAAATCTACATCCTAGAGAAGTAGTTGTTCTCCACAATACACATTTTGGCATTGTTAGTTTTTTTTCTGCAGCACAGATGAGTTGTGTAATTCCATAGGGTTTATAATGATTTTTTAATCTGAACCACTAGAAAGGGGAATCGATGATTCATGCTGAACCTGTACTGCTTTTGTTTTGGTTGTAGATGAATTGACTGGCATTTTGAATTGAAAGCGCCTCTGGGATTATACGCACAACCAGCAGCTCCTGAATGTTAATGTACTTTTTACATGCTGCCTTTCAGAACGTATCTGCCACGGCTATTGGTGCAATGATGATTTATGGGATGATTAAATACAAACACAGATAAAGATACAACTGAGCAAACTGCAAGTTATCTTTGATTGCCAGTCTGTATTCATTGCAAACATGCATGGTCAAATTTCATCAATTGAAACAACTGAGTCACATTTTAAGTAATGCCTTCACACAATGTTCTGCATCTGAATATAAAACATTTTGTGTTTAAATGACAACTTAGTAGAATTCATTGATCAATATAACCAATGTGAATTAGAAAAAACAGCTACTGCTTTTAAATAGAAAACCTACATTAATTAAAATTAAAAACCTCACGTCTCAACAGTTTTAAGTCACAGTACCATGATAGTAATGATCATGGTGATAATTAGACACAACTAACCAAACAAGTCATGCTGTAGGCCTTTGTCTTTCCGCCGTCATGTGGAATATTCCATTTTACTTGCTAAAAGCGAAACTTATCTGCTTTTCATTTAGTCCCTACATTTAGTTTTTTGAAACTGGTCCATGGAGTTTGTACTGAAAATATAGAAAACAATTGTGAAAAATAAGCACAACATGCAGAATCTTAGTTCATTTCACCTCCTCATGAATAAATTAAATTATTCAAATGGAATGGAAGCCTTTGGGGTGTGTGAGTCATATCATTCAGCCATAAGTAATGAAATGTTTTCCAGCAGATTTTCCAGATTTTAATTTCACACCAAAAACTAAGCGCTAGAGATGCACCGTGGTTAATAAGGATGCCAATTCTATTTGTATGTACTGAAGCTATGGAAGCTATGGTTATAGAAGTTGCACTATGGAATGTTGTAAAAATATCTATAGCGCCACAAACAAGTGGATGGAAGGGACCATGATTCATGAATGCCGCTGTCCGTCCGCACCCCTCTGTCGACTCGACTTGATGTCCCTCCCCCAACTGGTGTATTACTAACAAAACAAAATGTATTATTAGTAAGACATATCAAACAAAAGCTATTCGTCATAATAGTTTTCTAATCTATGTGCATAGTGTGAAATGTTTTTTCAAGTCCGTCATATCATAAATGGTATAGTCTAGTGTTTCTGTAATATGCTCATCTGCTTAACTTTCTTTCTCCTTTGCCATTTTCCTCTCCCTTTTCCCCTAACTGTAGGCTCTGCTTTGCGGCGGCGCTGGCTTGTCGTCCAACTCCTGATGCAGGTGTGGCTGGCGGCAAATCCATCTTTGAGCGAGCGACCGTGCCCCAAGAGCTGTCGCTGTGATGGAAAAATTGTCTATTGTGAGTCTAGCGCCTTTCGCGATGTCCCCAAGAACCTTTCAGGAGGCTGTGAAGGCCTATCTTTACGGTACAACAGCCTCGCTAGTCTGCGTGTAGGTCAATTCCTAGGCCTCAACCACCTCATCTGGCTCTACTTGGACCACAATTACATTGCCTCTGTGGATGGAATGGCCTTTCAGGGGGTTCGCAGGCTCAAAGAGCTGATATTGAGTTCCAACAAAATCACGTCGCTCCACAATACCACATTCCACCCTGTCCCCAATTTGCGTAACCTGGACCTGTCGTACAACAAGCTGCAAGCCTTGCAGCCAGGTCAGTTTCAAGGCCTACGGAAGCTTCTCAGCCTTCACATGCGCTCAAATTCTCTAAAAACCGTTCCCATGCGTCTGTTCCAAGATTGCAGAAATCTTGAGTTCCTGGATTTTGGTTACAACCGCTTGCGCAGTATCACTCGGAATGCATTTTCCGGCCTGGTCAAGCTGACTGAGCTGCATTTAGAGCATAACCAGTTCTCGAAGATCAATTTCTCCCACTTCCCTCGCCTCTACAATTTGCGGGCACTTTACTTGCAGTGGAATCGAATTCGCTCAATGAACCAAGGTCTAACCTGGACCTGGGCCTCTATCCAGAAACTGGATCTTTCTGGAAATGACCTGATGGAAGTTGATGCAGTTGTTTACCAATGCTTACCTAACCTGCAGACCCTCAATCTGGACTCCAACAAGCTGACCAATGTCTCCCAGGAGGTGGTTGATGCGTGGATCTCTTTGACTACAATAAGTTTGGCTGGGAATGTATGGGACTGTGGCCCAGTCATCTGTCCTCTGGTGGCCTGGCTGAGAAACTTCAGAGGGGCAAAGGAGACCACAATGATCTGCGCCTCCCCAAAGAAAGCCCAGGGTGAAAAAGTAATGGATGCTGTTGAAGCTTTTGGTGTCTGTCACTCAAATCCAGCGACAACGCTCACTGTGAGTATCCCTCCAACCCTCGCCAGAGTCCCCATGCAGACTGAACGCCGGCCAGCCATCCTGGCTTTACCTACTGGTTCTGGAAAGAGAGGAGAGGGATCTATAAGGGGTCCCACATCCTCCTATGTTACCCCACCTGCGGTCCTTCCCCCAGAACAAGACTTGGAGCCTGTGACGTTCCACAAGATTGTGGCTGGAAGTGTTGCCCTTTTTCTATCGGTTGCGATGATCCTGTTGGTAATCTACGTGTCTTGGAAGCGCTATCCCAGCAGTGTCAAGCAGCTGCAGGAGCATTCAACAGCAGCTCGCAAACGCCGCAAGAAAGCTAGAGAGACGGAGCGCACTCTGAGCTCACCACTTCAGGAGTACTATGTGGACTACAAGCCCACCAACTCTGAGGCCGTGGATGTCCTTGTGAATGGGACCGGACCGTGCACCTATACCATCTCAGGCTCCCGAGAATGCGAGGTATGACCCACACCACCGCCACTCCTCCTAAACAAAACTCTGTCCACAGCGCTGCGACCAGAGGTAATTATTTACACTGCTTCGAAAGATGATTAATCTGCCACTTGATTACTTAGCCTTACCCAGCAGGTTAGGTAAACACTGTGTACCCATGGATTATTCCCGAAGAGGTTCAGCATCACTTTGCGTGTAATAAGAAATCAGATTTTTTTTTCGCATATTTGTTTGTATATTTGCTTGAACCTTCATTTCTGCTGAGTTGATTTTGCTGCAAAAAAAAAGTACAGACATACAGATAAGCAAGTCTAATAGCTTTTCCTGTTATGCATAATTTTGGGCCTTAGCAATGCTATAGGTGGTTACACATTCTTGAGTGTTGAGGTTTGTTTTCTTTTGCTTGGGTATCAGAGTCTTTGTGCTTTGTCTGTTTGCTCTATTACTGTTTAATCTTTGATGAGCAGTAGTGTGAAGGGACAATAGCCGAATGCTGTTAGAATCACTTCTGCGCTGGATGTGAATGAAAAAGTAGAATTCTTGTCACTGAACAGAGCCTCCACCACCCATTTTCCTGGACATAGCTATGGCTCAAGAGAGGTGGAAAATACATAACAACCATAGTCCCCCAACAGCACATTACTTTTCTAATATGTGTTTCTTCATTTTCACTCCGACTTCCTGGAAATGACTTTGCCTTAATTGATTAGTCACTCAAGCTGAAATGCACACTATCACTGGCTCTCCAGGCTTTGACTTACAGGGATAGAAAGAACTGCACATTTTGTGACATACACACACATAAAGTAGTGTTTGATTGTCCCAAAAGGAGTGGGAATCCTTTGAAATGTTTTGTACCGTAGCAAGTGAACTTCTTCAATACATTTTTTATAGTCTAAAGAACTGTGGGAATACTATTTTTCTCATTTTGCTTTTAGCTGCTACACTCTTGTGTACCTGACATACTGTACTATTCTTGGTTAAGCATTTTATTATTCTCCTGAGTTTATCCAGGTTTTCCAAACTATATTTTTCTCGTGGGAAAATGTATTCATCCTAGATTTTGTAACCAGTACAGTAGCATCAGTGATGACATACAACATATTATGGTTAAGTTCTCTATTTATTTGCACATAACCTGCCCACTCATACTAAATCTAGTTCCAAGATCCTCTCTGCATTTCCTTCGGGTGGATTTCTGGCAGGCTGTCTCTGGAGTGAAGCCTATGAATGCAAAAGGTTTTAACAGCAATCGGTGGAGGAGGAATCTATCCCTCAAATTATTTTCTAAAATACAGATACTGTTACTGAAATCATGGCTTTCCCGGAGGCAGTTTGCCTGGTAACATCTTATACTTGCAGTACGTTGAAGAGAGAGCACCAATGATAGTTGCCGTTTTGTTGTTATTTGCCCTGCCCTCTCCTATGTATGCTGTATTTGAGTTCTTCACTTCAGCTTACAGTGCTTCTTTTGCTTTAATTCCATTCTTATTTTAAATGAAAAACTCATGTTAGATGGATGGGGAAAAAAACAATGCTGCAGTTAATTATCTTCGGCTTTGCTTAGTGCTGTACAAGCAACCATTGATTTGAATTATGCGCTTATGACACACCTTTGCTGGCTTAAACTCACTCAGCAGGATGCTGTCATGAAAATAAAATGTGTGCAATGTTTCCAGATCGAAACATACCCACTACAGTCTGACAACATTATGCATGGAATGTATAGAGGCTATGTAGAATGTGTAGAAAATAGCATAATTACTCATGAGAAAATCACAAATATGTGAAAAATGACTATTGTTTGGTACCTGGTCATGCCACAATTTTTATTATAATTGACAAACGATAGATAGATGCCTTTGGGAGTTCTGAAGGAACCAGCTGCGGTGGGAAGGAGGAATAGTGTCATACTAAGTGAAGGCAAACAAAAGAAGTAAATTGGTAGCCTTCTTCCAAGTCACAAGGGATAAACGGCTGATTGTCATTTCCTACATTCATTTTCATTCCTGATGCCCCATTGGATTGGAATATTTTCACACTTATATTGCTCATAGAGACAGCAGAGGTTCACGCCAATCCCATCCCACTTGGGGACCCCCACACAAACTACCTTCAAGCCTCTCCATCAGTGTAGGAGCAGGCCTGTGATTTACAGTTGAAACCATTGCTGTCTGTCATTTGCCTATCTTGACTTTACTGAACCTGGATATTTACGTAGCTCTTTGGTCTTTTAGCTGTGAGCCAAATAAAGCAGGAATTAACCTGTACTAAGAGGGGTGGGGGCCAACTCAACATTACAAAACCAGCTTGTGACCGCTCAGAAAATAAGATATTGGAAATATCAGTGATTCATTAACTTGTGTATAAGAATTGTCAACAAATAAATAGGATCCAAGTAATTTAGTGTGAAACAGTAGATATGAAACAATTTAATGGAAATAATAAAGGGGGGAGTGAGTGAAGCTTTCTTTACATACTTTATATAAGTACAGTAAAAATGTGTATTTTCATATAGAGTGTATTTGGTAAGGTTCCTAACAAATCATAGTTTCATATGGACCACACTTGAATCAAATAATCTCCACTAGTTTATTTAATTCAGATGTACTACATCCCTTGGCTTTACCTTAGGATGGAATACGGCACACACAGGTAATGCAAATTATTATCTGAACTTTTTTCTTCTTACTCTATAAACATAGATACAAATAACAAAATCTGTAATATAAAATCTATAAAGGAAAAGTTAGGCACGGGTTGCTACTGTTGTGTGCCCCTCACTCGCCTGCTTTCTACAAACTCTAATTAATTCAATGCACCTGTAGGGGTTCTGTAGACCGTTCATACAGTGCCATGTTGCCTTCTGGTCTTTTACAGCTACAGCATTTTAAATCTTGCTAACTGTGCTAACTGAGGAGAAGCAAGTCCTTTTCTCTCCCTGTGCTCTCCTCCATTTTGTGTCTTGAGATATATACTCCAGAATACATTCGCCCAGGCCTTATCTGTCGCTCTGTCCCTAAAACGTTGTGGAGAAGGGACGGGACCTATCAGTCAGCGGACCCAAGTTCATCTCAGAATGTGCTCCGATCTTGTTCCGACATTGTGTTGCTCTCATGTGGACATAAATCACGCTGTGAGAAGGGCCAGCACCTCGCATCTCCGGCTGCTTCCCCTTCAGGCTCCAGGCTCCGGCACAAGGCCCGTTCATCTCCTCTGAATGGGAATTGTTTATTCCCTCCCATGTGTCACTCATACCTTTTTTATGATTTGGATATTCGTGCTATCACTATAACTCACCGGGGACCTCTTCACATGATTGTCCTTTATCAGCGACCAGGTCCAAACCCTGACACGGATGCTGGTCGGCAGCCTTTCTAGTGAATTGCCAATACTCATTTTCCTACCTCGTTTCAACCTTCCCAGAGCGTGGATTATTTGTATCACTTCTTCCCCATCTTGGTTTGATCTTTTTCCTTTCTAGCGGTACCCTTGTGGCCCGTGCATTTGAGCTGAACTTGAGGCTGTGCCACTCACGTCTCCTTTTCATGTATCAGAGCATCTCTTTTCCATTCACCGCATTTTTTTCTCAATCCCATTTTAGGATCACGCTAAAAGTTCACACTTGATGCCATTTTAGTAAAACTAGTCCTTTCTGTTGACAACTCAAGGTGCTTCACCTAAAAACATCCCAAAAAAAATTGGGAAAGAGCATTTAAATGACTAATTATTATTATTATTAACAGATAATAAAACAAGCAGGCTTAAGATAGAAAACAATTTGTGGTGCAGTTTATGAAATAGGGTTTAAAAGCATCCACTTCATACTTGCATCAGGTTGAGTTGAAAGCAGCAGCAAAAAAAAAAATCTTCAATCTTAATCTGACATTTAGAGCGGAGAAAAATGAGCACTGCTTGTCCATGTTTGGTTCTGACTTTGGAAACAGAAATAAGACCCCGTCCCAGACAACCTGAGGGTTCTGGATGGTTCGTAAGGTAGCAGGCTCCACTGCCCTGCTGGATCTGCTCATTGCTTGTGTCATGCCCACCTAAGGGGGGCATGACACAACCAATGAGTGACAGAGTGGCCAAATGGTCTTTTCGGTAATGCTGTTGGTGTCCAGCTGGTTCTGCCTTCTGCCCTACTGTTCTATTCCTAATTGACCCAGCAATGTATTACTGATGCCAATCCCATCCAATCTCATCCCCTTGGTATAATGTCACACTGCATACAGCTGTTTCAGAAATTCTCACAGCAAATCAAGACAACTTTTCGCTACCTCCTCCTCCTGAATACGTGGTCCTTTAATCAGTTTAGTCAAATGGTCTTAAAAGGCTGAGGTTTTTTTTCTTGGAGGAAATTTAACGTAATTATTCAAATGTTTTCACATAACTGTTAAGGTAACAAGTGCTATCTGGAATTCATAGAACATGTTTTGAACTTTGATTTGCTTGAATCGGTTCAACACAGTGGGGCTTTATTTTGTGCAAGAATAATATTCGCTAAATATGTTTATTTTAGACTGTTTATTTGATCATTAAGACATTCACATACAACAACACAGACTTATTTATTACTTGCAATACCTCTAGAATAACATGCAAAAAGACACCCAGGGCTAGTTTGCCTTCATATATCTATTAAATTGTTTTATTAATAAAGCGTTATGACTAAGATTGACAAAGATGCTGGTTGGAATATTTTTGATCGGCAAATTTTCCAATCCTAGCATTTTAATAAAATTAATTTAATTTAATAATTTCTTATTTTAACAAATTTGAATAATTCAATCTTCAACCCCCATGGAAAAATGGCCGTGCGCCAAAAAATTCTATATCTGATGGGGTTAAAGCAGTTGTGGGTTGAAACAATTGGTTGAAAGAAAATGTATCGACTGCAAACTACTTTTTTACATTACATCGCAAACGCAGTGAGCAATAATGCTTGGACTGCTGCTGCTGATGACATTTCCCATTATATTCCAACCTGGCAAAGCTTCTCGACAATGTTACCTTGCATGGTTACGAAATCATCTGCTGTAAGGTTACACACAATGAAGCCGTTATGTAAAAAAACCTGAAACCAAAAATATATTCCTATCATAACTAAAACAAAGACAAAGGTACATTCAAAGTGACAATGGAAACGTTTCACTTTTCACGCCAAACCGCCCTCCCCAACCACCTTCAGATGACTTTTCTTATCAGGATAAAATCATGCTGTTTTCATCCCTCATACATCGAGATCACAGCAATTATTCCCAAGGACATAGTTGCTTATCAGGAAAAATAAGCCGGTCATTGTGCGTCGTTCACCCTGGAACCAATGGCGCCATCTTGCCTGTTGAGTGCCTCAAATTGAGGCGTGTACATTCACTTAAATACTAATTGCTAACTCGATTTATATCCACTTTGCAAATTCTTTTCCCTCTGTATTCTCTCGCGGATTTGTTAAAATATTTATGAAATAAAAAAGCATTTTGTGGCTTTGCTACTCAAATTTGTTGCTTCTGCATTGCTCAAAAGCCGCGATGTAGCACTCTGAAATTAAAATATGCACACACAGTTATGCATAAATGTAAAAACGTTCACCATGCTGTTACTAACTCGACCTGTGTCGCCGCACAGTTGGGTCTGTTTCCGCAGGTATGAGGCATTTCCTCCCCTACCTGCCGCTCTCCCGTCTTTCCACGGTGTCAGATTGTTAATTGCTCAAAAAAAACAAACAAAGAAATCAACACAAACACCGGGAGGAGAGCCAAAGGCTGAACTCCTGAATGCCAGTGTCTTCAGTCGACAATTAGCCGTGTGGGAGACTTCAAACGTCCACTGCACTTGAGAGAACATCTCTCTCATCCTTCTAATCCTGTCTGTTTCACACGCTGGTTCCACGCCGCTGCCTTCTGCACCGGCGTTTGATCCATGCTTAATGAGGGTGTTAGATCACCAATGTAGCAATAACACCACCTCGGAAAAGAGGTAAGACTCTTTTCTTTTTTGCCCCAGTTTCCACCGTGCAGCCCACGTGCGCCGCCTCTGTTCGGCGCGCCGCTAGTCCGCCACGCTCACCTCCAATTCTTTCGACAAATTCCCCACGACGTGCTCGCTGTCCACCTGGCCGCTGAGCAATTATTTATTTATTTTATTTACCACTGGCGCCGTGTTCAATTTGAAAGCCATTTTGGTTTCACACAGGTGTTTTTGCCGTTTTAACTGCCACTTACTGGTTTCACCATCTGATAGGAGTACTGCTGCTCTTCTCAGGCCCAATTTGGTCAGATTGCTACAATTGGATGTTGTAACTAATGTGGATAGATTGAAAAAGGTTACAGTGACAGACATTACAGCTGTTGCAAACCAGAAATGCTACATTAATTGCACATCATGTACTGTTACAGAAATTGTGCAACACGCACACCGACATTCCCCTGTCTGGTCGCTGGTGGGAGCGTGCTCACCTGTATGAGATTATGTTATAGTAGGGGAAACACTTTTTAAATTAAGAGATTAAAGGTGCAGTTGGTAACTTAAAATAAGGATTCTTCGTTGATTCTAGGATTCTATTATGTTCTAGCTTGAGATGGATACTCACAAAACAATAAATTAAGTTCATCCGCATCGGCTTCATAGTTATTGCTTTGCAAGCAGGGATTGACAGCTACATTTTACAGTCCGTTTACCTCTTGATTGTGTTTCTTTTCCTTTGAGAGGAAAGACAGGAAAGTTGAACATTTGGAATCTGATAGCTAAAAAAGATAATGTTTTTGTAAAGCGCGCTATTTCAGTTTTTAGCATATTATCGATAAAGAATGTTAATACTTTGAGATTTGACTCTTCCCATGGGTGATTGTAAGTTGCTTGTTTGTAGCTGGGTAGCTGTGTGGAATCAAGGGAAACAGGGGTAGACATTGGTGTGGATCCACAGCATTAGTCCACAGCCTTAATTATTAAATATTTGTTGACCATAAGGAGGGATAAATCACTCATAGACATGCATCTGCCTCCACAGCTAAGTACCTGCAGCAGAGCATCTGTTTCCTGGCCTTGCCATGCCTGTGATTAGCTCTGTAAATTATATTTTTCATGTTTCATATTTTCATATTTCGTATTTTTTCATATTTTTTGTAGAGCACTTCTGCTGAAGATGTGCAGATTTCTTCACTCTTACCAGATACAAATGATGTGCCATTTAATCATTTGACAAGAGTCAAGTGTGATTAGCCTGTCATCCTCACATAACGCTGCCTTCAGATGAAAATATTAAAGCTTTCCAAAGTCCTTTTTTCATATTTCTATTTAATACTTAGAATTAAACACTGCATCTTTCAAGGAAATAAACTCATTTCCTCACTTCTTGGAAGAGTCGTCCTCAAGCTCTAAAGTGTGTCCTAATTTAACAACTCCTGCAATTAGAGGGAGAGTTTGAAACGGTAGGGTTGAGGCCATATTCTGTGTGGGTGGAAAGTACAAAAAGACCACGTAACTGTGGGTCCGTAGCCTTAGGTGTGCTTTTCCTATAACTAAAGAACAAAGAAGGTTATCTCTCCACTGACATTTATGGCTTTTGCAATAGAACTTTATTTCATAAACGAGTCACAGAGGAGAGAAAAAAATCATTGGGATGATTGTGTGAAAAAATCTTTCACTTACTCACCGGAAAATCTTCTCGGGTCACCGGTGCAACGTGTCCTCGGCACACCCTCTCAGCTGGTTCCACTTAACTGACTACACGTCCACACAATGTGAGAACATACGGATCGGTTCTTGGGACCATAACTGTAGACGCCAGGGTCAACGGCCTTCAATACAATAAGCCTGCTTGGAGAAAAGAGATGTGCTCATACTGGTTTGCATGGTTGCATCAATGTCGTATGTGATTGGCCTGGGCAGTGTGATACAGTAATATACAAAGCAAAATAAGATGTGGTTAGAATTCAGGCTTTTTTTAAAACAGTAAAGGTAATCTAAAAGTGTAGTCAGTAGTGACGTCAAATAGAAAATCACCCTACTTTTTATTTTTAGTTAATTGTAGTTTCTTTCCCCGAATAAGTGACTTGTTCGGCATTTGGTTTTGCTCTGTATCCCTTCTGGTTGCCATGAACGCAGATGGCGAAAGGCAAAAACCAGGGTGTTGATGGACAGCGTGAAAAATAGGGACTACCTGGTCTTCTTATACGCTCTCTGTTGTTGCTATTGGCTCTTCGTACAAACGAAAGTCCATCCATCGCTTTTCATAAAGGATTAGCATGGAGGAACCCGCAGGCTTAAGCTGTACATCCGACTAATAGCATAGCTTCTTAAGATAGTCTGTAACGGTCTGAAGGTGTCCCCATGTGTGCGTATTGGTACTGACAGTCACCCCGTTCGGCAGATTCAACAGGCGGCAGAGACAGACAGGCCGAGGGTTGAAGTGGAGTCAAACATGTAGGCGAGTGAACCTGGCAGAGAAGTACGTGCACTGGAGTGCTGGACAGGTGGACAGGAGAAAACAGTCAGATAGCCAGCACAAATCAGGCAGTCATCCATCCTCGACAGTTAGATTGGCAGGCGGCCGTCCACAAAGGCACAGTCCTTTGTCCGCGGACAGCTGTCCATCATCTAAACGCTGATGGTTCAGAGCTTCTTTTTTTCAAGGACGATAATAAACTACTACGCAGTGGCAATGCTGCGTGTGCCTGTTTCATAATTAAGGGGCACTTTTGATCAACATCGTGTCAAACTGTGGGTTAATTATGCCACTTTGATTGGTAAACAATAGAAAATGGAAAAATGACAATATAAATGCATCATCTGCCAGACTATTTTAATAACCCTGTGGAACAGACTCTTCAACACCGGCCCAGATGAGTACATGGTTTCCTGTCAACACTGGAGACATTTCAGTTGTTATTGTAGTGCTGAGTCAATTAGTAAATAATTGACTAGTTGATAGACAGAAATATAATCAACAACAATGACTGTGAAAGAATACGGAATATCATCAGGTTGTTAACTGCTGGGACCATGCAACCGTTTCTATGCTTTAACGTCTAACGACCATGTTTATTGGCATTTAGGCAAAATAATTCACCTTCATACATATTTATGTACGGTATATATTTCGATCATTACTATTTTAATGACTTATTTTCTTTGAGTTTCTTTTTTGCGTAAGCGCCTGCGTGGTGGCCGCTCCCTAGCATTTCTACCCGTTACACCAGTCGGACACGAGTCGTACAGAGGCCAAGCAATCAGACGTCGTATTCCCCGGCTGTGATGTGCTGCCAGCCTTTTATGCTTCGTGTGTAAAGAACTCACATGGAGCGGTGCGGGCGCGCGGAGTATATTGATGTCGAAAATCGAAGCAACCTTTTCTCGTGCCTTTCAAGTATGATCCTTCTCCGGCGTGTAGGTGTTGGACCAGCATGTGCACGCATCCTCTCGCCGCCCGCTTGCAAAAGCAAACTTCATCTCTCCCCGGCGTGGCTATTCTCGGTGTTCATTTCAACGTGGCTCCTATTCCTCTCAGCTATTTATTTTTCTCGGCTGTGTGTCGAGCACATATTATTTTTAGTTAATTACCTGTCTCTGTCAACCTCCAGCATCCCACGCTGTGGCCTCGCTGCATCGGCCCGGAGTTCAGGCTGTCTTCCACTGCGGGAAAATGCACACCTCTCGTGATTGATGACTTCTATTCTCCCCCAGCTTCACTTTAGTGTTCCGGCCCCACGTGTCCGAGCTGCGAGGAACATAATATAAACTCTTGTCTTGCAGAATAAGTCCCAACTCATTGTTCACCGTTTTTTTTTTTTTCTTTGTTCCGACACAACATTTTTGGAAAGGAAAAGATAAGGGAGACAACAGTGTTATATCTCTGGAATACACATGAGCATGAATATCTGCTTTACTGTGCAACACCTTCTGTGTTACAAGTCATATAATTTGAAGGCCCCATTTCACCCTAAAATACAACAGCCCGTCTTTTCTATTGAATTAGCCAGGTAATAAAAGCTGTGTATTGACAAAAGTGACAATGGATACGTTGGGGATGGATTGTGCCATGAAGCTAGAACGACTGCTTAGGCACCCGGAGCCCTCTCTGAATTCATCAACCGGCTCTTGGAAATGTGAGAGAGAGGATCACATATAACGATGATCATAAAATGAAGTGAGGACAAGTGTAAAAATCCACCTGAGGCCTGTGTTTGTTCTAAATTATGACACCCTTTGCACAAAGTCCTTAGCCATCTTTAAGAATGCATGCTGTAATTATAGCATTCATTTTTATTGACCACTATCAGATAATGGCAGATTGTGGTTACGGTCATTCTTTTGATATTTTTCCAAGATTGAGATTCAAAGCAAACAGCATATTCTAGCGTTTTCTCCAACGTGAATCTCTTGTGAATGACTAGTTTATCTATTTAAGAGAATAAAAGCTGATACCGGCAGTGATATTTTTTTTTTGCTTGTCCAGGGGTTTTAGAAACACTGGTAGAATAGCTTTCGTAGCTCAGGAGGGAACTGTCAGCGGAGGGATATCATCTCAGGTTCTCTTGGCTCGGGGGGGTGGAAAGGAGTACGAATTATCAAACTAGGTGCTGGAACTTGCTTTCCTAATCGCTGCTTGGGGCTAGCATCTTGGGGCTAGCATCTTAAGGCTATACAACCTGCTATTAGCTGCTTAACAGAATAGTTGTCAATGACAATCGAAGCAGTTGTGAATGCCTACTATCAATAAGGGCCACATATCAAATTTTACTCAATGCAGGTACCACGTTTTGACAAGGAAGAAGAATATCTCTAATCCGATATCAATTTTAGGGCTTCCCTAGCTGTTGAGTCGTGGTGTTTTACCCTGTTAAATATTGTTTGTCGTAGGTCATTAGTTGTTCTTATAAAGTTAGAACCATGGTTCAATCTTAATACACGTAAGACAATTAGCTCTGTGCCCTCAGCTATGAGGTGTAAAAATAAATTCTGCTGCTTGCCTAAGAGCAATGTTGTGACCTATGCACCGATGTCTGAAAAATTCATACCGTAAGGAAATCTCATACCTGTCAAAACGGTATACCGCCCAGCCCTACGAACGGTATTAAAAAAAATCCAGGAAGGATACTGAACGTCAGGTTCTCTGCTAATGACAAACCACTAATAACTCTAATGATTGGTGTGCTTCACAGGCTGTAAAAGGGTATTTATTCTTTTTGTGACAAACCCTTTGAAGACGAGAGGCCAGCCAGAACCAGGTCAGATCCAGTGCCATTATATTGGTATAGTTTTTTAACAGTTACATGTAAACTGATTGTTAGAAATTACTAATTACTTTTTCATCATAGGTGTGCCATTTTGGGAGCAGAGCAAAAGAGGCTAGTCTCCAAAGGGAAGATGTTTGAGGACCTCTTATTGCATTCAAGCAAAAGAGCAAACTGAAAATCACTCGCAAAAAGAATCTCTCTCGCTATCTGATTGTTGCTTATACGCTCAAATGTGGGTTTCTGTGTGGTATTGTTGTCAACGAAATATCCTGTGTGATGTGAAAAACAAAATGACCGTTATCATCATCTGCAGCCACTTTGAAATTCTTCTTGTTGGACATGTCTGTTCTGCACAGCAAACCCATCAAGAGACAGCCACGTTCACGTGAATGTGTCAGACATTTTGTCGCTCATCTGCACGGACATGCAGCCCTTGAGGTACGATTCCCCGCTGCTGTTTTGCCACTGATTATAACCATTAACAAGCAGCCTGTTTGTGAATGGATGGGGTCACTACCCTCAGTGCTAAAACATTCACCGGGGTGTATGATTTACTGGGTGCGCTCACCAAGCGGCAGATTTGTGCTCTTTGTAACGTGGAACAATTGAAACGAGACACATCGCAGAGGGCATCACAGTCATTGCATATAGAGCGTTTAATCACCTCCACCAATCTCTCCTCCATTCTGATTCATTTCATTGCTCACCTCTGCGTGTCTGATTAGACAATGCTGCTTCGATGCTGTGACATAAACACGCCCTTGTGTCTAAAGAAAGATTCCAACTTTTAAATTAGGTTGCGGCAAAGCACTACTAGTTTTAGTGGTTGGGTTCTCGACCAGTAACATTTCAGTATTTTTGAAAGCGTGAGCTCTGCACAAATTCATTTTTTTCCCCTCATCAGTTTAGGGCAGTATTCAACATCATGGCCAACTGGTAATGTTTTGGACCCACAACCGCATAGGTTGAACAGAGTGGTGGTTGTGTCTATTTGGTTATCCTTTCGATCTAAATCACCTGCAAAACGGACCCATTACAGTGCAATACAGGGAATTAAAAAAACATCTGTATTTATCAAGTTGGCTGCAATGAAAGCAGCTTGGTGCAGAAAAAGCAATGGAAAAATACCAGTTGAGCCAAGATAAGGTTAGGCAAAAGGCAAGATAAGAGACAAATGGCCAGATGGACTGGAGTGATGAGGGATTTGAGTACAAAGAGAAATTGATAGTTGTAGTGGTGCAGAGCGCACACACAGTCACTCTCAGCTCTCTTTGACCTGAGAGACACAGCCTGTTTGATTTAGTGCCAATCAGAGTTTTTAATGTCTGTGCGGCGCATCGTAATTTATTAGGATTATCATAAACTTGCACAGGGAGTTGGAGAGGGGGCACTTGTTCCTCCCTATCAAAATGAATTACCTTCTGTGAGCTGGTGTGTCAATCAGCCCAGAAATGGCGACACCAGCCCCCCAGGACTCACACATTTTCTTTTGTTTTTTTTTGCATCCAACCTTTTCATGCGGCCCATCAAAGCCGCGACCCACAATGAATATTCATCCCATCATGTTCCACCTCAGATGGTGGCCAAGTACATAAGGTGAAGGAGAGCTAAAGGCAGTCTTGCATTGCATTCTGCAGTGGAGTGTCTCTGTCATCAACAGCAAAGGTAGGGGCTTCTTTAGGGAAGGTTTTGGATTCATTATACTGGTGTGACACGTTTGGGTCACACGTTGGGTCATGCCTGCTCTAAAGGGGTCGATTGCATTGCTCGCTGTAGCCTTTGGGAGCATTGGGGCATCGTGGGCGAGGGCCCGGTTGGGAGCGTGTGCCACTGTCAACGAGGTGCTCATTGCGACATTGCCGAGGAACCAACTCACCTCTAGTTGACTCCGGCGAAGTGAGTGGGATTGTGGGTCGGGTAGGAGCCGTCAACTGACGTCAGTGAGCCAAGGCCTTCATAACTAATTACAACTTGTACACTGCGCGTCCTTGGCTCCCTAGCAGTAGAGCTAGTGTGAAGAAGATCAAATGAATTGCTTTTGGAAATGCAATGGACACAGACAGTTTCTGTCTTTTTTTAAGTGCAAAACAGCCTAAAACTATAGGGGAAATTATATGTTCATCCTCCGTCCGAAATACATTAAAAGATGAATAAAAGAGAAATACATTCTCACAGGTACGGACCAATTTAATCCACATTTAAAACAAAAACTACATAGTGTGCAATGGTTTGATTTGCATCTCTGATTCATCCACCATTACATAATATTTATTTTTTCAACTCTATCCCACTATCTCTCCTGCATATCATTTTAAAATCGGACTAAGTGAGCTTTCTGCTCCTTTTGCTGACAGCTGAGGTTTCGTCTTAATTTGCCCCGTGGGGTGAAGGGGACACTAGCGTGGGTTGAGATTGAAAAGGAAGCACATCTTCTGCTAAGCCTCGCCGTTCCATTTTGATCACGTAAAAAGGTAAGAACCGTTGAAAGCAACGGCGAAGATAATCGGATGATGACAGTGTCATTGTGTCTCTTCAACATGATGGACTGATACTGAATTCACTTACCGTGGGAAAGAAATGAGTGAGTGGAAAGACAAATAACGTTTTCCCTTTTATTGTATCAAGATATGAAATAGATACTGCATGTTCATTCATTTGGTGTTTCTAACACACGTCACAAGTCTGAAATTGACTCAATAAAATGTTCTTTTCTTTTAAAAAGGGAAAATCTGTCAGTTGAGTATAGAAATATGATAACATTTAAACACACCTGATGGGTCTGCAGTAGAAATTACTTACCTGTAGAGAAATACTTGATTTATATTGGAAAGAAGTATCTGTAAGGTATCCAAATCCCCAAATGTCAGGTGATGGATCAAAACGGTAATTTACTAAATGTACTGCGTGACTTTTGAATCCCACAGTGGCCTCCGTTGCTACAGACAAAACAGGCACATTACTGAATGAAGGGTTATTTCTTTGCAACAATATATGGGCTGTCTTTTGGGATGTGCTTTGGGGCCCCGTGTGCTGGCATGAAGCTCAGTGGGAGTATGAGAGGCGGGCGGACTGGAAGCCTAATTAATCCCGCCTTCCTTAATTAGCCTCCCGCACCGGGCCTGACACACTCGGCAATCTTCTGCAGCTCCCCTTCCCTCATTCCTAAAATGTGCTCCCTTTCTTTTCCCGTAGTTCCTCCCGTTCAGTCCTATTCTGTGTGTCCTTTTGCAGGCGTGACGGTGACCATATGCTCCAAGGCGATAAACAAGGCGCATGCTGCTGCAGAGGGCGGCTGAGGCTAAATCTATGGCAATCTGTACGGCGTTGCCTCGAGAGGCCACCAGACCAACAAAAAAAAGCCCACCAGTAGGCGGCAGAGATTCCCTGCAGCCGCGTTGTGTGTGTGTTTTTTTTTTTTAAAGCTACATGGGCTGTCCCATAACGCAGGTGGTCAGCAGCACACGGCGCCCCCGAGCACCCTCCTTTGCGTTCAGTAATCGCGGCCAGTAATCTGCAAATGCCAGCGCGGGGTAAAGCTGCTGAATGCATCCCTCCAGATTGGCAGGGAAAACGGGCCGAGGCCGCAGCCGCTGAGCTCAAAAGATGCTGACATTAACGGCACTCTGTGCCCAGAATAATGAGCCGGTTATTTCCACTTGTGGCCGCGGCCATTGAAAACGACTGCACTGTGTGAATACTGATCAAGACTAAGTGTTGACATTTTCCCGTGCCACGCTGGCTCTTTAATGAGCTTCATGTTGAACTTATCAGCGTTGGCTTCATCTTCCTTGCGTGAATAGGGTTATTCTCCACTTCAAACATAGAATTAATCTTGCAGAGAAGCAAACCTCTTGTTTACAAGAAATTAGTGTTATTAAAAAAGTATGTGCCTGACTTATTTGCAGTGGAAATGTGTATTATTTTAGTTCAGAACTTTCTTAATTTATTGCTGAATCTATTTTTTTACTACTTTTCATCTTAATCACCTTAATTAACGTGTATCCCATTATGCGGCTGTGTGTTGCCTGAATGTGCAAAAAGGCAGAATTTTGCTTGCGCAAATTTATCAGGGGATACTATGTTTTGTTATTCATCTTCACATTAGCTAAGATAATTGTGTTTTCCAGAGGATTTTAATCAGACAGCCTTGTTCAGCTCTGATCTGAAAAAGAGCAGCTTGATTGGCAGACTGACTATCAAACATGCGCATCATGACCACCTGTGGCAGGTGTGCCTACCCTGCAACTTTCTCAAAAAAAGACTCTTGCATTAAAGACACGCTCATCCTGCTAAGACTTAAAAAAAATCTAGATATTAAAGAAGCTTTTCGTTAAATGATAAATTACAAAAATATTTCAGCCGAATAACATTGCAGGAAGAAGTTAATGGATTTAAGTTGGATGGGGTTTCGAGAGTGCACATGCATCTTTGCAGAGGCAGCCAGTAACCCACCTCCACTCCATCACGTATATAAAAAAAGATGATGAAAAATAGGAGAGAACAGAAGGTGATAATTACCTGAGCCAAATCTGCCACATTGCCAATGGACCATAATTTGATAAATAACTGGTGGGATTTTCTGTTCTCCCCCACTTTTCCCCACCGTAGAAAAAAAAGGGTTATTCACATAACAAGGTCATCTTGCATCTTGCTGCATATACGTACATGGAACACTTGCCGGTTGTTTTTTTTTAACCAGGCTTTTTACTCAACATCATCATAAATAGATCTTTGTTTTTACTTTCACATCTGACCGCTTATTTCCTCCAGGTTGAGGTGAAGCTGTCTTTTACACTCCAGGAGCTGAAAATCCCTTCTTTCCCTCTGTGCTCCCCTGTAATAATGTTTCAAATGTCAAGCCTTGCTCGTGATTGCCTTCCACCATATTGGATCAGGCTGTGGTGGCATTTTGCAAGGAGCTCGATAAAAACACAAAAAAAAGCCTCCTTGGGATTGTTTCAGGTGGTATTTCTGAGGGGTTCCTGGAGGACGCTGGTTTGGTTTCCAATTGAGACGTGAACACCTTTTTGCAGTGTGCTGTAGCTTTGTGTGACTCATTGTGCTCCGCTCCGGGGAACCCGCGGACGCATTGATCCCTTCTGAGGAGGTCACGTTTCCAGAAACACAAGCCGGAGTTGTCGGCTTCCTGTGGACAGCTGGTAGTGTGCAGCAGCTTGGCGGGTCCCTCTCCGTATTCTTGGCCCTGGCCGTAATTTCAAATTAATCCAACTTAATCCTGTGTAGGTCCTAGATGTGGGTGCTTTCATGGTTGTGCGCTCTGAACTGGTGCACCGAGTGACTCAACGCCCACACTTCAGTCCGTAGACATAACTCTCTCGGTCCCTGAGAGATGAGCATAAATCGGTTCATTCTGCTCCCCTTTAACGCTTTTTTTTCAATCTCCCCACATTTCTTGTATATTTGATGCTGTGATTCACCAGTCTTGCATCTGCTCTTAGAGAATATCAGAATTTTTATGCTAAAAAGGAAATATTTTGGCCTGTTAAGTGTGGCCCCGTTTCCTTTTTTTTCTGTTTGGTTCTGCCAGCGTCTTTATTTCCATAAGTCCCTCTCTCTCTTACCCAGGGCCTCCTCGGCATCATTTGCATGGCCTACTTTCCGTACGGGGTTTGGTTTAATACCCACAAGTAGACACTTGAGCAGTAAACACGTCCCTTTCCGTGACTACCAGGGGGCTTTCCTGAATTAACTTATCCACTTAGGGCTTTATCTGTATAAGGCCCACTATAGGATGCTGGGAAATGTTTCAGGATCTACATTGAGAAATTGCACACAGGGTCAAAAGAATTTACTTTCCTCTGAAAGACAGACACTTATTATGATAATGAGATTAACTTACCAGGGATATATTATCTGCACTAATCTTAGTAGTTCTCGCTCACGTTTCATAGTGAGACGTCATAACAACTCCTGTCTTGAATTGGAGTTACCTCATGAAAGAGTAATGAAACCGTGCGTCAAAGAACATGTTTACACTACATGACTGGAGCAGTATAACTAAATACTGAATGGCACTTGCTGAATATGGTGGTTATTGATGCTATTTACGGACCACAGCGACAGGAACATGCAGAAGTTTTGACTTGGAGTATTTGAAGGTGCCTGAGCAGTCAGTGTGGCGCGATCCCTTTCACCTGTCACGGTTCCTTTCAAATCGGGCTTCCAAGATGCTGAAAAAACAGCTGAAAGTAGTCAAGGACTGACAGCTGCGCCTCTTTCACCTGAGAGGGAATCTGTTCATGCTTGTCAATTAGTTTCCCACTGTGCTCCTAACGAAGTTGAAATTCCTCAAAACAGATTTTAAAAAGTAGTGAGGTTTTTTTTTTTTTTATGGAACAAAATGGGACTATTCCTTTTTATTTTTTTATTTTTACCAAAATCCCATAAAAGAACTTCCTTTTTCGGACTGAACCCTGCATTGTTGAGCGGTGGGATGAGGTATTTAAGGAATCCCTTTCCACCTGTTACCTGCATATAGACTCACAGGCACATAGAGTACAACTGAAACATTCAACTGCGACAGGCTCCTCCTCCAGGATACTCCACCATTTCTCCCAAAGAGATCCCTACAGAGATGGGAAAGGTTGAAAATGTTCACCAGTATTTTCCCATTTCTATTCATTTCTTCTGTATTTGGGAGAGGTGGAGGGAAGATGTGGGCTCGGTGGGTAAGAGGATCTCGGAAAACTGATCTCCCAATGCATTTGAAAGGCTTTCTGGGACACCGGCACCCCAGGAGGACGCTGTCTGCACACTATAAACAACTCCTCACAGTTTGAATGTTATTTTTCTTCCTTTGAGAGGCAGACAGACACAGGGGTTTGTCTTCCCTAGGATGGGAGCGGTGAAATAAGAGACAAGGACGTGGACGAGAGCTAGAGAGCAGAGAAGCAGGGTTCCTATATAATGGCTGACTGGTATAGAATGAGAATTGTCTTTTTTTCATTTCACCTGTCGTCGTAAAGGAAGCGCCTGTCACAATCGGGGGCAGAGTCTCCGGGACGGACAACGTTTCCATGACAACTGGGAATCCCCACCCCCTCGCTGGTTCTGTTTTTTGCTAAACCGTTGGATGAGGTGTTCAGGAAGCGCCGTTCTCCCTTGTTTTACACAGGGCGTTAATGAACACGTGTTATGTCTCTGTGGGAAAAGTCTCACATCGTCTGCCATTTTCGTCGTCACATCGCTCTCCATATCTTTGTCTCCATGCTGCTGTTCAATCCCTCTCAAATCAAGAAGCAGCCTTTTGATCGCGACTCAGCTTGTTCTACATCAAACACCATCGGCGAGAGTGAATTGAAGAGTCTGTCGCGCTGTCGCTAATGCGTTTCATCTGTGTTTAACATCTCTGCAACAATCAGGTTGTTGTTCGCAGAGACTCATATACTCTCTAAGTTTTGCTCGTGTTTTGGGAAGAGATGAAAGACAAAAAAAAAAGAAAGAAACAACAGAGCCTCCGGAGATAGCGCTTTGTCCGACAGAAGGAAGAGTGCACAGGTTAAGATCCCCACGGCTGTCTGTCAAGATAACAAAAAAGCCACGGGTTTAGGACTGTTCCCGTGCTGTGCGTGAAATCCCTGGGATGAAATGTATCAGCGCTGTGATCCAGGATAAGTCGTGCTGCATAGTGACAAACAGCAGAGACTCAGTTCATCCGAGTGGTTTAATAAGTGTTGCGAAAGCAGAAAAGGGAACATCCTAAACCCCATTCTCAGTTGTCATCACTGTGTGTTTGTGTGTAAAGGGGCTGTTCGCACAAATAACAAATCCGGGGTGCGAAAAAACGCTTTGCAACAAAAAAGAAATCGCTGCTGACGAATTGGTGTCTAAAGAATACAGATAAACCACAGTGGAAGCTTCCGTTGAGGGATTCAAAGATTCATCAGCCAAACATCTTCACTTCACTTCGCCTTGTTGCTTCCAGCCTACTATTGAATATGACAACATAAGCAAATGACACATTTTCTTAAAAACAAGCAGCGCAGTGCAGTGCAGCGCTACGGACTTCATGTATGTTTAGTGACGGTACGGCGAGTGCTGACGCGGCACTAAAGATGCACTCATCAGATATTGTGCCAATAATGATCGGTTATTGGTGCCAAGCGGGCCAATTTCTTGAATTCAGCTGGCCTATTTACATTATGTAGTGGAGTTTCTAAGTCTCGGCCAATTTGTTGTTGCATTACAGTGTTTCCTCACAGCTTTGGATGAGTGGAGGGGTGCGTGAAGGCACAATGCAGGATAGTAAAAGTGCAGTAGAAACAGAAATTTAATAAATGACATAAGGCTTCTTGCATTGTACCTGGACTTTTTTATGATGGAAAAGTAGCCTTAAATGACTTGATTGTGAGGCTCTTTAACGTGTTGCAATTATCAGATTTGTACTCGATAGCGACCGGCCTAAGGACTCTCGTAGTGGTTGAGCAGTCTGTCGTCCAGACCCGGATGAGCTGAGGGCAGCAGCCTGTTGCACTCCAACGTAGTCCAGCTATGCAAAGTCCTTCAACTCTGCTGCCTAGACCGGAGCTCTGCGACCCTGCGGCAGTGTTCCAGCAGTGTTCTAGTTCATTTCTGTCATATTTGAGAAAATATTCCATAAATGGGTCACCAAACATACTTTGGCTGCATGTGGTATAATTTAAGGCCTTTCCATATATGGTGTGTAGGAAACGCTGCTTATGTTTCAAAGCTAGTTAGACCTCTCTCACATATTTTCGTCAGTTCAAGTAGGTACAGAAACATTGTTCTTGTTTAGTGGAAAGCAATTATTCCCCCACAAAAAAATAAATCGTTCATTCTCAAGAAGGTTGTATTAAAGGTTGCTTCATGAATTTGTATGATTTGAATCTGTTTTTTTTTTAGAAGTTTGAGGTCATAAATTCTATAATAACTTTCAAATAGCTGGTAGTATTTTTCCTCCTGGCTCAAAAGAGGAATTAATAACATTTAAAATACATTATAAATGAAGGAATTTTACTGTCAAAGATGTTCAAAAGGAGATTTCTTTATTACGCATCATTGATTATCAATAGCAGCCTGGTTTTGGTAAAGACTCATTGTTGTAAAGACTCGTTGAATTATTATTATTAAATTTATTTCAGTGCCATCCCAAAAGATCAGCTGAAACCAAATCTTACCTGCATTCGTAGATACCACTGGAGGGAAGCAAGGAAATAGGTTTACTATTGTGATGTTGGTGAGCCAACACTGCAATTGATCACAATCTGACCTGGCAGAGAGATGCGTACTGATTGTAATGTTATCTTTGTCCATCTCTCATTTTTTTTGGGCTGTTCTATTGCCGGAGAAAATGCTGTGACTCCCCGTCCCCTGCTGGCTTTGAGTAATACCCCATAGTACTGACAGAACTACATTAGCACTGTGCATTAGCGCTAGCACTGGGATGTATTTACTGAATCAAGGTTCAATTCACCTCCACTGAAGCATACTATTAGGTGCTCAATAATATGTATGTCTCAATAATACTCATTTAATTTGGTCTCAGAAGCATATATCTGAATGCCTCGCATGGATATATATATATATATATATATATATATATATATATATATATATATATATATATATATATATACATCCATGCAAGGCATTCAGATGATCCTGTATTCCACATATTAATTCCCATCCAAGCCGCAAATTCATAATCATATGTGACCAAAGAGCAGGTACAGTTTTATAATTTTGCAAATGGTGCTGGTGAAACAGAGTTTTCAATTAAAGGCCGCTGTCTTTGCCAAGATATATATATATATATATATATATATATATATATATATATATATATATATATATATATATATATATATATATATATATATATATATATATATATATATATATATATATATACATATATATATATTTTTTCTGTCACCACTTCGTTGGTTTCTTTTGTAATTTATACAGATATCCCCCTCAAACGAATAATGCCACATTGATTAAAACGATTTGTAACATAGCAGTCTAAATGTCATTGAGTTCATGGACACCGTTGATATATGAGGTTGATCAAAGTAAAAAAGTTTAAGCATTCAAAAAAATCAATAAAAAGGTTCAGGGATGAATCACAATGAACTGTAAAAACATGGATGAAGACAGATGTGTTTCCAGCAGCATTTACTATTGCTTGTACTCTGATTGAATCTACACAACCAATTCTTATTGGTTTCCCCATGGCGATGTGAAGAAAAACAACAAGGGTGCAGTAATTGTAGTAGTTTATTGGTATTCTCTAATTTGCTGGCAACATTTAAAGTTGTTAAATAGTGAACACTTTGTGTGTAAATTGCAGCTATACTTTTTTTCCTATCTAAGACTATCTCACTGATCATTAAATCAAGGTATCTGTGGCGTTACCAGGAGACTAGTATCAACAAAGTTATAGGTACGTCTTATTGCTCAGCTGTTTCAGACTATTGGGCAGAGTTGTGTGTAGTATATACATTTGTGTGTTAGCGGATGCGGTACTTCCCAGAACACTGTTCTGGATTGAGATATTGCCACCATTTTGGCCTACTTGCTGTTGACTTGCGCCTCTTTCGGAATTTAAATGAAAATTGATATATATATTAAATGTGGCACTCTGACCATTCTAGATTCTTACATCAATAATAAAGCAATGTATTTTGAAATAGAAAATAATAATAGTTTTTGTTATTAACTGTATATATTGCCCTATTTGTAGGGCAATTTGTATTTGCTATCATTTCAAGACAGAAAGCTAGTAATTATATCTATAATCATTTTGTTCCTTAAAATGAACAAATCAAGCATACAAAGAGGCTTGAAGGACTAGCAGCAGGTTTCCTGAAGGCCTTCAGATATCTGGAAGACACGTAACACATCTAAAGTATCATTCATGCATCATGTAAACATGGTAACAGTACTCAGTAGTCAGTCTTTCAGACGCCCGCCCCTCTCTGACTCCCACGGCACCAGCCACACACGTTTTAATTTTGGAGCTGGGTCGTCAGTTCGAGGGGTCAAAGTTGAGACAGAACTCTTAATGACTCCGAACAGAGACGACATGAAGGCTGCGGTCTCTCACTTCGGCCGTGATTCAAATACACTGCAAGTGTGCATTGATTTCCCCATCATGTCAGGACTATTCAGCAGCGCCAAATCCTCTCCTAGTCTCTCCCAATTAGCTTTCGGCCTGGGGAACACTGTCGATCCCCATCTGCCCATCTGCCCGTCAGTGGCTTCATTCCACAAGAAGGAGCTGGACAGACAGGACAAAGGAAGCAGGATAGGAAATGAGACAGAAAGCAAGCAAGCAAGCAATAGATAATTCCTTGTTTGGCGGCCGTGGGTGAGAAGGCTTGGCAGATCTGTCCATAGCCGAAGCCACTTGGGGCGGTTTGGAAGTGGAGGACTCCCTGAGAGACATACTGTTGTCCGGATGATAGGCGGAGGCAAAACTCCGCATCCACGTATCTCTGTTTGGCCGTAGCCAAACGTAGGGATGTAGATTTCTTGTTTTCTACGGCTGCATATGTGTCCGTGGGGGCAGCGCTATCACAGCGCTGCTCCAAAGGTCAGGGAAACTGGTTCAGATAGTGAGCTGCCTGAGTCTATCACTCCCCCAAAGGCATTGGGGTTTGAAGTTTGCAGGGCCAGATGGGCGCTCTGTATGATTGCCGCCTCGTCATTCTCTTCTGCCTTCTTCTCCTCTTCCTTGATCTCCTCCCCGAAAAAGATGATATTTCCCTTGACTAATATATATCGTCAATATATAACCCCCCTTTGTACTATTCCACAATTGTCAATTTGATAGCTTAAAGTAGGGGTCTTCACTGTCCTTGCCCACCTCTTTGTATGTGCATGCTTTGGCTTCTGTATTGCTGAAGTCCTCGCCCATGTCAGAGGCTTTGGCCATGCACCTTCTGAACGAGAGTCCAAGCCACACTCCTCCCTCTCCTCGCTCTCCTCACTCATTGGTATTCCTCCCTACCCTTTGTTCCCCATGGGTGTAATTACTGTGGCTGGATTTTATATAGTTTTTGGTAGGCCTGCTGGGAGCTGCCTACTAGTGGGGATGAGGGGAAGCACTCATTGCCCTTTCTCGACCTCATTGACCGGCCACTAAAACCACAAATTTGATGAGGAATAAAAGAAATGCATCCACACGTACACAGTTGTGGAGCCATTAATGGACGCTATCATCAACGCACACAAAAGGCGCTTGGAAAACACTCGTATAAATGCATGCTCACACGGCGAGGCATGTATTTGTGGAATTGCAGCTGTCCCCCCCGCCAACTACATCCCATTATGGGTTGCGCTTTATTTTGCCGTTGGGGTTTTATCTGGGGGCAGCAGTAGCTGAATCCGTACTTCGCCTACAGTGCATTAGTTCTCACATGAGGAATGAGTTTTTTCATGAAACAGCCCACCGTTCTGCGGCCTGATGGAAAACCACTACGGGTTGAGCCACAGTGATCTAATCCACAGCTGGGCCCGGAAAACGGCTGATATACTGGTGAGAGGGCAGGGAGACGGCGAGAGATTGAATGAGCTGAACAGAGATGTGGAGTAAGAGCGGGGGGGATTGAACCAGAATGAAAAGGAGAAACTGTTAAGATCCCTCGGGTTTAAGACATTTGCTGATTGCGGTGTGTTGCGTTATGCCACATTTTCTCCGGGTTTGTTTATATATGTGTTCTGTCATTGTCCGTAGACTCGGCCCTCTGCTGCATCCCTCCCCTGTCTCCATCATCCCCTTGATTGTTTCTCCTCCTATATACAGGTGTGTCTTTCTTTTGTCCTCTGTCGGATCGTAGTTCAGTGTGTAAGGATTGATGCCTGAACCTGCATGTCTTGACAGCGTTAAGATTTTTCGGTATTTTGCCCCTTTTGAAATCTGTTTTGGACCCCTTTTTGTTTTTTTGGGAATTCTGGTTTAAAGAAAAATATAATTTGTTTGTTTTTGCAACCTGTCTGCGAATGATTCCTTACGGTGAGAAAGCCTAACAGAAACAGCATGAGAGGATTCTCCATTAGAGAGTCCCTATTCAGTGCGTGTGCGTGGCTGTGTCCCGCCCGTCACCCTGGCAGATAAACAACGGCCTGCATGACGACGGGCGGGCCGGTGGGTCAACGCGGTTCGTTTGAGGGGGTAGATTGCGAGAACAAACATTGATAACAACAGGCAAAGTAAGTTGCAACGACGAAGCTGCTTTCAGGAACGTCGGCATGAGTCATGGGTGGGCTATAATGACCACAGATGGCCATTAGTGTGAGGTGAGCGGCGCACAAGCCCCCGGCCCCCCAGCGCTGCGGAGGTGCACTGGTGCTCAGTTATGACAGGCTCTGACTTCTAATGAACCCCCTGATAAATAGCACTTGTTGTAGGGCAATGCCAACCCCCTTTTTGCCTGCAGCAGGATATTTAGTTGCAATAGTAATATATAATAAAATCATTAAAAAGTGCCAGACTTTTTTTGTATACCGATACTTTGGGTTTAAACCAATTAGAATTATTGAGTTCTTATAACTATATTTTAAGTCAATGTGTTTTTTTTATTTTTTGGTTGTTGACATGGCTTGATATGATTAATTATGCTAATTTACACACACAGTATTTTGTATTTCCTAACTGCCCTCTGGTCAGTTTCCATTGATAACACTAATTCATACATACTGGGGAATAAGGCGTTTTTTTAAACGGAGGCTGAAACGATTTCCGTGAAATCTAGTTTTGGAGAAAGCAGAACAGCAAATGTTTTTCCTTCCGTCTGGCTGTGTGTGAATTTTGCATATGCCTTTGAACCTCATTCGCATTCTTCTCCTTCCTCCCACCTCATATCACCTCCTCTGCTAGCAGGTTTCACTCAGATCCCTCAGGTTGTCGCGGCGCTCTTGTTCCCTCTGTGTCACCATACGGAGGGGGAAGCTAGGTCTGCTGGGGGTGGGTGCTCACACGCCTGGAGGAGTTTGGGTGGAGTGGGAGTTCGCTACGTCCTTTATTGCCGGCAGTTTGTCCCACATCCCTCTCTCCCTCTGGTCGTATCTTTCTTTATAAGCTCATTTAGATTTCCTGCCACGTTCCATCGGGGCTAAGCTGAACAAATCCCTGTATTTTTTCCTAATGGAGGCAGCGCCTCTGAAATTTGTGAAAAACAAGTTGTGAGGGAGGAGAGGGAAACTGATTGATAGTATAGATCTCAAGCAGTATTGGCATTCTAATATTGGTTTCCTTCTATTGAAACACAAACTTAAAGGGCTGTGTATGTAACATTGTACCTGAAGGGGTTTTGTTGACTTTCACTTAACCTTCTCTTACTTCCTGTTACTCCTTCCAACCTGTTTTATTCAAAACTTGTGAGATAACGTCAACCGTTTTCTAAGAATTTGTCTACATGCCGGATCATTGCAAACCAAAAAATGAAATTTTTGCTCCGATGCCAAAACTTGCACACCATGTTCAATTGGCCATGAGCATAGCTCAAAAAACTAGCGCTGTGAACACCATGTGTTACTAATAGGAAATGGCTCAATTCAAGCAGTGGCAAGTTGTGCTTCGATGTGTGGTCTCCTTTTTAATAAATCCGATAAATATGTAGATATTAGCCAAATGTAGAAAGCGCCCTATAGCACCATGTTCATTCAATAACTGCACAATTGCAAAATAACTATCATGTACCCTCCAGAGTAGTTGAATGACTTTTTTTGTAACGTTTTCCATTGTTGTGCAACATGAGTAAAACTAGCTTGCACCTTTCAACAGGATCCATCACTTTTCATCTGCCACATCCTTTTCCTAAAGCTCAAAAGGTCTTCAAGAAAAGCATCGCAAAGCAAGACTGTTTCCAACATTGTCCCACTTTGAATTTCTCTATCCTGTCCTCTCTCGTTTGTCAAAACAACAAAGTAAGATCCCCACGCTAATATGTTCTGGGCATCCTTTGTGGTCTTTTACGGTGCATGAGGCCTGCAACTGAGCCGCTTTGCTTAACGCAGCAGGTATCCAACTCCTCTCATGTGGGAGCTCGGACACAAAGCATGCAGAAGCCTGTGGAGGGGCCAGGCCGATTTGTTCACATAAAAACAAAGCAGGCTGACTGAAAACGAGCAGAGGAGCAGACAGCGGGGGGTTCGGGCGAACGCGTCTGCGTGAGGCAACGAGCCAACAGCCTCGGACCAGACACTGCGGTTCAACAGCCTTCACACAGTCAGGGTATTATGAGATCCTCCGGATTTTTCAGTTTCAACTCCGTGATTGACAGCTATCTACATTGATTGACAGGGAGGGTGGTGGTATACTGCTGACGAGGGGGCGGTGCACAGCTAATTGACTGTCTTCCAGATAGTTGATGGCTGGCTTTGTAGGAAAAGACCCGGCCGCCAATTTTTATCCTTTGCTGCTGGAATGTATTTGGAGGAGATGCATGAACTCTGCTCGCCATGTCTGAGGGTGTCTTTTTCCATGTGGTTGCTGTGAGTCATCAGCGCCGCCACCCTGGGTGTGGGGATTTATTTTTTTGCCATTATGAACACTGTCTCCACGCTCCAAAGCAAGAAATTGGAATAAGATGGAGCCAAAGGGGGTGTACTAAATAAAGCATTTGAGGAGTTAAATTATTGAACAAATAGAGATGTACTGTATACCTGCAAGCAAAACAACACGGCCTGATGGTCTTTTTGAAAACAGCAGCAGAATTATTCATGTATTAAATTATGTGTTCCAATTATTTGCTTCAGCGTACAGCGTTGGACTAGGAATGTCTTTTTTTTTAAACAAGATTATGATTGGTAAATAATAGATATTGCACGTAGAGCGTGCGGATGCACTGGAAGTAAGGACAGACACTTTTGTGAAGATGAGCAAAATGAAAGTAAGGGAAAAGTGCTGTAGTTTGCAACGGCAACAATAATTCACATACATGTGGATCATCTTTACATTCAACAAATATAAAGGACATCTTCATCTCAAATAAATGAATACATAACATACTGAACATACTGAGTTCCATGTTTTATAATGGCACCTTGAAATTTTTAAGTTCACCAGAAATTGTTTAAAATGTTATGAATATCAAAGTATTGGATTTTTAATGTTTTTTTAAATTAATAAATATGGTCTTTCTGTTCTTCATGCAGAACTAAAAAATAAAACTCTGAAAACAATTTCAATCAATTTCCAATATCCCCTGAGCAATGCAGAGAAACAATGTCTTACATCTAATATCCATTTTAATTTGCAGTAGATACACTGTCTAAGCTGAGGTCATCCTATTGATTGAATGTAAGCTGCTCCAATGTGGAAAATGCCTTTCTTTGAATCCACACACATTCAAAATTGATTTTGCGAGGCGACACAGCCCCGCTAATGTTTTTTTTTACCCCGACCATGGAATCTTAAGACAAATGAATACATCTGTTGCTGTTAAAGGTGAATAGGGTGAAGACTAGATGTCATTGTAACGACCAGGCTGAGGGCCAGGAGGCTCTCTGCTAATGAACCTCATGCACTCCTCTGCTTCTCCATGACATTATGTGTGCGCATGGAAGGCCACGCATTGGTGGTAACGCTTGAAGTATAAAGAACTAAACTAGATACCGTATTTTCCGAACTATAAGTCGCTACGGCCATAAAATGCATAATAAAGAAGGAAAAGACATATATAAGTCGCACTAGAGTACAAGTCACATTTTTTGAGAATAGGAGTTAAGTACCGTTTTTTGGCTGCATGTGTCCTATGAACGTCGATATGATGTCTGGCGATAAATCCGAGAAGTCTGCAGGTTTTGGTTTCACCACTGTCATGATACGAAGCAAGACGCGAGTCGTGATCCACATTAAAGAGGGTTTTATTTTTGAACAGCCGAGATTAACGTAAGCTATGCGTTAGACTCCAACAGTTTGCATCTATGGTTAGCATACCCAAACTACGGTAGCTTAGCATGGACAAAAGACAATCTCGCATCAACCACCTCCTGCAGGAGCGCTCCGCCATCTTCCCACGGGCTGCAACACAGGCCTAGAGCGCCCTCTTGCGGCTTAGTGTGAAAATAACATGTGAAATGATATAATAATGTGCTAATTTCACACATAAGTCGCTCCAGAGTATACGTCGCACCCCCGGCCAATCTATGAAAAAAACTCCGATTTAACTGCGGAAAATACGGTAGGTAGGTTGATGGAGGCCCTCACTAGAGCTCCGCCCTGTGTTTGTGTGTGTGTGTGGCGTTGGTCCACAGCTGTGGCTTGTACCTCGCCATTGACAAGCTGTCTACATTCCACTGTGATTTAGAGACCTTCCCCTGAAGAGCCTGTGTGAGTTATAACATTTCTCTCTACCCAACCTTCCTACCTCTTCCCACTCATTTCTTCTACCTACAGCCATCTTTCTTTTTTTATTATAGGGGGTTCTACGGGTTACTTCCGCTGGGTTTTTTCTTACTTGCAGCTATCATTCTTGTAAGTCGTAGTGGTTACAAAGGTTCGAGGATCATGCATGTAGACATGTCTTATTACCATCTTACCATTTTCTTTAACTTCAGCACAGTGCCCAACATCTGTCCAGCGGTTAATCCAATTATCAATCCATCCATTTATTTATCAAGGTTTATTCAAGCTCCAATTTAAAACGACCAGCCTCTGTGTTTGACCCACAGAGTAACTGACGCAGTAAAACAAAGGAAAGGAAAAAATCTTCTTTTGGAAGAAGTCGGGCGTACGGTTGGGTCAAACCAACATGAGAGACTGCTGTTTTTGTACAATCAAGTCAACATCATTTTTTTTACCCGGCTTTTATGTAACCTGATTCCTAACTATACTGACGTAAGAAAGTTAAGCAACAGTTTCTATTGTTGTCTGAACCAATCTGGCTTTATGAACTAATCCTACAATCCTAAAGCATCTGACGATGGACAAGCCGTTTGGGGTAGTCTGTATCAAACAGTGTCCATTGGGACTAATTAGCATCTAGAGTTGAGAGACCAAAGTGTGAGTCAAGAGACGATGTATACGACGAAACAGGTGGTTTACAAGCACATATTAAACCAATAAAAGGCTAAATCTTTATCAAAAGGCGGACGTGTCTCCTTTTGGCCCAAACAGCGGCTAGTTTGTTACCACTGTAAACAGCAATCTAATAAGTGTATTTTTCTACGTGGGTTTAATGGACTTCTGAATTGAATTTTGTCTCATCTCATTTTGACAAGTACATTGGCATGGAAAGTTATTAGTCCAATATTCTGCAGAGTTTAGTAAAAGCTTTTCCCTCCCTTTTCTTCACAGCTAAATCTATTCTCTGTGGTGTGAACCTACTTCATGACGGCACATGTCTCCTATCCGCCGGAGTCCTTGATCAGATGTCCCGTAAGACCAATTAGAAGTTGCTTTTCTTTACGCACGACTGAGAAACAATTACATGAAATGAAAACGGACATCCCCCTTGGACATAAAAGAAGCAGTTTATCAAAACTCTCAATTTGTACCAGCAAATTACCACGTAATCCTGTCCCCGGCTTCCAAAACAGATGCGTGCGGTCAGCTCAAGATGAATTGTGACAAACGCATCGGTATTGACAGGGGGGCAAAGTAAGAAGCCAGCTCCGAGTGCCTCATCAACGCGGACATCTCTGTCTGACAACAACAAATTGCGATCGGCCGCACTGGATGCTAATTCAACAGTTTAGCGCACAATTTCCCATCGCAGGCAAAGCTTTACTCCCACCACAAAGCTGTTTCCCGCCTCTGCTTGCAAGGCGAGGTTCAGAGGCACACAGCAGTCGCCTGCCGCCACCTCCCCCGCCGAGAGAAAACGTTTAGTATGTTAAGTTTTATTCACCAACTCTGTGCTTTTTATACAGGAGGTAAACAAATAAAAGCACATCTGAGAAAAGGAACAGTTTTATAAAAGCTTGTAAATATTTCAGAGTTTCTAATGAGCTCGTCTCTCCTCTGGGCTCGGCTTCTCAACGTGCGAGCGAGAACGCAGCGAGCCGAGCCGACTCCCCCTCCGAAAATATTCACTACTGGGATACTTGGAGGGAGGAGACGCGATGGGTGTTTGGGAGGTTGGGCTAATCCGAGTCTGTGCCCCTTTACAGCTTTATGAAAGCCGTCAGGAAACTGTAACGCAGAGCAGCTTTTTGTAACATACATGTCTGCCGTCTGTACTGACTATTGTATTTGTGCTGTGAGAAAAAAACACACGCATTTTAATTTAAGCAAACAAAGAGATGAGGTGCCCCATTATTTTTTCCCTGTATCTAGGCAACAGAATAATCTCATATTTCCCTTCTAATAATGATCTGTTACGCTCAGCGGGACACCCCATCGTACTTTAAAAATGAAATCCTCATGCAGATTTGCCCTTTAAATGCGTGTCGATCGAGTCACACTTTCCCTTTTTAAAGGTAAAGAAAAAAGGATTTGCTGGTGTGTTCCCGGTGCATCCTCTGCTGAGCGGTGACTGTGTTTTATGGGTCTCCTTGAGGAGTGATGAAATGTTTACCAGTGGGTGAGAAGCAAACAGGGCAGAGGCAGCGGAGGGGTGATATGTGGGAGGACTGGCTCAACCCAACCACATGATGGATGGGGAGGGAGAGGGAGAGGGGGAGGAGGAGGTGTAGGAGGAGGAGGAGGAGGAGGAGGAGGTGTAGGAGGAGGAGGGTTTTGATGTCCAGGCACAACCCCCACAGAGATAAATCAAATTTGTGTGCAAAGTTATAGAACGCAGAGCTTTGTTCTTATTTTGCGTGAGCACGACGGCGTGTGCGTCTCTGCCACAATTCGGTTTTCCCTCCATTCAATCTGACTCTTTCGTTTTTTTTTTTTTAATTCATCCTGCTCTAAATGTTTTCTGCTCACCAGTTTTCAATTTGCAATGATTTTCGGCCATCAGACTTACATAATGTTCCATTTCCCGTGATGTCTGGCATTCAGCACTCATGCTTTGAAATCCAGTTGCCACAGAAACGCGGCTGGATTTTCACTGCTGGCAAAGAAATATATAATAACACAGCACTGACTAACAATTGTTTTTAAAGGCACAAGAGGGCAATTCATTGTTTTGTGTTCTAATCATTTATCAGAATATGAACATTTATCAGCAACTTTGTTTTTATACGGTATGTCAGCTTTGTATACACATTTAATAAAATATTAGAATTTCATTAAAATGTCATCAGCCACCTCTTCCTTTCTCATCTTTTTTGACGTGTCAAACATGGGACGGCGTACGAGCCCCTGGCGCATCATGTGCAGTATGTTGACTCTTTGTTTAATCTCCTTCCTTTACTCCGCCATACAGGCTTTTAAACAGTTCAATTTGATACATTGTGGAGTTGCAATGCAGAGAGATTACAGAGTTAATTTGTCGTTATTTATTTTTGTCTCTCACAATCCCCTGGTGTGCACAGCATAATATTAACTGACAATACACAGTATCTGTTGCAATAAAAATGACAGCCCCAGCCAAGAGAGAGCTATTTTAGGTGCCGGGTGCTGTCGTAAACACAGCGCTGCCCGTCATGTTTCCAACTTTTGTAGGAAAGGATATCAATCTAAAATGATTTAATCAAGAGAATGTTGATTGACTGCCTCTTTAAATGCCATCCCACGTATGATAGCCCTTCAAGTGATGAAGCATGAATAGTGTAAAGAAATGGTGCAAGTGTAGCTTCTGGTATGAGTACCACTCGTGTTTTTATTCATTGCACTTTCAGAGAGATAAGTGCACCTACTGGATTACCAAGTGTCCATGCTTTTAGGCTTATTCTAGATGTTCTTATTTTTTGAAAATTTGTGAGTTTCAATTACCTACATTCTTAAACTATATAAGCATCAGGAAAGTTATCTGCAGTCATTTTGTTTTTAAAATCTTAATTTTGGTCTTTCATAACAATATTTTGGAGATGCTATAGGATTAGCAAATGATGTATGATCCAGATAAAAGTGCTATGTGACCAGACCACTAAGATATTCAGCGCTTCATAACAACCCTTCATAACTGTCAACATGGTGGCAATCTATGTATTTATCACACAGGTTTTTCCGATCGGATTTGGTGACTGCAATAATTTCTGTACTTCACACTTTCTACACTGACTAACCTTTTGAAGTACAGTATATGCTCAAAATATTTTATATGTATTTAAAATAAACAAAGACTAATGGAGCTTGCACAATGAGAATACGTTGCGTGCAACCTGCACCTAAATTTGCTCTTGATCCTCAGACAGCAGTAAGTTGGCTACAGAGGGAGATGAGACTCCGACTCTGGCTGGTAGCTGCGCATGATGGATGTAGCTCACAGGTGACAATTCATGCTGTCAGCCCCAATGACAGTGCCATGCTTTATAGCGGCTGGTGAACTACTACCTGCAGCTCCGTATATCCTCCGCAGTTTGAAAATCACTTGTGCTCCAGTGGTTCTGCAGTGATGCCTTTGAGAATGTGCTAACATGGATGGGGTTAAACACCGCTGGAAGAGACTGGAAAATCACAGCTTGTGTTTAGGTTCTTTAAAGTGCCCATATTATGGAAAAATCACTTTTTCTGGGATTTGGGCTGTTATTGTGTGTCTCCCTGGTGCTTCCACGCACATACAAACTTGGAAGAAAAACCATCCATGCTGTTTGGAGTGAGATACGGGTTTCTGAATTGATCCCTCCCTTCAGCCTCTGGGTGAGCTGTTTTTTTTTGTTACGTCACAAAACTAGATATTTGAATATTCCCACCCCCTCAGAGCATACGTACAGTGTTTCCGCCCACCAGCTACAGCAGTAACCCGTTAGCTATCGATAGCTAGACTAGCCTAACGTTAGCTTTCACGGGCTAAACACTGACTAATATTTTTCACATTTTTTAATTTTTTTTGGTTAGTCATTTATTTTAGACAAAGAACATTTCCCATTTACATTTGCGCATGCGCGATTGAATTGCAGTCTTGACGTGGAGCGGTAAACATCTCCTGCACTGACTGCAGATGGAAGGGACTGCTGCAGTCAGTGCAGGAGATGTTTACCTGGGTTTACTCTGGGAAGGGGGTGAGGTTCATGACAGTACCCGCTGCTCGTTGAGAAGAAGTGTTGGTACGATACGTTCTTTTCACATCACCAAAAGTCTCCAAAAGTCGCCAATAACGTCAGGAAAAGTAGCTAAATGTGTCGCTTCAGTGGTCTGAACACTGAGTGGTGGTAACAGTCAGTGGGGCGTGAGCAAAGATTCTACATGCTGTGGGCGTGGCCAAATGAGCTGCAGATCATGAATATGTAATGAGCAGCAGAAAACAGCACACTCTGAAAGGGGCTGAAACAGAGGGGAGTGGAGGGAGGTAACAATCGTTTCCTCCAAGCTATTTCCAGCAAATACCTCTTTAAAATTGTTGAAAAATAATCAAAATATCGGCACTTTAATGTGACTCTCATACAGCTAACCCCTTTGCAACCTAGCCTGTTTTTTGGCCTCTGTAACATAATCACACATGCCTAATACCCAGGGTAATCACAGGCCTCCTTCCATCATCTATTCATCTGCATTTAGCGGACAAATGCTTTCTACTTCAAACATCATGTTCTTCTACTTTTATCATGTTTTTTGGGAAATAAATGATTTCTGTAATTAAATACAAAAACTGTTGTGTTAATCATTTGCATTGTGTGTTTTAATGGAAGGATCCACTTTAGACCAAAACAGAAAAGAAGTAAAGTCGGATTACAAATAAGTTGTTCCGATTCCGATACTAGTATCGGAAAAGCCTCCGATACTGCCGAAATGCTGGCATTGGGTATCGGCGAGTACTGCAGTCCAGGCTCCGATCTGATACCACGTACCTTCTTCTTCGCCGCTTTAAAAAAAGTTGTGCTGTACTGCCATCAGCAGCTGCTGTTTTAGAGGGGCGAAGAATTGTTCAACGTTAGCTCAGGAGCTGACGTCAGCTAACGTCAGGCGCTAACGCTAACTGTGGGCGTTAGCTAACATCAGGCGCTAACGTTAACTCAGGAGCGGGCGTTAGCTAACGTCAGGCGCTAACGTTAGCTCAGGAGCGGGCGTTAGCTGACGTTAGCGAGATCCAGCGTTCTACTAGCGTGAACCAGGTTTGTGGAACGTCACGCACGGCAAACCACACATTAGCTCAGGAGCTAACGGTAGCGCATCAATGTCGGCGGTTTGGCAGTACTTTACAGTGGCTTTTCCCACCAGTAAGACGCCGACATGCAACAAGTCCAAAGAAGCAATTTCGAGGGGTGGCACTAGTGCAAATTTCAACAACAGCAACTTAATCAAACATCTGAAGACACGTCACGCTTAAGAGCACAACAAATTTACCAAAGTTAAGGGGACACTGGTATCGGCCGATACCCACTGGACGTATATCGGAATCGGTATCGGGATGAAAAAAATGGTATTGGAACATCTCTACAAATAAGAAAGTAAAAATAAATCTGATGCGCGGCTGTCGATTGAAGTCCGGCAGGTCGGACTTTTGAATTTCATAATCAAGGACTGGATGACAACATTCCTTCTTTTAGTAGGAATCCAGGTATGTTGGAAAATCAATGTGCTCGCCGTGAGCTCCAGCAAACAATTTCTAGGCCAGTTGTTAATTATAACCAAGGTGCATTCCAAAAGGTCACCTTAGAGTTCAACGCATATTTGCGAGGTGAAGGGTGGATTGTTTCTGTATGTGAGGCCTGGAGACATATTGCGTGCATGTTTGCATGCGCACCTCTTGCATCGTGACACCTTCATTTTAGCATTAGCACCAGAATGTGAGATATTTGTTCAAACTTTATGTCATTTAGCTGATGCTTTTATCTCAAGCGACTTACAATAAGTGTTGGGATGTAGGGTTCGACCATGTCCTGATGTAGACTGGACCCGATCCATTCACAGCATGGTACGTGAGCACCAATGTTTTGAAGTGGATGCGGGGAGCCACCGGTAGCCAGTGAAGAGAGCGGAGGAGTGGAGGAGTGTGGGAGAATTTAGGGAGGTTAAAGACCAGGCGAGCTGCTGCATTCTGAAGGAGCTGCAGAGGTCGAATGGCGGCAGCGGGGAGGTACGGCTTGCAGAAGGATGCAGGAAGCAAACACAGAAATCCCAGAGCCTAAAGATATTGTTTTCCTATGTGAGTTTAAAGAAAGGGGGCACACATGTTCCTGTCAAATATCGCCGTTGGTAGATTTTTCCATGACCTTATTTTTCCTTCAAAATAACTTTCTTTCAAGACGAGAAACTGATACAGGAGAAAACGCATCAACACGTTGCTGTCTGCCTTCCTTTGTTTGACTATGAGCCTTATTAGAGGGCATGAAAAGAACTCAGCGAGGAAGATAAGCTCTGACTCCCCTTTAAATACCTCTCCATCCATAAAGGTGGAGATCATAGGTTCAAACCTAATTGTTTTTTTTACTCTTTATTATTCTTTTCAAGAAGAATGTGCAGGAAGTCACGTCTTTCCTTTCAATTTCCCTCCTAATAAATCCCCCCCGCTTTTATCCCTCGTCCTAATATGTAACGGCAGATTAAAATTCATTGGATTTCAACGTGTTCATTAGTCTCTGAAGGTGAGCTCTCTGCGAGAGGATGCGGTGCTCCAGAGGCACTTGTCTCCCGCCGTATAAGTGAATGACAAATAGAGATGGAGTGTCAGAAGTGAATGCAGAGCGAGAGGCGCCGCAGGCTCGCCCAATCGCTGGAGGAGTTTCACCTAAAGTGTGCTCCGCTATCTAGGTTAAAACTCTGCACTGCGGAGGGCTGATGCCACGTGGATCCATTCATACGTCACAGCCGCATGCACTGTGCGCCAATCATGAGCGGTTTGGCTGCTTGTTAAAGAGGAAAATGTAGTCGTACGTTTTGGATGTTGACGCGCGGATACAAAAAGGCGTCCTGGCAGCTGCCGCGGAGTCACGTGCAGAACAGACATTGGGTCAGTAACCCGGACTTTCTCAGGGAAATGCAAGCAGACGGGAGAGGGGGGGACACTGCGAGGACACTGAATGGGTGCAATGTTGATGTACAAGTATAGTTGGGAGACGGTGACTTTGTGAACAGGACTCCAGGCTCATGCTGCTTTTAATCCAGCTGTTCTTTCAGGTTTGGGTTTTTTTTCAGCCTCAGATGGAGCCAAAATTCAGGTATAAATAAAATTATGGTTGAGTCACCAGAGTTAGGTTTTATGTTAGTGATTCTTGTCACTGCAGGACTATGGGGTCTTACTTAAAGGGCCCATATTTAGATTATTTTTCAACAAGTTAAAATAGGTCTTTGAGTTCCAGAAAAGATGTTTCTGAAGTTGTTTGCTGGAAATAGCTTCTAGGAAACAATTGTTACCTCCCTCTACTCCCCTGTTTTCTGCTGCTCATTACATATTCATGATCTGCAGCTCAACTCGCGCAGGCGGGCTGTGATTGGAAAACGGGACTGGAGGGGATGGGAATATTCAAATATCTACTTTTGTGACGTAACAAAACTTGGCGATTTTGAACAGCTCGTTCAGAGGCTGAAGACGGGATCAATTCAGAAACCCGTATCTCACTCAAAACTGCATGGATGGATTTTCTTCCAAGTTTGTATGCGTGTGTAAGCACCAGAGACACACAATAACACCCCAAATCCCAGAAAAAGTGATTTTTCCATAATATGGGCCCTTTAACTCACTCAGTGTATGTCTTAAGAGCTCTGTTAAGTTCTTTATTATTTCCCCCGAAATGTACACGTTTTTTGAGTGTAATATTTTGGATGTGTGAGCATTCTAAATGGATTGGAGACAGCAGTCATGGTCAGTATCATTGAAAAAAATGTGTCCAAATCGACATCGTGCTTAGCTATAACTAAAACCGCAAAGGAAATACAGATTTCATTGTCATTTCAACAGATTTGGTTCCAAGACAAAAATTAGAGACAATACAGGATTTCTTTTATCGCTGGGAAGGCCTGCGGTTGGAGTGATTCATCGATTTGACCTAAATAGAATATAAAACCGGGTTTAAGAAATGTGAGCTTAAACACTGTACTTCTTGAATTTTCGAAATATTCTTATATCGCCGTGTGCCTATACTTCCGAGTTCCCATACAAAGGCATAAGAATGGAAACTGTGTTGAACCTTCATTACCATTTAGATACACCAACAGAAATGTATAAAAATGAAACGTAAAGGACATGAATTAAGCATGTATCAATCCCAGTGAATCAGAGGATGCATTAAGTCCCACCTGAAAGCTTTTGACCTTGCTCTTTTGTACCAAAGGAGAGACAAAGTCAAAGGGAGGGGAAGGGAGATACTGAGGTGACGGAGAGAGAAAACAACACAGTACCTGCTCTCTTGGCTTACTGCGAAGTCAGTGTGTGTGTATGTGTTTGTGTGTGTGTGTGTGTGTTTGTTTGAGAGGGGGTGCGGGGGGGGCTCTGAGTGTATTGGGGTTTCAGGCTGATGAGAAGAACCAAGGACAGCCGCCTGTGCTTTCCCCAACTCTGTTAGGCCAGACTGGCATTTTAATAAGGCCTGCTGAATACCACTGCTTCATCCCCCGGGGAACACACACACACACACACACACACACAGGAAAGTAGAGCGACTAATCATGCATAGGTATGCATGTGCGCTAGTGTGCAAACAACAATGCAATGAAAATATGAATTAAAAAGAAGAAGCCTCCATGTCTGCATGGTATGACGTTAGGAAGGAAATCAAACTACCTCATGAGAAAATCTTTAAATTATGACTTAAGTGGGCAGAAGAGACCTTGCACACTATTACTGTCCCTTCTACAGCAGAAAAGGCAGGGGAGGGGCGTTAAAATGCAAGAGAGCTTCACACACGTTGAGAGCACGCAGCCTGCTGAACGGGGGTGGGGGGTGTCACAGGTCGCTCTAGCGTAAGCAGGCCTCCAACTACGGCCTGATGGGTCGCGGCCGCAGGAGGGAAGAAGCACTCCGGATTGACGCCGATGGATGGCCGCCTCCTCGTATTGACCATCGCTGATGGAAACGATGGAGATGCCCCCCGTCCCCCCGCCTCACTCTAACTAACATCCCGTGTCTCAATGGGTGCAATAAATCTCTGCGTAGAGACACTGCACGCTTCTCCCTTCTGTTTAATCTGCCTTTTTGTTTGAAAAAAAAAGAAAACAACAAGCGAGGAAATGCTGCAGAGCATTTTCACATCATTTGATGTTATTTCTGTTTGTGCTAAATGTGTAAACACAATGGCTTTGGCTGCAGCAATCACAGTTGGGAACCAAACTAATATGTTGACCTTTTAAGCTGACAAGTGTGTAATGTGATTGCAAGCACAAGACTCTGTTTCTATTTTTCTCGGGCTTTGTTTTGGAGGCGCGGGGAGAGCGGCTAACGACTGGAATCAGACCAGTTTGCGATACCACGCTGATTTTTTCTTTTTTTTTTAGAGATGAAACAGTCCAACATCCCAGTTGAAGAAAAATCCACCCCAATTAGCTTTGCTCTGCTGCTTATGTTCTTGTTGCTCGCAATTTTTCTTCCTATTACTTTCTTTTTTCACCAAAATGTAGAGTGTGTCATGAAGTACTGTGAAGCTTGGATAACGATTCATTTTGTAAAAGCTCATTTTCAGCTCTTATCAGAAATGTGCTCAGCCAATAAACACAAAGAATAATTTGATTTCAGCTCGAATGTTGTGTGGTGTGTCATGCATGCATGCAAATAGGGGCCTGCATCACTACATTGTGAAATATTACATTCATTACTTCATTCATTAAGTATTTTCTTCCCTTTGAGTTGGAAGACCATATTGGTTTTGCATTCTATGTTTTTCATAGCTTTTCATTATTTCATTAAATTTCTTTTATTTTTTTTTACATGCATGCTTATGCTTCCATTAGGACCTTTATATATACACACCTACGTATAACTCGACACACGTAGGCTCCTGGTCATTCCTTTACATTATTGAAATTGCCCATTGGGCATTGACAGTGGGGGGTCTAATGAATTAAAGTGGACATAGCTGACTCAGTTCAATCGATACCTGGTCCCCTGTGGAGCCCTTCGTCCGCCAGAGACAGCGGAGATGGAGTGAAAAAGAGAGCAAGAGAGAAAAAATAAGAGAGGAGGAGGGAGGAGGGAAAAAGTGCATACATAACAGAGAAAGTGAGGAGGGGGCAAACCTTCGAGAGAGAGAGAGAGAGAGAGAGAGAGAGAGAGAGAAAGAGAAAGGGGAGAGAACCAGGGTTTGAGCGGAATACAAAACCGAATGGAGGCGATGAATGAGGTCCGGCTGATAAAAGGGTTAAGTGTATTGCAGTTCCTCACCCTAATGGCTCCTGAGGCTTTTTTGTCAAGAGGTCTAGTTTGTACTAAGCCGACCCCCCCCACCCTCCTCCAAAGATCCTTGGTGATGCACACTTGATTCCTGTTTGTTCATCCCAACAGCGCCTTGTTTGTGCTTTACAGCACCAACAAACTGGGACTTTATAACACATGTGGCCTCATTCAGTCCGCTGCACACAGAAGCAACATTTATCTCGCCCCTCAACGCAGCGCTGAAATCATAATTGTTGCAGGGCTTTTGAGCATTAAACACTTATTACGGGTGCTTTGTTCCAACACGCGATGCGGCAGGGGAGATGATATATTAAATAAAAAAAACTCCTCGCATTATGGAATTGAATGCCAGGAGTTGAATAGGAGTTGAACTGGATTTAAGCGGCTCTGCGAGTATTCCACATGCGAGTACAGATGCCCGGTAGTATCCGATAGACGTTCACTCTTGAAGGGGGAGTTCACATCGAAGGTTTCAGCGACAACAGCAAGATGAGAATGCACACATCTGACATGCTTATGGACAAATGGTTAACGCAATAGTGGACAGTAACATGGACATCCTGCAGGCATTGTGCAACATATTTAGGGAAGAAGTTTCCAAACTTTCTTTGTCACGATCGAGTGTGCATGGAGGAACATGTTCCACCGCCTCAACCAAATCCATCTTGTTTTTTCAAGTACCGTATTTTCCGCACTATAAGACGCACCGGAGTATAAGCCCCAGCAGCTAAATTGAATGATGTGTACATATATAAGCCGCACTGGACTATAAGCCACAGGTGTTTGAATGTTTAATTACCATATGTCCCCTAGTGGCCGTTAGCAGTAAAAATCCATAGATTAGCCGCACTGTTATATAAGCCGCAGAATCGGAAAATGGGGGAAAAGGCGCGGCTTATAGTCCGAAAATTACGGTAATTGAATAAAGAGATTTCCGGAATCAGACAAATATGAAATCTACAACCATCTTGTTAGAGCAATGCATCAAAAATTTGAAAATAATTTATTGTGGCTGTAAATATCTGTAATTATAAGAACTACAAAAAAGGCGTTAATTGTGTTTTGTTAATTTGGAGCCGTAAGAAGCAAAACAGTTTAATTACAGGAGCTCAAACCACGCAGATGTCATATGAGTAAAGTTTAGATTAAATGTTAAACATGAATATTTTGTTACACATGAAGCCTTACACAATAGCCAACTCCAAAGACTGGACAGAATATGTAAATGCAGAATATTTGTTTTTCAGAGGCGCAAACACATCCAACGTCATATTGACGTAGATGTTTTAACCCCCCCCCCCCTCATTGCTCTCTTTTCGTATTATTCTGCCATGACAGGTAACGGTCTCGCTTGTCATGGCAAACCTGTGACTGACTGCATGATGTATGGTATTTTCTCTGCCAATGGCAATGAGCGGTGCTGAAGACCCCCGCCCACTCCCACCTGTCACGCACCACACCCTGCTCACTCTGCGGCTCGGACTGAATCTCCTTTTTAAAATTATTTCTGTCAAATCAACCTTGCGCTTGCTCTCCGTTCATTTGTTGGCTTATCGCTCTGCACACGGCTGAGTGTGTCCTGCAGCCCGGCCTGCGGCCCACCGCAGTTCACCGTCTCAAACAGTACCGGTCAACAGTTTGGACGCAGTGGGAGAGAGTGTAATCCATTGCTAGATCTTTGTTTTCTCCTTTCTATCATCTTTTTGTTTCTTATCATCTGTTAGCATGACCACGTTTGAACACGTTTTGTTAACAGGGAGCACGGCAAACCGCGTCATCTAACCGCCGTTGCCGCGGTAATGGGTCCTCCACTGATTGACAGGCCCATTCTGTCCTCTGAGTGACAAGCCTGCAGTCACTGCTGCACCGTAGGAAATGAGAGTGGAATTACAATACAAACCATGTCACCTTCTCACGGGACAGGAGAAAGGAAAATACAATCACAGTCCCCATCAGACACACACACACACACACACACACACACACAAAGCTGCAGCATCGCACGCACACGCCCAGACTCCAGCAATGTTTTTACCTGATGTTGCACTGGTGGGTACTTACAGGGATGTGCAATCAGTGCTGCTGGTGAATAAAGAGGATTGAAGCAATATATACTGTACCTCAACGCGTGCTGTATGAATAGGGTTGTGTACCGAGAACCGGTGCCACGTTGGTATCTACCATACCCAAAAACAACCCAGGTTTCAATGCCTGAGCCGATTGGAAAACGTTATTTACACACTTTGATGACACCGTCCCTGCAGCGGCTAACAATAGCCTGCCCATCTCCCTTCTATTTATATTTATTAAAGTCAGTGTTTACCCTCTGTTATTAAAGTCTGCAAGTCTGTTCGCTGAGCTCGGCACTAACACGCCGATGGAAACTTGCTCGCACACAGATGAGCAAGCGCTTAGCAGCGAACCTCCCAAAAGGTTGTAGCCGTGTGCGAATGCACAGTGAGCTGCAGACATGTGGCGCCATTTCCTTACACGAATGACAGCAGAGCGTTTGAATTTTACGCAGCAAAGCGTTAACTAAATATACAAATAATGAACATTGGTGTCTGAACAATATGCTCTCGTGCCTTCTGCAGCTCTTCTGTGTTGCACCTGCTGCAATCGTGGCGTCAATAAATCAAGACAAACAAGGAGCGTCAATCCAACATAAATGCTTTTCAATAAAGATTACGTATCTTTAGTTCCTGCACCAATCTAAAATAAAATGATTAATAGTCCCCAAATTCCAACAATCTAATAGATACACTTCAAGCTCTAACAGTTAATACATTGTTCATTGTTGGAAGATAAAAAGTAAAAAGGCGTAGTTTGAAAACAAATGTTTTTTATTCATTTATATTTACAGAATTGTTTAAACAGTTAATATATTGTAAGATTAGTTCGGTATTAGGCACCAGTAAAAATCCAAACATACCATCCCTATGTATGAACGTTGCTGGCAGCGGCTGCATGTCTTATGCGCTGGATGCAAACGTATCTGTGGTGTTTGTATTATATAAGAGAAAACCACACAATCAAATCATTTTCAGTCCATTGTCTTTTTTTGTTAAATGATTTGGGCTTTGGAGCAAGTAAAAATGTGAATAAAAGAGGAGGGAAATGCTTTTCCTCCTACTGTGGGGACGTTTCAGTAAGTGTGAAGGAGTGTGGTTTTCTAAGAGAGGACTGTGAAAACACCCTTAATATTTAAGGGTAACCCAGGGATTTGTTTAAAGAAACTGCGAAATAGACAATAAAGAGAAGTCTCTCGCTCTGCAAGGGTGTGTTTCTCCTCATGCATAAAACTGAAGTGAGAAAAAAAACACACACACAAAGCGGAGGTACGTCTCTTTACACAACGGAGAGGAAAATCCAAATCTGCAGATTTACTCGCTGTCAATCAAGTCTAAATGATCTAATCCTGGTAAGCATACAGGGACTGGAAAGAAAGCGGAGTCGACGACTGAGTGAACCCCACCGGAGGAGCTGTACAGTCTTTTGGGCCAGTTTGTGGTGCGTATTCTCCTGTATGCATGCGACACCAATGGGTCTGGTTTTGAATACAATGTTTGGGTCGATTAAAGTCTTGTTCCTTTTCTTTCATTGCTGCTTTTACGCTAAGACAGCAGTTTTCCCTGTGGTTTTTTTTTTTTTTACCGACGGGCTGACAGGAAAACTCGGCCCACACGTACTCACAACCCCGCCCTCTGGTTCTTAACCACCCCGGCCCCATCCTCTATACGTCGTTAAACCCGCTAAACTAGGAGGGGGGGAGAGGGTTTACACTGGCCGTATATAATTTACAGACAGCAAGGTCTTTAGAGGAGGAGGGATTGTTTTAATGCTGCAGGAAGATGTGGCATCGATGTAAGGGGATAGTGAGGGGGGGGGGGTAGACGGAGGCAGGTTGGTTAGCACTGGCAGACCACGCCGTGGCCTTTTTGTAGCCTTTTCGTGGCGTGACAGGTAGACAAGAGGAGAAGGGTTTTTCAGGGGCCGTAAGAGACCTGGGCGGGGGGGTAGTTGGTGGAGGGGGGCTGGGGGGGTTGTGTCTCGACGGGTGCGCATCCACAATAATGAACCCTATTGAAGGTGAGCCGCAGCCAGGTGGCCGGCCCTCTCAGGGATGGGTAAAAAGGCAATCAGACCCCCACCTCCACCACACCACCACATTGTTTGTGTGTGCGTGCGTGTGTGTGCGAGATGCACAACTGTACAAGAGGGAAGAAGGGATCAGTCAGAGAGTGGAATCGTGCAAGAGCGTTGAGGATTGCTTTCAGGGGAGTGCTGCTGTGGATGGAGTGTTTTTTATAGCCTCAGCTGAGCATCCTTTGGGAAATCCCCTTAGGATTCGTTGTGGTAAGAATAAAGTCCCGACATCAAGCAGAAGACAGTCATTAATTCTCCACTCTAAATGTATTGTCTTGAAGATGTCATGGGCTTTTCAAAACAGTTTTCTTCTTTCTTTTTTTTGAGCCGTAAATGAAACTTGGGTTTTATTCGCCCAGTTGCAGCAATCTTTACTTTGGGGGATCAAACCGGCCGTACCTGTTTGAAAGACAAACCTGTTATATATATTTTGGTACTCCTCTTTCTTCTTCTGGACAGCTTATCAATTTGCAAATTGTTTTTAAAAAAATCCTAAAAAACAAAACCAGTTGATTATAAAAAAAACTTTGCACATTGCATGGACATTTTATTATTGTTTGGTTGCAACGGAACAGTTGAAATGTACCCAGATTCTCAAATACATGAGACAAACATGTATTTGGGGCACAGACGGAAACCACACTGGCAGAAAGAGGACAGCCTTTAGAGAGAGAGACAGAGAGAGCAGAGGGTTGAACTATATCCTAAAAAATTTGAAAGTTGGAGAGCAGCCGGAAAAAAGTGACCACCTCCTGTGAATCTTGAGAGAAGTGTGAGGTGTTTCAGACGGTGTCTTTTCTAACTACTGTAGGTCAGACAAAGGAACCTGTGACACATGAGTGACTTTAATGATATATATATATATATAATGATATTCCAAGGCCAACCCGGTCTCCACAATCACCTTCACATATGACTAGCTGCACTCCCAATTAGGGTTGGTGAGAGCTGCTTTTTCTCCTTGATGAAGTTCCAACACATGGCTGATGTTGTAGATTGAAAGCAACCTCTTCTTGCACACGTCAATCACTGTGAATTCATTGTCGATTTTTTTCTTCCTTTTTTATATAAATTACGCAATGTAGTCACAGTACTCATGAGGTTATGTGTACCACGCATAGCTCTTTTCCTGAAGGGAGCTACGTTGTTATATTTGTTAAACCTAAATAAGTATTTAAAAATATATTCCTGTGTAGTTTTGTATTTTGAAAGGAGTGTCTGCATGTAAGAGTGGGGGTAATTCCTATGTGATGCTGGCTTTTGTGGGACAATGAGGAGTAAGGGCCTGTACGGTTCTAGATTCAGCACTCGGTGAGCCCTGTTGCCTGAGCAGCAAACAGTGCTTACATTTCACAAATATTTATCATGATCTTTAATCTAAAGGTTTCAGCCTAAGGATGATCTAGAGGGCAGCTAAATGTACTTTGTTAAACCATAAAAATAAAAAAAAGTGAGCCGCTTCAAGGTTAACAGACTGCAAGAAGTTTACTGCCCTTGCGATGGTCTTTTTTATTAAGACTTAATGGATTTGGCCGGCTAGCGCAACTCTCCAAGGCTTTTGTGTTTCAAAAGATGCTCTTTTTTTAACTCGCCCCAGAGCTCTTTGCTGTTGTCCCTGCCCAAATCGTTGCTTTCTGAATTACTGTATCTCTCTTTAGTCTTTTCTGTGCATTCCCTCTTTACGAAGCCTGCTCTGTCGCTTGTACCCCGTATAATGTCTAAAAGGCAGCATTGTGTAAAGCATTGCATGTGCAATGCTGAACTAATGGCTTTTAAGATGTCAAAAGGAAAATGCAGCTCACAGAAAAAGAAAACTCCCTGCCCTGTGTGGGTTTTCATCTAAAATTGGTTCCTGTGCACTGTGCACTCGGGCGGCTTCCATCCACTCTGCAAGAAGCCTCTCTCTCTCTCTCTCTCTCTCTCTCTCTCTCTCTCTGAAGAAGAATGGTTAACAGCTGCCGACAGCCGTGGCAATTCAAGTGGATGCATATTAAATCATTTGAATGTTCACACCGCCTTTTGAACATAGAAGCACGGCGTTCTAAAGTTGCTCAGGCATCTAGTTGACCGTGTTTTTTTTTTTTTTTTTGCAGGCGTCGGTTTTGGCTCTTGAATGCGCCAGTATCAGGTCACGGTATCTAAACAACGTATTTCCAGTGCTGGCTTGTGAGAGGAAACTCGACGTCCTGTCCTCTCTCAGGGGAGCAAAGAAAATCTCTTGGACGCTCCTTTGCTCTTGCGATCTCTTTTTTTAAACCGGGCAAATAAAGTGGAGCTGTGTGAGTTTCGTCGGCAGCAGTCCGCCGCCTCTGAAGGCTTCCTCTCAGGAAATGGAGGAGGAAGTCAGGGGTTGTGCACCGTCAGTTATCAGATATACAGTAGTTGCTCCGGGATATTACTTGCTGATAGATTCTGAATAAGACATTTGCCGGAGTGCTAAGAGAGCCGCTCCTGGCGTAGGTGCTCTTCACAGGAGAGCGGGCGCTATTTGATTCCGAGATTGGAAGCCCAGGGTATTTGCGATTGTTCCCGCTCTTATCGTCGCGGCAACCCACCTCCCTAATTTGCCGAGCCGTGTGGGTTAAGAGGATGTGTAACCGACACAGGAGGACAGCCCAACACACTTGCGCAGACACATCTTAGACAGGTGCTGAAACCAGACATAAGGGCCTGGAAGACTCCTGAGAGGAGACGTTGAGGAGCTGCCGTGTCAGGCCCCCGAAGCATCACCACGTGCCATTAGTCTTCACTGATGTGACACCCGTTAATTACGTCCAGGGGAGGCTAAATGATTTGTATTTCCGTCGATGGGCTACAGGCCTCTTTTTGCTTCATCTCGTGTTAATGATTTAACTAAGTGTCTCTCGTGTGCTTTAATTATCTGCATATGAATTCAGTTTTCAGTATTTTTTTCCTAAGCCAAGCATATTTCCACTGATAGCTGTATAGTTTCATTATCATTATCCTTGGAATATAAACTAATTGTATTGCCATGCTATAATTGGGTCTTCTATGTTCTTCAACATGAGTTTCTTCCTGAGAATCGACCCGCAGGCTTTGAAGCGCCTCCTCTCGCTCCATTTCCTTGTTTTGGTTTGTTTACCTTGTACATTGGTAAAATCTATCTCGAACACGTCAAACCCCACCACCCCTTTATTTTTTTTCTTCTCTACATTCTCTTCCGTTCTCATTTCCCAAGACATTGCCACTGAAATAGTACCTTTCCCCACAGCAAATTCCTTTCGGCATATTTTTTTTTCATACGTCTTTTTCAAGTCTTTCATCCTCGACTATCTGCCTCTTCTCTCTTTGGGACTAAACTGAGCGGCTGATTAATTCAAGGTGTCAAGTTAATAACAGCCCCCCCCCCCCCTCCTAGCCCCATCTACCATCTCAATTATGCCCATTAACCATTAAGTTGTGTTCCATTTGTATTCCCACACCATCAAGCACTAAGGCCTTTCTTGTGATTGTATCTGCGCCTGAAGTCTATCCTTCTACTCTGTTGAAAGCAGCATGAACAAACTAAAACCATGCTTTTTTTTCCCCCAAGAAGAACATTCACAAACCACCATTATAGTGGCCTCGCTAAGCTGACAGTGTTACCTCTCTGTTCACAACATTTAAATCGGCCTGCCACATGGCGGCAAACAATGGAGGAGTGTCTTCCAAAATCCCCAGTAATCCATCTTCCCGACGATTACCGCAATAGGCCTGGGCTCGCAACTGCTTGTGACAGCCAACACGACACGCCGAGACAGATGTCATAAGTTATTGCCGTTGGCAGCCAAGAGGCATTATGCAACTTTAATGATGACTTTGGTGGAGCCTCACAAAGCGCCCAGCTTGGATGCTTTGTTGCCGTGCGATGTCTCTCCAGGCCCCCGAATTCGCCACTAGAGGAGGCATTGCTCCCCGATAGACTCTCTAGAGCGCCCCCACCCTTCCCCAGCCACCTTGAGCTGTATTGCTGCTCCTCAAATACTCTGATGGAGGTCATCGAGCAGATGGAAGTTTCTGTAGGCGCAATGGATGCGTTGAGTCGGCAGCGAATGCCCCGAAGGACAGCGAGAACACTAATGAGGCCTGGGAAATTACGATTCCATCGCTCCTTCTTTCTCACCTCTTCCGTCATCCAAACACACATTCACAACATGCTACACCCCCCACTGTCCATGTCTCAGAAGACTTCACAGCAATGGTGGTTCGTTAATGTACATATGGCGTAGCTCCTGTTACCAGCTTCACCTCCGCGATGCTGCCATCACGTGCCCCTCCATCCTCCATCCTTCCCAGTAGGTCAACCTGTCCCACTGTGTCTCATTGCCCTCCCTTGACCCGGCCCCCTTTTTCCGCGCATGACTGAAAAAACCCGCTCTTCTACAAAAAGTGTTTTATTTTGCTTCACGCATGGTTAACGGCTGACCACGGATACATAATCCTCCCCCCCGAAGTCATCGCGGCTGTCGACGCTCCTGCTAAAGCCATCCAGCGGGGAGGAACTGAGAGAAAGAGCAGAGCGGCCGAGGTTTGGGTTTCTGCGCGGTGGGAGGAGACAACGAGTTGGGGAAGCGAAGCCTCCCGAGGATGATCGGGCTTCTGGGTTTAGCAGAAAAAGTAATAATTTGCCAAAGACCACCAAAGTTTAATTTGCAGCCCTAATGAATGGGAATAGCAAATGAGGAACTGGCTTATACAAACACAAGCTGTCTGAATAATTCCATTAGAAAACAGTCAATGTTCATTTGGGCCGTAATTAGGCCCCTTCTCCCAGAGACATGCTGGCCTGATTGATAGGCAAATTGCATGAGATTGTGTTTACTTTTTCATCTTATCTAGTTAGGGATTCTCCCTGTGTCGCGTGTCTCATGTTCTGCCTTTCATCCTGGCCACCCCACCCCGCCCCTCCGTCTCATGAATAAACCAACGGAATGGCCGCAGGTTTATTCTCAGAAACAGGAAACACAATTATTGTAAACTCCAGGTACACCTCTCTAAAGGGAGAATGAGGAGGCGGTGCGGCCAAAGCAGATTAATTTTCATCACTGTGGATGTGTTCTTTTAAAACTCGATAAAAATAGAATTTGTCTGTCACTACTCACAATCGGTGGTTTTAAAACCCTTTTGAATATTCTGATATCTTACAGCATTATTTGAAAAATAAAACGTGTCTTCTTATTGTTCCTGTGGTGGAAAACGTTTGCTCTCTGCGTGGCTCATATACCCCTTTTCCCCCCAAGCAGAGCCGGTGCCAGGTTCGGAGCCAGAGCCCAGTTCCAAATCGGTTCTTTGGTTTTCCACCGCGAAAGCACCAGCTTTGTGGTTCTTAAGTGTTTCTTACGTAGCACCATATCATTGCTGGGCTAGAAGTAAGAACCGCTTACGTCAGCGGCTGGGGGCAGGGGTCACCGTGAGACGAGAGAAACTTGTGACCGCCATTTTTAAAAATCTCCGTCTACAAATAAAGACAAGCTGCGCGAACACGTTTTAGCCGCCGTGTTTGGATGCCGGTCCGCAAAGCCATTAACATCAATAGCAAAGCAACGTCTGCCGTTGTTGATGATGTGCTTGTGTTTGGCGCCGCCGCGCTAACGTTGCAGGGAAAGATGAGACGCAAAAGCAGAGATGAAAGTAAGCCGGTACTGTCCGCTACGGCGTACCGGAAAGAAAACTGTACGGTCTCAACTGCTATTTAACTGCTAACGGCGCGTACATCCCCAGTCAGCTCGGCCCGTACAACCAGGAAATAAAAACTATTTCCCCCCTAAACCCCCGCGTAACAGTGACGTAGGACCTGGCTCTGCGCTGGTTCTTTAGCCTGAGGAAAAGCAACCGGTTCTTTGGAGGCTCCTCAGTTGAACCAACTCTGAACCGGCACTAGCTCTGGCTCCGAACCAGCACCTGGTTCTTGTTGGTGGAAAAGGGGTAATAGAGAGTACAGGTATGGCATAACAGTGTCGTCATGCTCCTTGAAATCTTCCACCCCGGGGCAGAGCATGCTACCCGCTGCGTTACTCTGTTGAGCAGGATCGGCCTTCCAGTGCGATGTGCTGCGCAGTTAACGTTCGGCACGTTTGATGAGAGGGGGGGGGTAGGTCTTTTTTTTTGTACCGTTTATGTCACCTTGTGGATGAAATGTGCTGCAATGCTGGATGTGGCGTAAACTGGTAGCTCACTGAGATGATTTCTTGAATGGATGTCCAGTTGGATGTTGATTGCGTCCAGTCGTAGGTTTACCCAGTCGGTCGGACTCAAGTGATGGTGAGGAGCTGCTGGTATTTTTCTCTCTAAATGCTGCTTAAATGTACAAAAATACATCTGTCTTCCTTTCCTCTTTTTCATCCATATCTCATGTAAAAAAAAATGGGATAACAGAATTTGACATCCTACAATTTTTGTATTTTACCCTTCAACCACCTCAAGGGGCTCGGTGCCTTTTGTAAAGTGCTCCAAAGCAGCGGTTTAATTTCATGTATTCTCCGCTCAGGATTTTGATGGAAAAACTAAATAAATGACAACAGCCCACGGGCCCCACATGCGTGATCAGCGTGTGTTCGCACCACCTGCAGTAATGACTTCATCTGTCCCTTAATCTGTCTCTCCCACGGAAGAGCAGATGAGAGCACAGGTGTGCAGATTGTCCAACCATTCTCTATTACTTATCACCACCATTGGACAATAACTGAACACACTGACATTATAGATATTTATTGGCATATATATATGTATATATGTATAATGATCCAATGGTGGTGATCAGTAAGGAGAGAATGTGGGTTTGTGACAGGGATGGACAATCTGCATACCTGTGCTCTCATCTGCTCCTCTGTGGAAGAACAGACATTAAGTCATTACCGCAGGCGAAATATATATTTATATATGTATGTATATATATAAAAATACCCTGTGCTGTGGTAGCTCTTGGTGTCCATTGGTGGAAACACCCTATCCTCAGTCGAGGATGTGCATCCCATCACCCTGTTTTCTATACCTCTATCTCACACCCTCACATACACACCATGCACTCACATGTGCCAACATGACTACATTGTCTTGCACAAAAGCCCAGCAGGAGAGAGAGATGAGGAGAGATGGGAATGGCAAGGACTAGTGATTGGAATGCGTTTCAGCTTGAATCTCATTCAAGCTGAAACGCATTCAAGCCCCCCCTCTCCCCTCCCACCAAGGGCGGACAGATTCAGCTGCCATCAGGACAGCACACACGGCCTTGTTAACAGGTCAGGTCGGCTCCTTTTTTTTATGCCTGAAGCCGGCCCAAAATAGAGAAAAGGCCACCATATGTCTATATCAAAGACAGACACACAGGCAACATTTATTTCATCCAAACAACTCTGATCCCATTTTTATCATTTTGGCTGTTGTATTCATTCACACCATGCATTATTTAAAATGATTAAGAGAATATTTTCTTCTGAAATACAGCAGCAATTTGATTTTACTGCAGCGGACAAATTGTAAAAGGAAATTTGCACTCAAAGAAAGACAAATGAACAAACTCTCATTGGGGTAGTTGTGCAGCTGAGAGCGTCCCCCCGTAGGGAGTTGATATGCAGGCGATGTGTATTCGGTGCATGTGCCGTGGAAGCAGCTGCAGCATGTCGATTTCAGCTCACAGTTCATAAGAAAACACATCAAGGCATTTTGACTCGCTGCTGGACACCAAAATATTTGCTACTTTTGAAAAGAGGAAAAACAATAAAGGCTCTTGTGGCGTGCCCCTATATGGATGAGCTAGAGCGGCATGTGATGACATGAGATGTCCACTATGATGTTTATTTTCCAGGAACATGAATGCTTAATCTCTGTCTTTGATTTTCCTTCTGACATATTGTTTAAAGATTCATGCAGAATTAATTGGCACTGACAAGATGATATTCTAGGCAACATATTTTGCTCCTAACAGGCGCTAGCTTCCCTCCAAGCCGCCGGATCCATTCAAAGCAGTGCATGTACAAATCTGAGAAACGTTTTATCAAGGTTGATGGGTTTGTGTAACACATGACATAAACAAAGAACAGATGATATGCTAACAGCACAAACTAAATTGCCTTGGCAACTGATATAAATGGCTTCTGTTAAAGTGTCAGACAAGGCCGTTCAAACCGAAAGAGAGAAAAGTATGCAGAGGCTTGAAGAGGCTTTAACTATATATATATATATATATATATATATATATATATATATATATATATATATATATATATATATATATATATATGCACACACACACACACACACATACATGTATATATGCCCCACATGAACGGTATTTATTTTACAATCATCAAGCTCTTCCTAACAGCTCCTTTGTATTAAGTAATGGATCTTCAGCCGTTTAAGTGTTTTATACCTACTTTGACGTTTAAACTATTGTTAAAAATTTAACTTTTGCTAACAACCTGACTGGAGAGAGCCCGAATTCCTTTCACCACATCCACTCACGTAGTAATATGAACATTAGCTGTAGATTTGGCTAACCTTATGACATGTGCGGCACCTCACAGCTTGGCGAATGTATGATTCACATCATTCGTGGCAAAGCTAAGTGGCTTGTGGGCGTCAAACTTGAGATGAGCTTGAAATATGAAAGGCTTCATTATTTGGTAAGTTACACATATTCAGAAACACTGCTGGAAGATCAACATGACCATGGATCTTTTTGAAAAGTGTATCAAAAAGGTTCAAAAGTGGAGTGCAATTGGAAGGCAGAATTTGAATTGCTGCATCCACTTAAAGTAAACTGGATAATCCTTCAAATGAAAGTTGTGCTGCCAATGAAGCAGATATTATCTGAACATAAAGTACAGAGCACGTGTGCAATGCATGTGCAATCATGTCGTATAAAATGATTAAAATCCTGGGGAAGTCACACCGGTCTAATCCTCGGAAGAGCTCAGAAAAGATGAGGCTGCACAGATGTTGGTTGCTAATATTAGAACGTTAACAAACACAGAAGAAACGGGAGCTCTCAGGCAGGTTGATTGTGTCACAAACAGGTTTAGTTCATTTCTCAAGAAGCCAGAAACATTAACATTTAAAGAGTCCATAGTACTGACACCCGAATAAACTACTGGATGAAATGGAAATGAAGTCTGTAACGTACTTTTGTATTTATTATCCTTTTTTTCCACATAACTGGAGGGTTCAAGTCGCCCCTTTCCAATGAGAGCAGTTCTCTTGGGCCACATTTTTGTGACAGCAGCTTAACTTGGCTTCACAAGGATCACTTTTAACATGAAAACCCCAAGAAGAACATTTAAGTTCCCTGAAAGCAATTCAAACCTTATGCCTTCGCAATTAAGGGTCCTGCCAGAACGGTTTGAATGTATCGGTACTTCCAGTGTATTTATCTTCATGGTGACTTGGACTGGAGCCACTGAGTGGTTAAATATATATATCAACAAAAGTGCAATTTAAATCGATTTGCACAACATCACTGGTTGATGCCTTTTATCGCAGCATGAAAGATTAGAAAAATCAAATATGTCCCGTACAAACAAATTTTGCTTTGTCAGAGCGGTGTATTCACATTTTCTAAAAAATGAGACAATTGAACAAAATTTGAAAAGACCTTCTTCTGATCTTTTTTGGAATACTTAAAAGATTTTCCCTAACGTCATTGAACCGTTGGATCTTATACTACCTTGATAGCAATTGGCTTTAAGCCATTGTAGAACAAGTTAAAGATTTCCCTTTTTGCTCTACATATCCTTCGATGACAGAAGAGACCCTTTTCCTAATTATTTTCTACTTTTAGAACTTAATTTGTAAAATAGCACTCCAGAGCCGATACTCACGTTTTGGAGAAAAAGAGTTGAGACAATGCCACTGGATGATTCAAATGTTGCTTCTATGCAGCAGAACAAGGTTTTAGGTATTGCATAGTACCAACAATTTCTATTTCTATTAAAACTTTATTTGAAAGTTTCAGTTTCCCAAATTTTTGACTAATTGGAGTGTTGAGTCATGTTTTCATTTTAGAGGACTTCATGTATTTGTTTAAAAAACTTCCCATCAAACCTCACCCTGATCCTTTTTTCTTTGCCTTACATCATGTGGAACACATTCCCCTTACTTTGAAATAACTCCAAAAAATGTAATTTCTTTAAAGGTAAGTGATTGAGACAGTGTGTTTTCTCAGAGTATGACAAGATTTACACAGATGACACAGCCGCTTTATCACCGATAATTGCCCTTCCTTGCAACTACGCCACGGAGGGATTTGTATGAACCCGCGGGACGTCAAAGAAAAGCATCCGTCTGCTGTTCCCTACATCCCCCGTCTCTCTAACATCCTCCCTTGTAAAAAAAAAAACAGTATTCTGGTTTAATTGACTCGGCCCCTTCCGCTGTAGCTCTTTAATAATACTGAAGCCTAAACTGCTTGTCTTGAACCAAGCCAGCAATGGCGCAGGACGGGCGGAGGGGTGTTCTGCGACAGCTCCCTCTTTCCCCCGAGCCCTTATTGTTCTTCCTCCAGCTCCATTGGCTGAGAATCGAACATTCCGATGATTAAAGGGGATTTGGTGGTGCGCTATGTCATGTTCCTGTAATCTCCCAGATGATGGATTAGGGGGTCTGCCATGTCATACTCACCTAATCTTGTCCCCCCCACTCCCTGCACCCGAATGACGTCTGTGAGCAAGTCTAGGTCGCCTTGACACCCACGTCGCCCTCCCAGATGCCTCGGATGGCCTGTAGGAGCAATTTGACCCAGTCAGCCAGATTCCTGAATGCAATTGCATCGCATGAGCAGTTTATAGGGGGCGAATGACTAGCACTTATCTCTCCGCGGTCCTAAAATATAACCATAGCGAGATTTGTTGAATATTCTCTTTTTTTCTATTCATATTTCTTCCATATATCCGTTTCCTTTGAGATCAGAAAGGGTGGTGGTGGAAGAGCGTGATAATTACTTTCCAGAGTATTTTTAAACCCAAGACAGCGTCCGACTTGCCATCAGTCATGATGCATGTTCTTACCTGACAACGATGATTCGGCTGGATGGCCTGTTGGGATTTGGCATTTGATGAAGCAGGAAGATATTGAAATTAATAGGTAAAATAGATGGCATTGAGCCATGGAGTTTGCCTTTTAAGTGGCTGACACTTGTTGCCCTCAGAGAAGCTCCATAAGGTGTGACGAGCGGGAGAGAGAAATAGAAAAGGGACCGAGTGGGACGAGGCGAGGGAATAGCTTTCCACCTTCCGCCGCCCCCAACAATAGCCCTGTCATCTCCCTCCAAAGAGCAGATGCCCAGGTTTTCCCGGTGGCGTCTCCAGAGAGGATGTCAGGGGAGAAATAAATCTCCGAGCCAATTTATGTGAGGAAGGTGGACTTTCTTTCAATTCTTGCTAAAGGCGAGAAGGAAAAATCACTGACAGCTCTGAGTGGAGATTTTCTTTCTTCTTTCTTCGTTGACATGGCATTTTTATTCATTGGACCTCCGGAATGCACTCTTGTGCAACGTGGGGGTGAAAGGGAGTCAAAACCAGTTCATGTAAAACCCCCCAGACAGCTGAAAAGTTAAAAAAAAAGAGAGCTCAAAACCCACCATGTTTTTTTTTCTTGTGATAAGGTGCCATATTGTTAATACTCATTCGAGGAGCATATTGTGTTATTTGTATCCATTTGCTGAGCAAACAAACAACTCTGTAACAACTTTTCTCTTACAAACTTCTGCTGGTTGCATGTTAGGTTGCATTTACCAGCAAACTATGTAATAGTGTGTTGGTGCATCTATTAAGGGCCCTGAAAAACGAGGACATGTAACAATGATGCCAACTGGTTTGGTGGAAAAAATGTGGTGGCTGCGGGTCTACGTAGTTTCTGGCCTAAATAAGTCTGCAGTTAAAACACACTTTGGATTCAGTACACGTGCAACACACTGATGTATCATTTCATGCCAAACAAAGCAGTTAATAGGCTTGAAAATAAGAGCAGGAGGGAGGGCACACAAATAATCCTGCAATTTACAGCATAGCAGAGGAGATAAAGACGTTACAGAAATGTAATATTAATTTGGTTACAATGCCACCTTGGAAATGCCACTCAGAAGAGGACACCCACATTGCTGCCAAATACATCAGAAACAAGATCACAATGTTTGCATGCTGACATTTGCTTCTACCTCTCAGTATATGAGAGGCTTAAGGGATTGTCAATAGTTTTGCAGGTGTTTATTATTTTTAATCCAAGTATTATTTTTAGTAGTATGTGCGCGCATAGACAGACTTATTCAGGGATGGAGAGAAAACACTGGAATGTATTTTGATGCATTGGGAATGTTTGTTTGCGAAGTTAAAGAACCTGAAATTGAGCGTCAGTTCTGCCAGGCCAGGTAGTCAAGGCGCTGCTACGCTATTGGCCAACACACGGTCTCATCAGCTGATCTGCTCCAGCTGAGCCGCATCATCTGATCTGGATTAGCGCACCAGCTGGTCAACACCCCCCCGCCCCCCTGCTAATGGCTACACTCAAACAGCGCGCCCTATCTAAAGCAGATTCAGCTTTGCTCCTACCTGCTTGCAGCTTGCTCCTCTGCGGCCCGCTGGCGTTCGCGCCTCATGCTACTCCGCTTCACTGCTCCTGCCTGCTTGCTACACTCTGCGCGCCCTCTGCTGCTCCTACCGCCAGCTTGCTCCTCTGCGGCTCGCTCCAGCTCATCCGTCCATAAACGTGGCATTTGCTTATGTCATCGTTGCCGCTCTGTTCATTTGGGGGAATAGCTCAGCTCACACAGTCCCTAAAACGGTGTGAGCGTTCCCTAATGCCGCTGCTGTCCTCTGACTCCCTGCTATTTCATGGTGCTCATGAAAGGTCGGAGGACTCCCTGAACAGAGCCACACCGGCAAAGATTAATTCTGAACTCATACTGGATGCATCTATCTGATAAAATATTTCCTAAATCATTTTTATCGTCATGCGTGTTCTTGACTTAATGGACCTGACAGAACTATCACAGATTGGCTATCACTTTCCCACCCGGGGTGAAGGCCTCTACCAAGCTGGTGGGGGCTAAATTCGTTTGGCCAGGCCTGCAGAGGGACGTCAAGGTTTGGGCTGCGACCTGTGTGGCGTGCCAGCGTGCAAAAGTGGCTCGTCATACTAAGGCCCCTTTGGCAACTTTCAAAGTGCCTGAGAGGCGTTTTGATCATGTGAATGTGGACCTGGTTGGCCCACTCCCCCCTCCCGGGGTTACATCTACCTCCTCACCATGGTAGACAGGACCACCAGGTGGCCGGAATTGGTTCCCCTGTCCTCCACTACAGCAGCTGAGGTGGCCCGGGCGTTCGTCATGGCTTGGGTGGCCCGTCCGCAGTTCACATCGGAGCTTTGGACTGCGGTTGCCGAGGTCCTGGGGATAAAGGTCCACCCTACCACGGCCTATAACCCACAGAGCAACGGTCTTTGCGAGCGGTTTCATCGGGACATGAAGGCCGCGCTCAGGGCCAGCCTTACGGGCGGCGATTGGGCTGACCGCCTCCCATGGGTGATGCTTGGCCTTCGCTCCGCCCCCAAGGAAGATCTTCACGCCTCGTCGGCCGAGCTTGTTTATGGCCAACCCCTGCGCGTCCCAGGGGAGTTTCTTACGGATGCCACAGCCCCATGGTCAGTCGCCTCCCATCGTGCTGTGTCCCGGGACGTTGCCGACGCTTTCGTTCCTATTCCGACGTCTCGCCATGGCCTTTCCCAGTCCTATGTTCCTAAGGATTTGCCGTCGGCAAAGAATGTTTTCACCCGCACGATGGCCATCGGGCCCCGCTGCAGCCCCCCTACGATGGGCCTTTCCGTGTCCTGGAGGGAGGGTCTAAGAACTTTGTTGTGGATAGGGGGGGCAGGCCTGAGCGGTTAGCTATAGACAGTCTCAAGGCTGCTCATGTGGATGTTGGCGAACCGCTTCAGCTGGGCCAGCCCCCGCGTCGAGGGCGCCCCCCCGCGTCGAGGGCGCCCCCCCGCGTCGGTCTCGGCTCCTGCTCCTGCCCCTGCCCTGCCCCTCACCCCTTGCACTTCTCCGGTTAAGCACAGCCGTTATGGCCGCCTGGTCCGCCCCCCTAGGCGTTGACTGTTATGAGCACGTTCTGTTTTTGCACATATTGTCATGGTCTCTTTGGAGTTCCTGTTATTATGGGTGAATTCTGGAGGGGCCTGTGTGGTGACCCACAAATGACAGACATTCACCAGTTAGGTCAGTTTGGCAGTTGACTCAAGTTAGTTCCGTTTGGCAGTTGACTCAACAGTTTGTTCAGTTCGTTCAGTTTGGCAGTTTACTCAACAGTTAGTTGAGTTTGGAAGAATGTAATAAAGTGGAGCGTAAGCTGACTTGACGCATCTCCATCTCTTGTCTCCTCGCTTACTACACTCCACAGTTTCTTATTTTTTTCAGTGGCAGCAAGGCGGGCAACTGCGTGTTCTTTCAAAATATGTTGTCAGGAGAAACCATAAAAGTACACAACACTGTTGTTGTTGTTGAGATGGTTTTCACTTCCATTTTAGTGTGAATATTTGTCTCGTTTGCGAAATGTCGTTTGATATCACAGAATGTGGTACCCGAGAGTGGCTGTCATTGTTACACTATTCAGGCAAAGCAAGTCGTGTAAATGTGCAATTTTTTTCGAGGCTTTGTTGAATTTTAGCGTGAGAAATCAGGTCGTCAAATCAGACTTAACTGAAAGGGACTTGAAATAATTGTAGCAGCTGTTTGATCATGATGAAACGACACTCAACATGACTCTTCATAGTAAATGAGAGGGACATGGATAACGAGCAAACTCTGTAGTAAAGCGATCTGTTGGGTTTTGATGTGGCGAAGCTCCAAATTCAAATAAATACACAAAATTATTTACGGGAGCAAAATCAGTAGATAAGATATGCAAAGCCATGAAACGGTCCAGGAGTTTTTTTTGAACCAGATGAACAAACCAGACAACCAGTGAAATATATTGACAACAATAGTCTAACTCAACAGATGTTTGACTCTAGATACCTTGGTTCCAGCGGTTTTTGGCTACCTGCATCTCCTTTTTTCTCTGCGTTAACATTTCCATTGCCTTTACAATACGAACAAGCCAGTGACAACACTAAAGCACGTGCATCCATCCCACTATAGAACTAAATGCTTTTACTGAAATGGGAACATCTCATCATTATCTGCTGACGTGCATCTTTAAATGCGTAGTCCGTCAAGAGTTCTTAAGCTGGAAAAAAGCTATAATGACATCCTTTTCAATTCAGTCTTCATCAATACTGCCTCAACAAAGGACAAATAGATGATCTACACATGAAATTAGAGTGGAGTGTGGCATTTTCCATGTAATCCATTTAAAGAGGGGAATGAAGGGGGGAAGTGGGGGATTTTTCTTTGGGAGCTTCGACACGAACATGATAACAGTCAAAGTTCAGTATTAATCACTGGAGTTTAAGCTGGAAAGTCATCCAGAGGACCGTTAATTCTTAAAGATGACAGAGTGTCGGAGAAATGGCATGATGTTTTTGGAATGTTGCTTAGCAACCTGATAAATTATCTGTGTGAGGCTACTTTATTTAAATCAATTTTGTTCATTAACCATATCTTAAAACAAAACCAATATAGTATATTACAAAGCATCTCAGCTGGCATGTGTACAGATGGTCATGTTGATTAGTCCCTAATAAAAAGCAGCAGTCATTTTTGCCCACCTCGTCTTTCCTGTCACTTTTTTTCTTAAAACATTGAGAGAGGTTTCTTTGCACTTTGTAAAAATGTTTTTTTTCAATCTGGATTTTATGACACAGCGTATATTTCACAAGAACTTACAAAGCCCAGCCGAATTCTAGACAAAGACAGACACAAGCAATGAAGTTGAATTAAAGTGGATCATTTAGTCAATGGCTTTCAACTATTTATAGTAATTGGATTGAAGTGATCCCTATTTGCATGACAGCTGGAGTCCTGTTGTGCTGCACGCAGACAGAGGCCATACCTGAGATAATGGGAACTTCATTGTATATGCCCTGAAATATGGCAATATTGACCAAAAACATCCAAGAGTGTTGCTGAAAAGCCTTTCTGATATCCAACACTGCCCCTGTTTTTAGTAAACATGGAACAATTGTCTTGCTTTTAGGATCCATTTGAAAAGGTACCTAGAAATTTTTGTCAGAAGAACCAATTGTTATAACACATAGTTGAGGCTAAAGATGAGGTGAGGTGGAAAGAAGGTGAAGGAGGAAGTATACAGGTATATTGGGAAAGAACAAAAAGAGGAGCGAGGTGGGAGATGCCGACTGAGGGGGGGGTGTCTGGGACAAGAGGACACATGAGAATACAGTCATGCGCCTAGTGAGCCGTGGCGCTCATGGCTGGGCTCTGGCACTCATTATTGATGTAGTAGAAAATGTGCGCTGACAGGAAACGAAGCTGCCAGCTGTCCCCCCCATTATGACATTATCTCAGAAGGATGGCCGACAGCGGCAGTGTATCCCATCACCCTAGCCCCCCTTTGGCATATCCAGAGCAGAGCTCAGTCCCACAGCCGACGTGCACGCCACACATGTATACTCACACGAGCAAAGGCAACCACAAAAAATGAAAAAGGGGATATCACGTAGACATTTATTACCAAACGCATACATAGAGAAAAAGGCAATGCCCTCCGACAGCATCAACAACGTCCTATCGGGGCCGCCAACCCAAAAACCCACTTTGAATAAGGAGAAATTTCAGTGTAATGTGTGACATGGAGATGATGCCGTTATTAAACTGTGGGCTGGATGAAAGCGGACATGTGGCCCTCAGCAAATTTGCTACATTTAATGTGCTTAATCTGTAATGTTCTTTAAGTGTTCAATGGATATTGACTGTGAAATATGTGGTTAGAGTGTGGAAAAAAACACGAGTGAGTGAGAATAAGCCTGTGAATTGGACCCAAGAAATAAAGGATTGCTTAGCCCAAATGATAAAACAACCAATCTACAACTTCGTCTTCGTATTATCAGAATTGTTTGGGGTATTTAAGCTCCCTTCGTTCAAGGGAAATCCTGCTACAGCACACAATACAGTACAGAAATTTCAAACTACTTTCAAACTAAGTTTCCACCCAGTTTTCATATGTAGTTTATCATAGGTTCCCTCGTGCAATGAAATGTTTTTCACATGTCAGCTCAGATACAAACGGACCAGTTGCATGAACGATAAAATAAGAATACTATCAAATGAACACATCGATAACATTGAAAGACAATCTAGGTCAATGAAGCTAGATACTCTACGGATTTGTCTTCAGATGTATCGGGTAAAGCGTGTCAATATACACTCTTAACCATATCTTTTCAAACAAACTAGTTTGAGGCAACACAATCAATTATGTTTAGGAAGAGCCAAGTTGGCATTAGTTTGACGAATGACTCTGAGTGACAACCGAGACACGTGACCAGTGTATCACCACACAAACCAAGGAATACTTCAGGTTGGTCGGCTCCTGGACCACAGTCCTGTGTTTGTAAGGAATTGGAACCCGGACTAGCATGAATAAATGCTCTTACATTATGTCAAAATTTGACCCAGAGCTTTCCGCCTCAAATTTCCTGAGAACGGTCAGTACTAGTTTTCCTTTCACCACGTACCTTCCCGTTGACTAAAATTGACCAAATCCATCACTCCAATCTAAACAACCTATTTTGCGTTGGAGAACTGGACCACTTGAAATGGAATCGGAAGCAAAATTGTTGTGGAACACAATGTCAAATTATCTCGGTCAATACTGTTCCTCTGGTGTTCAATAGATAATGACGGGGAATTGCAGTGTCGCAATATGAAGGAGAAAAGTGGGAAAGGGCCTGTCGTACAGTACAATCTCTATTGGGGCATCCAAGCAACCTCTGGCTCGCTCAACATATGCCACTGTGATGTTCCGCGTGTAGAGCGAACAAAGGACACAACCAGTTTTTCAATAACAGTTGCGTAAGGTGAGGAAGTAGGTGTACACACATTAAAATCATACACATGTAATACATCAGCCAGGGAAGGAAGGATATGCAATGCGCAATCCAATGAGCTTCTCGTGCCCAGTTGGTGCAGGTGACGTGCCTGCTTATGGGGCGGGGTTCATTAAAAGTTGAGAGAAAGCGGCTTCCCTTGTAGCGCCTTAATGGCTGCTCATGTTAACATTCCTGCTCACCCTTATAGGTATAGCTAACGCGCCTGCCAAGGAGGACCTACCCTGAGAGAATATGAAATACACTGGAACAGGCAGGAATAGAAACGTGAAGTCCGCCCGGCAACCAGCCGGCACTGTGAATGCCAGCGCCAAGTGATGTGCCACGTTAGCGGGCAGACCCCCTCGGGGGCAGGACGTTGAACGGGACAGACGGACCAGGGTGGATGCGAATAAGACCTCCCCCGCACCAGCTTTCCACTTGAACTGTGAATTTGTCACAAAGATGAATGATTGCCTTTATAAATTATTCTTGAGTTTTCTGTTATGCAATAAGGCCAAGAAGACACACTTTGTTTAATTGAAATCCTGAGGAAAATGTTCTCACTGTTTCCTGTTCAAAAATTGGGAAGAACAGCGTTTTCAAATCATTTTCATTGCTTTGAGTGTCACTGAGTCATCACCCAGGGAGATCAGGAGGCATTTATTTCTTTTTCTAGTTACCAGCTCTGGCTTTCTACATACTCATGTAGTGGATTGTCGATATATTTGCTGCGCTGCCTGGCGTGAGCAGAGCGTTATGTTCTTAAGCGCAGAACCTCTTCAGCGCTGACCAAATGAAAGTGGCCGCTGAACTGTGAGTGTGTAAAACCCTTTGGTGCCCTACAAGTTTGTCCTTTTTTGGCTAACACAAAATGAAACACAGAGATCGTGAGACAGAGATCGTGAGACCAATCTGTGATAGTTCTGTCAGGTCCATTAAGTCAAGAACACGCATGAAAATAAAAATGATTTAGTAAACATTTTATCAGAGCGATGCATCCAGTATGAGTTCAGAATTAATCTTTTGCGGTGTGGCTCTGTTCAGGGAGTCCTCCGACCTTTCATGAGCACCATGAAATAGCAGGGAGTCAGAGGACAGCAGCGGCATTAGGGAACGCTCACACCGTTTTAGGACTGTGTGAGCTGAGCTATTCCCCCACATGAACAGAGCTGCAACGATGACATAGAAGCAAATGCCGCATTATGCATGACGAGGAGGAGCTGGGGAGGTGGCGGGCCGCAGAGAAGCGAGCTGCAAGCAGGTAGGAGCAAAGCTGAATCTGCTTTAGATAGGGCACCCTGTTTGAGTGTAGCCATTAGCAGGTCAGATCCAGATCAGCTGATGCGGCTCAGCTGGAGCAGATCAGCTGATGAGACCCTGTGTTGGCCAATAGCGTAGCAGCGCCTTGACTACCTGGCCTGCCAGAACTAACGCTGACGCTAAATTTAATATTAACTCAACAAGACGCGTGTGACACCACTCAGAAAATACTCAATTGTTCCCAAAATACAGACGCTCAATTGAGTTGACTTTGCATCAGACACTTGTGGGAACTTTTTGATGCACATGGAGGTGTCGCCGTGGAAACAGCATTCTTAAGGCCAGGACAAGACGAAGCAATCAGACCACTTAGTCTGAGGAAGGTGCTTCTTTGGCTCCGTCTCCTCTCTGTAATTCGTTTACCACTAGGCTGTCATTTAGCCCCGGCAGACTGACAGGGCTTTAAAAGTAAGGAAGAGACTGCAATTACCCCGGCAGGGCTGCAGTAAAAAGGGGCTACAGCCATCAGGCTGCTTTCATGTCTACTCCGACACACAAGAAGTGAAGGAACGGCTCAGCGTTCTGCATCACTGAGACTGAAGAAAGTGAGGTCAACCTTTTGATTCTTTTTTTTTCTCCATTTGATTCCTTTCTCCTTCTTTTCTTTTTTTTGTTCTCTGTGTGGAACAATGCTCTGCATTTCTGGACCATTAGATGTGATAAGACTCTCACAGCATCGGCGGTCGGACCGCGTGTGACGTGTACATCAGTGTGCTACACATCAAATGCAGCCAGTATCTGGCATTTCATAAGTAGCTGATTCAAACACAGAGATGAGTCTACCCGCAGGCGCTTTCTGACACATCCTGTCCAGTTGATGATATTTTCTGTAGCAGATATGTTCTTTGGAGTCTTCACATCACAGACCGGACCGTTCTAACTTTTTCTCCGTGAAGCTGTGCCTCACATTAGTACGAATCCTTTTCATACCCACGTTTAATCCGTGGTGGCAAGCCTCGTCAGGAAGATGCGATTGGCGACCGATTAATGCTTTTGCTCTGGAAAGAAACAACACACTTTTGTGTCAGTACTCATTTCAAACTGAAGCATACAAACATCATACACATCCTGTTCAAAACTGCGTTTGATTTCCGATGAAGACAATAATTCAGTAAATCAAGTTGATTTGAATGAAGAAATAAAAGAACAGAGGTTAGTAAGTTAATTTTCTTTTACAGAACATGTAGTCAAGTTAAATAATTGGACTAATGACTGAGACTAAATCTCAAATAGAAAAAGAACTGCAATAGGAGTCATCAGTTTCTGAAATATCAAAACTCAAAAAATACTACACTTCAATACCTTTCATGTCATGTTTTTATGTCATGTTCGTTTGCTGCTGTCAGATGCAGCCAAATGTCAAACTAATCAAGTGTGGTAACTACAAATAAAGTGAAGACTGAGGAAAATAAACAAGAGCATTTAATATGACTATCTATGTTACTGTTATGGTCAGACTTCCAGAAATGCCCTTAAACTCCAGCTGATCCAAAACGCAGAGTCAACCCGCTGATGGATCTCAATACTTAAACACAATTATCTTAAGGATCCCCTCAATAACACAAAAAGTCAAAGGAATATATTCTTCCTATCATTGTGAGGGACACAAAATTGTTCTGACAAGGTCATCCAACTACGCTTGATGAAACGTATGTTGAAGTTTCAGTATTCGAGATGTGTATGAAGATGCCCTGTGACAGTTTGACTGTATTGAATAGGAAGATTTGTCCGTGATGCCATCGCAGACAGATAGGCGTCTTTACAGAGGACACGAGGGATCCCTGAGGTCCTCAGTCCTTGCTCACTAACCATCAGCAGTCCATTGAGAGGGTTGTGAAAAGCTTCATACCCTACGCCCCCTAAAACAAAACGGATGAAGGGACGAAATTCCCTCACACTTCTTAGTTTCAAGTTGACAACACTGCGGATGTTTCATCTGGAGGTAAATCAGCGTCACAATTTAATTCTCCCTGCTCAAATAAACAGAGACGAGCCCGGCAGGCCTGTCCTCCAGTGACTAGCTGACTAATGAGCTGGCAGACTGCAGAGCTCAGCAGACATATTGTTGGAAAACATCAGATACATCAGGTATTTACTCAAGTATATAAATGCATATTCAATCTTGTACTCTACTAAAACACATTCATACACAGTGCCTTGTCCCTTTTACTTCTACTCCAAATGACTTATTGTACAAAAATGATCTTTCCATATTTTTTTCTAATAAAATGCTTGAGTTCAAACGGTTGATGAAATGAATATCCCTTTGTTCACAACATTTCCTATCCACCTTGTCCTTCTGGATGTGAACAACGCAGAGGAATTTGTGTTGGAGACCATGTTAGTATCCTTTCCCTCGCATTCGAAGCGCCAGGATGGACAAGGAGCAGGTGATAGGCCAAGTTGAAACAAGGCATTATCTCTTTATTTTTCAATGTGAAAAAGCTAAAAAGTGGCAACTGGCTGGCTGTTTCAAACTTGCAGTTAAATACTTGCAACTAAATTGTAATATATTCCCTTTCAGTATCACAACATGAGATGTGTGGTTTCTTTTATCTAAAAAGAACAAGCAATAGCAGATAATAACAACTTCCCTACCATGTGGATAAATCTCTGACCTACAAGCCAAACAAGCATAAAGTTCACACATGCAGAATCATTGAGACAACACTAATTTGCATCAGTTTTAAACAGACGTGGGCGACAAGTGGATATATTTGACCATGTCTCTGAATCCTTTTTTGCCATCTAAGTGAAGCAACAAAAAGAAAGAGATGATGTAAAGATGAGGGAAACAGTCGAAAAAAACAAGATAAAAGAACAGTTGGTAGACGAGAAATAGGCTGGCGATGCATGAAAACACAGTGTGGGCCCGGACCCACTGCTGTTCAAAGTACAGCCAATTCTACTTCTGCGACCTTGGGTGTCTAAAGGAGTGCTTTGAAATCCTGCAGTGCCCCAACCTTTTAACGTTTAAAAAAATGTATGCGGGTCCAAGCAAATCATCCCTCAAAACGCGTTTCTATAAGTCTGTCAGTCGCTGACAACAGAGGAGCGGTACATTTTTCTATTATACATTGATTTGACATCCATATATCCGTTCATCTGTCATATACACTTGTTTACTATCTGTTCATGGAAATATCCCAGCATGCAGTCATGGGTGAAAGGCAGGGAGTAAATGATGCTCGTGTTTTCACAATAGATGAGTTTGAAAAGGGAAAGGCATTTTTTATAATTTAGTAGTATGAAAAATACAGTCATTTTTTTTTATATCACCCGACTGTTGTTGTGCATTTCCATTGTGCGGACCTTGTTCCAGATTTTTGCAGCGTCTATTTACATGTTGAATCGAGCAAATTGTAACTTTGCTGACATCACGTTAGAAATAGCACAAATGTGTAATGTGATCTGCCATTACTCAGTGTCAGTGTGTGTATATTTGTATGCAAGTTTGCATACAGTACTTCCCCGTGCCATCTGTGAGACAGAGAGTGAGTGGAGAGATTTTGGGGAGGTGCGGCTGTAATGTTACTGAAGGCGATTTCAATACTGTTGCTCAATTACAACAGCAATCACTAAGAGCCACCTGATGAAATATTTATCAAGGATTTAAGGATGCAGGCGGTTTAATTACCATTTGCTAAACAGGCATCTCACAGGGTTTACTGCGGCGCTATCGGCTCTGTCACTCTTTGTTGGCTCGTCTCTGCTGCTCGCAGCAACATGTTTTGCTCTGTGTGTGTTACAAGATGAACTACATGGTAATGTTTTTTTGTTCACATCCGTCTACAGCTTTGGCTCAAGCTCGAGATTTGATAGGTAGAAAAAATCTTAGAAAAGATATGTGTGTTTTGGTAAACAATTGGTGATATACAATAAAGAGCATGACATTCAATTATATTAAAATTGCTTAGCTGGTAGTGTTATCCAGTTCGCTTTAATCCAATGAAAATGGATCCTATGGTCGGGAATGGAAATGAAATCTCTTGTAGCAAACAAAATGAAGAGAGGGGAAACGAGCACCGGACTGCACTTCTTTCAAACGATAGAAAGATGATCAAAAGGAGCTTTTTGCCACATTACTTAACTGCTGTCGGGTTTAGTTCCATTTGAACAATTTCTAATTGAAATTCAGACTAGGGATGTTCTGCCCCCTTAGGAAGGTTCCGGTCAAGGTTCCTCAGTGACCAGGTGCTCCCTCGCGGGGATTTGCTACGCCTGGCGCGTATGCAAAGCTGTCCCCTCAGGGACTGCCTGCAGCGACCTGGATTTTCCCTCGATCACTTCAGCCCAATGGCTAATTACTTTTTCCAGATGAAAACATACGCCTCCTCATTAATTCAACACTCCGCAATCTATCATAATTACCGTCAAATAAGCAGTTGTTATCGCTTTAATTTAAATTAGTGGCCGCTCCATGCATATGTATGTGTGTGTGTAATAAAGTAAAAGAAACCACACCAACTGTAACCTTTTACTGGTTCAAAGTGTGGGATTTTTTTTAAAGCAGGGCGATCCTTTTTCTTTTAGTGTGTTATGGAATTGGATTTTTTAAAGGTCACTGACAAAAACCTTTCACCGTACCAGCCAGGACTCACACGACCCAGAAGCAGTCCCAGGGCGCCCAATGCTCTGAGGTCTTCCACTGGACAATACACTGTGGAACAAGTGGATATGTTGGTCCCATTGCTTTGAGGACTTGTTATGACTTCGACGATTCGACCTTCGCCATGTCGAATCATGGCTGTGGCCATGTTGGCTTTTTGAAACTGATAAATATGATCCCACTTCTATTTGCAAGCACTGGAGCCGCCCCCTCCTGGAAAGTAGAGAAAACACAGGTTCTGAGAGACTTTACATTTGCTTCACACAACAGAACCACAGGTTGTTGCCTGCGTCTGCCCACACGGCAAGCTGTGATGAGTAGGGGAGTAGGAGATCACATCACCAGTAAATTGTCAAGGTAAGATACGTGTTGCTTTTATACTGGTAGACATAGGATCTTTAAATATGAAATAGATGCTAACAGACACATGCTTTAAATGTTACATTCTAGCCCTTGACAGTTTACAGGGGCTTCTTTATCAGACATTCCAATCAAAAGCTTGTCAATAATCTTTCAAAGGTTAATATACCTTATACCACCAGGTGGCATCTGCAATCTTTTGTTCAATTAAGTGCTTAAAAGACATGTTTCCCTTTAGTTGAGGAGTATTATATGTGTTACGCAACAGAACAGTAAGAGGCAAGATAAGGAGATGCATTGCATCTGTTCTTGTTCCATCTTTGTCCCCAATCAAATAAGCTACAAACTGCTCAATCACTGCCTCACTGTGCCAGAGGCCGACGAGTGGGTGAGGAGGAGTCCCTCGCCAAGCCATGATTAAAACAAACGGACATTTCACACGCGCGTTTCCGAATCGGAAACGTGTCGATTCGAGGAGCCAAATCTTCTTTGAACCACAACCGCTCCTGATCCTCGCCTCAGCTTTGAATACAGCGCCGCAAGGGATCAAAATCCGCGATGAGCCACCGCGAGCGATAGGAAATCATCATGCTGGTGCTGGGTTGCCATGGTTTTTCTGTTGTTTGTTTGGATTGTTAAATATCCAGCTTTGTTCCAAAAAAGAGAAAAGGCCATCTGTGTCCGAATGTTGAGGCGGTCCGCGGTGAGTCAGGATGGTGAGCAGATAGAGAGAAGTTCTCTGTGTCGGCTCTGGCTGCTTCCCAACTCCCTGTGACTTGTCTTATTAGTCAGGTCTTTAAAAGCCTTCCCGGGCACACTCCTGCCCAATATCCCTGATTAAAGTGAGACTGACGCTCCCGCTATTGAGCCAAGTTGGCTCTACAGCGTTTGTGTTGGGTCATGCTCATTACTCAGAGCACACTACCTGGGTCGCTACGACTGGAAGAAGGGTATAAGGCGAGACACCGACCAGCAGAGACATTTGGGGACTTTTCATTCATTGCGGGGGAGCAGAACTGAAACTACAAATTGTTCTCCTTTGACACAACCGTCATTCCACCTTCACGATCTGCAATTGGTCTCCAGGACCATGACCCTATGTTTACTTTGATCATTTGCATAGATATGAATCTCATAAAAATCAAAGGACGGTTGGTCTTAGCTGAACACAGTATCTGCTATTGGGTTAAACTACTCTATGCCACCCAGATTTAATGGACGTGATGATAACTAATTGACAAAATATAATTGTTTAGTTCTTAAAATATCGCATCTCTTCTGATCTCCTGAGAGGTAGACCCAGGGCAACATACGACAGGAAATCACTCGCTTCAGCTTGTTTCAACTGATTGCTGCAAGAATATTTAATTATGGTAATCAATTCATCACCACGTGATTAAAAGTGCAAATGATGTACTGCTTGCAGCTAGGAAAAACAACTGTAAATGATCCCATTTCGATCAGTTCAATTAATTCTGTTGCAATATTAACAATCCTGACATTTTTATATAGAAAACTATTAATCAAGGTAAACAAATGTATAATGCTCAAAATCATCAGTTGCGGCCATAGTTTATTCTGACAAAAGTAAGCTAACATGAGCCGACAAGAGTAAGCATATACTGTACACATTCTCCATTCTCACGTTGATTAGGTGAGGTAATTGTGTGTTGTGCTTCACGCATGCTTGTGTAACACTGTGTGTGTGTGTGTGTGTGTGTGTGTGTGTGTGTGTGTGTGACTTCAAGCCGGGCTCAGGAAAGTGTCAAGCGTTGACTAACATTTCACGGCCCATTTGCTGAGGTTGGCGGAAGCTCCTCTACTGTATGTACCGCACAGTGGGAGGAGGCTGTGATGAGCCGAAGCTGGGTACCCATCGGTGCGTGAAGGGGGCGGCTTCCATCCTTGCTCTCTACTTTTATGTTTTTCCCCAGTTTCTCCCTTTAAACCGGCTACCTAAGTGGAGTTCTGCATGTATTTACTGGTGGTTCCATCTATCTCTGTTTTATACGTGTGTGTGTGTGTGTGTTTCTGCGTGTGGTACAGGGACCTGTAATTAAGAGTCACGGCACATAAAGGGACTTGCAGTCATTAAGGAATTAGCGGGAGGCTAACGGCTTGTTTAGAGAATCAATTAGTTTAAAATGTGGACATGTGGGCTCATTTGCGCACATCTCTACGAGGGGAATGTCAAGGTTGTATATTCGGCCTATCAAGTTAGCTGACCCTTTATGGTTCTGTGGCTGGCGATGTCCTGGGAGGCCTTTTGAATCCAGCGGTAGCTTGTCGAGACACAATAGAGCAGTAGAGCATCTCAAGCCTCCGCCATGCGATCAATTTCTGGGTTAATTGGAGTATGTGGGCACGCTATGATTTTCGGATGGATTAGATGGGATCACTTCGGGGCGCTTGATTCGATCATTTGAAAGTGGGCGTTAATTAATGATCCCAGAGCATCTGTAGAACCCGCGGTGACTCCTTAGTTGTCGTATCAGGACGTTTGGGGAGGAGGAAGAGTGAATCGAATGCAGCCATTCTGTCCGCGACGACAGCACTTTGTAGAAATGGGACATGCTCGCTCACACACGCAGCCGGGAAGTCTTCCTCTCGGGATGTGCGGTCTAAAAACAAACCGATGGTATTTAGCTTCACGCCCCCTCAGACACGTCCAGGCCCACTGCTCTGCACCAACCTGACTGGTGGGCTCTGTGTCAACGATGAACACCTGGCAACATCTGTGCCGACTATCCTGCAACTTACTTTTGGAAGGCTCATTCCTGCACACATACAGGGCAGCAGTCTGCAGAGGACGTGTGATACGGTTGCTTTATGATTCCACAAAGCATAATTAACCATTTGGTGTGGAAGAGACATCATATTTACGCACATGGCACATTGCAAACTGCAGCTGACCATGATCACTCTGTCACCGGTTTCATTGATCTGTAGTCTGCTGACACAGCTACTGAACGAACCGCCGCCACATCCAGCACTACCGCTTCTACCACCACTAGCAGTGCTTCTACTTCAGTTTTTCTCAATTGCTCACACTGTGAAAACTCTTCACACAGTTTGTATTACCAAGTCAGTAATTTTGGCCAAACAGATCTAACCTCAAACTCACTCAAACACTTTGTACATGTCTCAAAATAAGCTTGTTCCACCAATTGCTGGCAACGCATTCCCATTCAGAAAACATGCATGTCATTACACCTTCCACCTCTTCCTTCTCTCTAAGGCAATTTTTGGATCCTAAAACACAGAATTACTGAACTGTAAAATATACTGTAATATGCATCATCTCACCTGTTGTTTTGCCGGAAAAATTTGTACTATTGACGTAACTGTTGAGCAGTGCAGAGTTGGCTGCAGCCTCAGATCAGCCTCTCTCAAAGTGAGACCATGTTCACAACACTTATTTCATCAGATATCAGCGCTCTTGGTCTTCTTCCTCTCCTTTGTCCTCCACACACTCTCCACCATATCACTCCTCTTTTCTCTACCGACCTGTCTTCTGGGACCCTTATTTCCAAACAAAATCTGTTCCAAGCCATTGCCTTATACTGAAACATGGTATTGAGTGTAAAGCAGGACACCTGGGTTGGATTTCAGCTGAAATTGCAATTAGCTTGGACGGATAATTATTTGATTTTCTGCTAATATTTTCTACATTTCAAAATAATTACTACAGAAATGTTTGGATGTGCTTTCATCAGTTTTGAAAGCAGTTTGTTAGCATATAAAGAATATCCTGCAAGTGTACCGTTTTTTGCAGTTTGTGAAGTATGAATGACAAAGGTGTTTGTGGATTTTCAAAAATGTGGTACGTGAATGCATTTTGTCTGAAAGCAATGAAATTATTCACACTATACACTCTGTATACACTTGTGTGTCGCTGAATGTGTAAAGAGTTTTGAAAATGTGGTTTGAGTATTGAACAATGCTTGTTAGCAATTGAAAAAAACTAATACTTCCACCTCATCCAACTCTTCTATTGTTACCATGATCGTTATTACTGCCACCATCACCACATCCTCCACTCATACCGCCCCTAGCAGTAGTATTACCTGCGCATCCATTTCCACCACCACTACTTGTGCAATTACCATCACTATAACCTCACCCCTAACAGTACTTTAAGTACTCAAATTGACTCCACCATCACTACTTATACTACTGCCATTACAGCAATTACTACTCCACGACCATCACTAACAGCAATTTCACTGCCATCAATACCCTTATACCAACATCACTATTACTCCCACCACATCCACTCCTAGCAGTTTTACAACCCTTCACAGTATTACTACCAAACACCCCCACAATCTATGCACTGTTGCTATTGCCACTACCAATCCTATCCAAGTGCTTAAATCATGTACCATTGCTTATTTATTAAGCAATATGCAAGCAAAGGCAAAGACGAGATTAGTGTTGGGAGAGGAAATGGTTTTGTTCTGCGTGGAAACAGCCTGGCAAAAAGTAGTCAGAGCTCAGTGGGAGCTGAGATGTGACCCCAGTGGGCCACAGCGCTGTGGGACATGGTGATATTAAAACAGTTTGAGCAACATGCTGGACACTTACATCAAATATGCATCACAGCCTACTAAATATAGATGGCAAAAAGTTATTTGTAAATCGATCACTATACGTTTTACAAAAGAAAACTAGACGGTTGTTTCCAGTAACTCTGTTTCAAATGTTTCCCCAAGGTGATTATTTGGCATTAAAATCGGTTTATGTTTAAAAATTAAATATATACACAGGCCGAAAACCATGTTGCATATGTAAGTCTTAAAAAACTATTATTTTAACAATTTGACAAAATACATTTAGGAATACTGTGTGACATCCTTAGAGACAAAAAGACCTCAAGAAGCTTCAAAAACAAGGAATTTCCCGACGTGGTTCACAGGTGTACCAACATAAGACTCGATGAATCATAATCAAGGAAAATTTGCATTTTACCGAGAATGTGTTGCACCTCCTCTTCCCTGCGTCATCCTGCCGCGTGCCACAAATACGAGGACTCAAGAGGATCCAGGGCGGCAGACTTTTGAACCGTAATGCTCCTGAAGCCCAGGGAGGCGTCGGCGTGGCCTGCCCGTGGCACACAGTCTCCGGCGTTGCTCATAAAAGCTTCAAAGGCAAGAAAGACACACAACTCCGGAGGGGCGCTGGAGGGCTGTGAAGGAAATCATTTATGGGATGCAGGTCTCTTTAAGACACTGCTACCCTCGCAAACGACAGCTGTGGTGAGGAAGAAACGTGGAAATAGCCACAGAATTCCCTAGTTTAACAGGTGCACAGTGGTTTAAATGTGTAACAAAACAGAGAAAAATGGTATTTAAGAACACAATAATCAAAATAAACATGAGCATCTCAGATGAAAGCCAATTTAAAGAAAAAACATTCAACGTAAAACACATCTTGGTCGTTAATCTCCTTGGGCAGGTTGCTTCGATGCTTGGGGGACAAAATGGCTCTAAGGTCACTCTAGTGTGTTCAGGCTTCCGAAGATAAAGAGGCAGGATGCCAGTCATTGTCAGCTGCAGCACAAGCAGGTACACGTGGCAGAGATCCAGGGCAGCAAAAAAGAAAGAAATCCTCCAGTGGTGCAGCATTTAGAGTTGAGTTCCTATCCGTCTTTCTGACATTTAAAGGCTGCAGTAAACAATGCCGCACATAGGATGATGCACTTGCACCTACTAAGGTTCACCAACAGAATTGATTTGTGAGTAAAGCATTTTTGTCCTGTGGAGATGAATTCAGCATTGCTCCCCTGCATAAGATTGGGTCCAAAGTTCAATCCATTTTAACTTTGACATTTTATTGTTGGTAACCTATCAATGCATAGACACAATGACAACTGCACTGCGCATAGAAAACCTTAAATGTGTCCAGCGGTGGAAGAAAAGAACATGGGTAACCAAAACCATTTGGCTCCAATGTGTGAGTGTGTAGCTATTAAATATGTTATATTTAGTGTTTAATTAATTGAAATTAAAACATTCTTGTTATCTTGGAATGAGCAGCTTATCTAACGCACACTGGCTGTTCATGGGAACACTTTCTGATGGAATCGCCATCGTAGTTCCGTTGCAAACTTGGCGTAAGTGAGCGGCTCCCATTGGCTGTGATCCGCCTCCACACTGGCCCTTTAAACACAAATGCATCCTTGAAAAATGTGTTTGTGCTGTAAACTGCTGCACACTGACGCAACGCTGCCTATTTCCACTACACTATGTTCCCAGCCTTGCACAGCTCTTCACCCTGACCAACGCAGCCATTCAGTAAAGTTAGATATTGCAAAGAGAGGACACTATCATTTAAAGCATTCCTTCCCTAAAGACATAACAACCTAGTTGGAGATGAACCAATTTGTTAAGCACCAGTAAAAGCAACGTCAGACCTACTTTTACTTTCACAGAGTGGAGACATAAACCGGGGCCCATTCACGGCTGAATATGTAAATGATGTGCTCAGTGCTAAACAGGCCTGAAAGCCACAGATATAGAGAGGGAGGGAGCCTGCATCTCTGAAGGAGCGTTTAGAGCTTGTGACTGCCAGCAGGTTCTGCCGAAGGGGCTCAGTTTGCACCATCGGGTGTTCAAAAAATAAGAATATTAGCTGTTGGCATGAGTATTGAAATGTTCAATTCAGTTCGCAGTAAAGTTGTGTAAAACTGATGAAGACAAGACTTTTCTCTCCTCAAATCAATGCAAAACTTTTTTTTTCATCTAATTATTGTAAACATAGATTACAGTTTAGTTATACCTTTTATTTTTCATATACAGATACTTAACCTTTTTCTGGAAGGAAGAGAATGCCATTGGTGGATAAAGGGTGGATGAACAAGCATACGATACTCAAACAACATTTTCAAAACTCTTTACACATTCAGCGACATACAACTGTATAAGGACCTAACTGAATAATTAGATGAAATGCATTCAACCACAACATTTTTAAAAATCCACAAACCGCAAAAAACTGTACATTTGCGGGATTTTCTTCATGTGCTAACAAACTGCTTTCAAAAGTGAACAATGACAAATTTCAAACATTTCTGTAGTAATTATTTTGAAATATAGAAAATCTTAGGAAGAAAAATCAAAGAATTATGAAATCCAAGCATTTCAGCTCAAAACCAATCCAGGTGTCACCCAGGTGTCCTGCTTTACACTCCATACCATGTTTTGTAAAAGGCGATGGCTTGGAACTGATTTCGTTTGGAAATAAGGATCCCAGAAAACGGGTCGGTGGAGAAAGAGGAGTGATGGAAATTGTGAGGGTGGAGAGGCTCAATGAAGTGTTTTGTTCTGAGTTCTGACTGTGTTTTGTGGGTTTGATTACTGTTTGTCCAAAATGAATCTTGGTAATGCAAACTGTGAAGAGTTTTGAAAGTGTGGTTACAATATTGAACATTGTTAGCAATTAAAAGAACAGTGAACAGCAATGAATGGTTCACACATTGAAAGGAAACATACATTACTGAGTTTTACTAACTTTATCCAACAAGCCAAGTCCGATGCGAATGTGTCAATGTGGAAACTGGTAGATAAAACTCTCGCACTTTTTGTTTTTTCACTCGCGCTTTCTCTTTTTCTCGGGCGTTTCTTAGAAATGCCCAACACAACCTCCATCACACTCTCCACCATGGGCCAGCTTTCTACCCCAACAATGTGATAGACCCCGCTGAAATGGTTGGGGCCTTAATATTGTTTAATTAACCAGTTGGACCTGTGAGCAGAGCTGTGGTTGTGGTGGTGAAGGGTGTAAAATAAAAGGGGAATGAGGGGAGTAATCCACTGAGTGCCTCTAATCTAATGAGTCTGCCACGTTTAACCACAGTCCATTTGAGGGGGATCGAGGGATGAAAAGAAGGAAAGCCCTGGCTTTGGAGGTGTGTTGATGGAGCTAGAAAAAAAAGAGGCCTGGATAGAGGACAGAGAGGAGAACTTTGTATGTGAATATTATCTCCAGACCGGACAAGAGTGCTCCGAGCAGCGGTTTATACCGCTGCAACTTCATCATTTAAGGATGTTTCAGTAAAAGCCTGAGGCATCAAATATTTTTGGTTTGTTTAATCTAAAACAGTACTAGTGTTAATGCGTACAACGTGGCTTTATCTCAGCCCCGCGGTCCAGGGTAATTGCTGAACCACCGAACAGCGTCAGCCTGGACATTTTCCATTTGACTTTGAATTCTGAGGCTGCTCAGATACACAAACACACACTATTCCCTCCTTCCAGGCCAGCATATGTCTGCAATTCATTTACATGTGAGGTGTTATGAGGTGTGGAAGTGGTCACCGTCACATCATGAGTTCAGTTGCCATCTTGTTTTTGTGGCTACTGCGAGTCAGAAATGGGAGGAGAGAGTTCAATAGAATTAAACTCTAAAAGAAGACATGTTCAGGCGACCAAAACGTTACAGGAAGAACGTTAGCACCCGATCAACCACAAGGTGACCGCCCCTAAAGCAGTAGTCCCCAACCTTTTTTACTCACGGACCGTTTTCATGTTAGACAATATTTCACTGACCCACCGACTGACGACGGAACCGGCCGATTTGCGTGGGGGCCGCATGACAATATTTATATAAATAATGTTCATTTTTTTATTTGGTGCGGCCCGTTGGTTGGGGGACCTTGGCCTTAAAGCATATCTTGCTTCATAATCTATTTGACTTGAAATTCACTATAATTAAAAAATGTATAAAAAGTTAGGAAAGCAGATATTCACCATAAACTCACGTTCACAATGTTTGCTGAGGGAATAAATAAATAGAAGTACTTTCCTCATAGACATCTGTTACATCAGAATTATTCATGCAACGGGAAGAGTAGGAAGTAAAAACATTAACTTCACCTTTCAGAACCAAGATTCTTTGAAACAAACTCTACATGGCTAGATACCAACAGGGGTGAGTAGAAAAACATAACTTTTGTTAATTGGGTGATCTAATTTAAAGTGAATCTTACTTGTAAATGTATCTATAAGTAACATACATGCAGTACCAGTCAAAAGTTTGGACACGCTTTCTATTTTTTCTTCTCTCAAAATCTAGTTACCATCAATAGTTGCGGTGCAAAAAGAAACCTCAGAGACGTGCGGGGTAGACGGCGCAGTTTTGATTGACTCCAACAACTCCTCAAGTGTCAGGCGATGTGTTATTCATGTTTTTTTTTTTTGGTGTCATATCTGCAGCTCCAACTGTAGTCGTGTGTTTGTTGTCGCCCGCGTGTGCAGCCGTGATGATCTGTCACTCTGCCAGGCTGCGGCGTTTAATCCAGGTCAGCTGCCATCTTACCCTGCTGTTATCACAGCCTGTTCGAAATCTCTTAATTGGCCTCCTTTTTTTTTGTACGCGAATAAGTTTTGCGATTTTTGTCGGCAGACAGGGTGGCACGAGAGTCTCATCTGTTTTGTTTGGCACGGTTCTACGGTTTTTGGGGAGGGAACACACGGCCAGATGTGACGAGTCCTCCTGGCAGAGAGACAAGTGACATGGCACCAGAGAGAGGGCTGCGGGCTTTTTCGCTCCAGCTCTTTTATAAAACGCTTCAACTCGTAAGAGGTCGTACAGGTTGTAATGCGGCGCAGTCTCTGTGTCATTCATATATACGTCTTAACATGCAAATGCTAATCGTCTTTTTCAGTCAGCGTGCAACGCTTCTCACACTTTTTAAACAAACCAAAGCAGTTGTCGCAGATGCTTCGCATCCCACGTTTTTGGAGGGACTTTGCAGCAAATGGGTTTGCGGGAAGCGGCGGGCTCAGGTGGTCACCATGCGAGGATGATTACAGAGGGCCAACAGTTAGCCGACAAACTAACTGTGCTGTAAACTCACGCAGGCACAATGAATGTTGTGTGACAAATTAACTGCTTTGGAAATGTTGTTGTGTAAAGTGTGTAATATCTATTTGAAAAGAAAAACAGCTGTGGCTGTTGCAGCATCAGTACAACCAGAGCTGGCTGTTTTTTTATTCAGTTTGTTTTGGATGGTTGGTTCAACATGATCACGATAAAATGGCTCTAAATTAATTTGTATGCAAAAAATGAATCATTACAAAAAAATCTCTTCGTATCAAAAAGGTATTATTTGGTTTAACTAAAAACCTATTCCTTTCTCCCCCTGTCCTCCCTTGTCTCCTCACTCCTTCACCTCGTACGTACGACCCTGTCCATCTAAAACAGGTCCCCCACCAGCTGGGTGCGCTGACCTTCTACCGCTACGAGCAGCCCATCGTGGACTACTGCCAGGCCCATCAACCCCTGCGGCTCAACATGGGCTATGAGGGACCCCCACAGGGCCTGGAGGACCTGGGGCCGTGTGATAGGGGCACCATACAGACAGTGGCGCTGCCGGCCGTGCCCTCCGCTGCCAGCATGGGCGCCCCCATGCCAGGGCCTCGCTCCCCTCCGCCGCCCACCCTCAGACCGCCGACCGAGGGTCCCAGCAGTGGCCCTTTCCTCCCCGCCGAACGCACCGGCACGCTCAAATTCGGACGCTAGCAGGCCGGGTGCGGTTGCTGGATGCAGGCCCAAGGGCCTTTCTATTTGTTGGGACTTTGTTAGAAAGAAGCAGGCGAGCTGGTTATTCAGTGGGGCCTTGTTTTCAGAACATGAGTGTGTGGAACTAGAGGACAAAACATTTTTCTAATTCTGCCTGGCGGGAGTCTGCATCTGCAACACGCAGTCTCACTAATATACAGTCATGGGTGAGACATCTTTGCGGATGATTTTGATTTTTTTCAAAACTCTATATAAAAATACTGTATCATGGGAGGTCATACGAGATTAGTACAGGAAAAAAAACATTATTTTTTCCAGTCTGGGGGAACCAGTTGACAGCACTGAGTCAGGAGTATAAGGGGCGGTGCAATAAACACTGGATCTTAATCATGAGATGGCACTAAAGTTAAACATAAAAAAGATGGGGTAGGACATTTGAAGGGGCTTCTTACTGTGATTAATATTAAAATATAGAGTCAGTATTTCATAAAGATGAGTTGTTCTCTTGGAACATGTCAAATGATTGATTGGTCCATTGTCTTACTTTTCTTGTTTCTCTAGATGTGGGACTTCATGCTGGATTCCATTAATGTGCATGTCAAACCAAAGAGTTTACTTGTATGTTAACATGTTGTTTTTTTATTATTATATTTTAATGCACATAAGCTACTTTTTCTGGGGCCATTCTTAAAATGGCAACGGCCTCTACCAACAAACATTCCCATTTACAGACAAACCCTCTTGTTGGTTTCAGATGGACCGGGCTCGTCTTAATAGTTAGGCAGACTAACCAGAGAACAGAATAAACATGTTTATACATATTAATTATGATGATTGCCCTGTCCTCCCAACATCAATCGATGACGCTAGAAAACAGCAACACAACGCTTCAGAGGTGATGTAATGGTGTGTTTCATGAATTCCTTCAACACGGAAGATAGAAGGTCTTTGTGTATGATTACATCCCATCTGAATGACTCACTATGCTTTAAAGAAGGTCACCCTTGGGAGGGGGCAAAATAAGTACATTGGAATGCAAAGTATTGTACATATTCTTACAAAAAAAGGATCACTTTGCTGAAGGTCAAACCACTCTCACTGCCCCAAACATAAGTCATTTGAATCATCGCCATGTCAATGTCTGACTTTTATCACTTATCACCATTTGGCGAGCACCTTCTTGCTGTGTTGGCAAGGCTCTGGCCATGTGCTCCCACCGCGCCCCCTCCCTCCACAGCAGAAAACAACAGTGCCTAGTCAGGGCATGTTGAACTGGCACTGACTTCTCTTTAACCTGCGTACGAACCCATGGACCGCACCGGGAATATTGCCTGGCATCATCTTTTTTTTCCTTTTAATTTTTTTACACAAAGCGTGCCTGCAGTGCTGGACTTTGTTGCACTGGGTAACCCTTTGTCCCCTGCTACTGATGACTTGTGGAGCTGATGAGAACATGAGACACGGCCACGGTGGCCCGTCAAACGTCATCTGCAACTTTAGACCAGCAGCGCGCCAACTCCTTTCTCACGTGTCAGCAGCCGCACTCTCTGGAGATGTGGGAACTAAGCTCGGTCCTCCCATGAAGCAACCGGTTGATCCACAGATTATATTGCGAGGGGCAAAAATGTCCCGCCCGAAAGCGGACGTATCCACAAGAGAAAAAAAATAGGAATATTTTTTATTGGTTCTGTTATTTTGTCTTTGTGTCATAGTTTTTTGAGGTGTTCAAAGATGTCAAGAAATTCTATGAGACTAATCAAAGGACAAAATCAGATAGAACGTATTTATCATGTAAATAGTGCATCTTTAAAGATGAAGGAAAAAAAATATGAATTTTAATTCTTCTTATACACAAAACTGCTTGTGAAATGAAGATGAGCCTTATTAATTTTCCAGTGGGAATCTGTTACCAAGACAACTCGGTGAAGAGGTTCTGCACTGCAACGTTCTTTTTGTTTCAATGATGAATATTTTTCTACCTGCTCCCTCCACTAGTCCACCATCCAAAAACAACTGTGTTGTTTCTCAAATCTAATTGTTTTACGGACTCACAGCAAGGAGGGAAAGATTGGGAATCCTATTTTTTAAGATATACTTCAAGTGTTCAACCTCACAGAGATCCAGATTTTCTGTTCTGTTTTATATGGCAGAGGGCGGCCATAGCGTTCACTTCCCAACCCACGTTTGAGAATCCATCACTATCTGTCATTTCAAGGTCTCCTCGGTGAGATGAAGTGTGCTATTCTTTGTTCCAAGAAGTGAACTTAGAAAGCCCTTTTTTTATGTGCCATAATTGTGTGTTTTTACCAACAAATAACAGGTGACCCAACAAGTATTCACTTTATCACAACCAATGAGGGGTCAAGTCCCCTCCGTGTACAGGATAAATGCATAAAGAAGCAGTTGATTTGCTCAGTACGGTTGCTTAATAGTGCTGGTGGAGTTTACTTTGTAATAGCAACTGTGCCAATGTCTTTATAATGGGAGCGCTCTCAATTCTATCCATGTATTGTCTTGCCTTGCTCTATATCACCCCTGCTAACTCCTTGGCCTGAATTTGACGTCTGCCTCCGGGTGACTCGGGTGAACCTGTTTAATGATGTTCTATTTCTGTCTGCATGCTGATATTTTGGGAAAGTGTGTCCAGTTAGGGAGGAGCGTTGAGCAGGAGACAAACAGCACGGGAGAAGTTTCCTGTCTGTGGCGCCCTAGAACCAGCAGCACGTGTCATGGACAACTTCAGTAGTTTTTTTTTTTCCTCCCTTTGAAGCAACTTGTTTGCTGACCCGTCCCTGACCCTGTCTCGCCTAAAGTACAATTCCCTGGCATTGCACAGGCTGCTAAACACATAAATTGACCTGCTCTGGGCACTCACTCTGGGGAAGGACTCTCCGTTTAATAGTCTCCAGCAAAAAATCCCACTACAGAGCACGTGGTAATTACTTCATTTTTATTTCAGCTATAATTGTTCAATTCAGTCTAAACACAATAATCAAAGCTACTTCACCCTTTCTGTGTAATTAGAAGGTCGTATTTAAATCTTTGTGGTTTCTCAATTAAATCAACCACTACTACGCGATTGATTAATCATGACTACCTCCCTGATAGGATCGGATATGTTCGCCTGAATGCCTGAATCCTGCTGCCACTAATTATTTGTCCGTATCTTTTTTTTTTTTTGCTGTCGTAGAGCTGGAAGCACAGGCCCAGAATGCTAATGATTGCATGTTTGAGCTAAACGTCTGCGCCCACCCAGGCTATATTTTCCTCCTCGGGTTTGTTTCTTCATGGTTTTGAACAAACCAAGCTCTCCCCCAACAACCCCTGCCCCGTCCCTCTTTTACTCTAGGATCTAATGGCCACTGAAATCTTGCTTTTTTTTAAATGATTATTATTCTTTCTTTGGTTTTGGGCTTCTGGAAGGGTGAATAAAACATCTGAAAATTGCAGCAAAATGTTCCATATTAACACACAGACGAAAAGGGAGACAAGAGGAGGGCGCAGACTCTCCTTA